>CM021100.1:98663832-99042775 GCA_007115665.2 Sequoiadendron giganteum | reverse complement strand
AAGTGAAATTCGAGCAGAAAAGGAAACCCTGATAAAAATAGTCCAAAACTGAATGAAACTACATTCTATGCCTAGAAAAATTCATCCCTCCATGCACATGACCAAAATATCTTGTGAACTGATGTAGAACTGACAGAAGAGCCTCTCTGCTTGCATGACTTGTATAACTAAAAAATGAAGGTCCACTGCCGCTGCATGCTCAGCTAACTAAAAAGGGACTCAAGTCTCCACCTTTGTGATTTACGCAATCGAATCTCTAGTTCAGTTTACTTGTATTCTTGCATGATCTTTTGAGCTTCAAAATATGTGATTAAATATTAAAGATAATCAAAATGATTATTTTAATATTTAATATGTAGCTATTCACCTTTACATGCATTACACTTTAAATATCAAGGTAATTATTTACCTTTAATATTTAATCATAGCATTTTAATCCAACTTCATGCAATAAAATAAGTGACATGAACCTTAGATTTCAAAATAAAAGAAATTTTTGAATTCAAAATCATAAATTCACGGGCCCCCAATATGATTAGGTCAATTGCCAAAAAGACAAGACCATGGGCATTATTCGGATGAAACGATTTCCTTTAAAACAAAGTTGAAAAATGACACCCTATTTCATTCGAATTAGGGATCCCACAAAAACCATTGAAACCCTAAAAATCATTATCATTTTTCCATTTGACTTTGGTGGCTTGGCTAGAGAAGCTTCGAAGGAAACTAGTGGCCGACTTGGGTTTCATCTTGGAGTCTTCATATTTCTTCAGATTTTTCCTTCCAAAATGGTCGAATCTCCTTCTGCAATTCATTGTAAGTTTCTCATTGACATTATTGTGACTTTCTTCTTCATTTCAAAGGCAAAATATGACCATTAAAGTCACGGCCTATATGAGCTATTTGTCTGATTTTCCTTCTTGATTTCTTTGTTGTGCTATGTTGTTCTTGGCCACCATGAATATGTGCTCGAGCTATGAGTTTGGGATTTTCATCTTCATTCATTTCTTTGTTATCTTGGGTTTCTACTTTGAAATTTTGGGAATCTCAACCCTCCATGAGTTCCTTTGCTTGTGTTTTTGTGTAAATTTTTCGCAACCATTTACTTTTCCTGAAGGCTGGACTTATCTATCTCAGAATATAAGTCCATTCTTTGTTATGTAGTCTCGCCATGATCTATGCTCAAACTGGGTATTAGATAAAACACTATATTTCCATCACCTTGAGCTCGAACTAAAAAAGAAAGCTTTATTTTTAATGAAGAAACACCTGTGACACTCTTATGTAATTCCTTTACATTTTGAAAGCATTGGGCTCAACCCAATATGTATTATATGTATGTTGCATTTTCTATAAAGAACCTTTACATGGGTAAGCTATTTACTTCCATATTTCTTCATTTTGACCAAAAACACTCATGCGGGTATCCTGTAACAAGAGTAATGAAAGATTTAAAATGAAACCCTCATGTGGGTTCTCTGTACTTCTCAAAACCGACATGAATTGGTGATTGTCCTTGATGACTATATTTTCTAAAGATTTTTCACTATCCACCTTTACTCATGCTCCTGTAGACGCAACATGACTGTAATGCATTTGAGATGAGCATTTCCTTCCAATAGATTAATGTCCCACTGTCAATCTTTAACAATCATAAAAACAAATTTCCCTCATTCATGAGATATGGTGACTGTCCTTTCATATCATGGCCTCTCCATTTTGTCTTGATGTTTTATAAAGGTTTCTCTAACAATGATAATGACTTCAATTTCCAAGAAACTTTTATTGTAACAATAGCTCCATTCTGATCCTCCATACTTTGCCTATTAGTTTATCACTAGTTTTCTAAATAATCATGAAGTTGCAGTGCATGATATCAAGGTTGCATATATGATATTGTTGTTATGATATATTCATGATAAATTCCTATTGATTTTATTGACCATGATCATCTCATGTGATAAAAAAAAAACTATCATTATCATGCTAATGGCTATCCCTTGTTCTTTATCTTTAATATGAAATTCTTGTGATGATGAAACATACCTGTCCCTTTCTTTCTGCAAGTTTGCTTCTTTTCTTGTTGTTCTAGCAAGATTATGTTTTATCAACTTTGAGGCAACAATCTCATTACCTTTATATGACTGCTCTTTTTAAAATGTGAACTTCGAATGAATGTTCTATTGAAGATATAATTGAAAGGACTATGTTGATTCCTTGTGTATCTTGTTAAGCTCTTCTCTCAGTGTTCTTCAATAAGCTATTGTTGGAATTTATTTTGAACTATCAGGTACCATGACCATGCTATAGCTGTGATATTATTGCTTCCATCTAAGGCTGAAGATTTATTTACAAGTCTCGAATTGGATTTTATGAAACAACCTAAAAATAATAACTAATTGCGAATCTTTAATTGACTGTCTCTAACATTGGATTATTCACTTCTACATGTTGCCTATGTTATTGTCATGAGTTGGGATCAACCCTTGTGGGTGCCAAATTTTTCACCACTCATAACAATATCTGTTTGTTGTAATAACCTGATTGTACCTATACCTACACATGAAACAAACGTATTAGCAAAAATAACTGAAGCTGAAAGCTTCCATTGAACTTTGTACTCTTTTAACTTTATAATTTGACATGTGCCTTTGAAAAATGAAATCATTTGATGGATGTTTGATCAAGTGTATGCTATATTTCTATTGATAACGTAGGCATATGGTAGGATTTGATTCTCATTGCTCTAACCTTACTTATATCATACTTGTAGGTGAATTTGGAGCTTGGACCTAGATCGATTTAGAGTTACAACTGAAGGCTTCAACATGTCAATGATTTGTCATTCTAGGAAATGATGAATCGCTTTCTACCTTATACCCTATTTATTTTTAGTTGTATAGATTACTTTCCTTCATGCACCCATAATTTGATTGGAAAATCAAAAGAAGTTAATCTCACGGCTTGTGTGGGACATGTAAACACTTTTCCTGTTTTAAAATGCCAAAAGAAATGGCTTATGCTTTGATGATGTATCATTTTCATTTTTAGATGAATAAAAACAACATATCATGCAATGTTTCAAAATTTTATTTTTTGTAATGTATTGCAAAACAACTAAAATCATTAAGCTAAAAAATCAGCATAAGAAATGTGTACCTTTCACTTTTAAATATAACAAATGATTTTTTCTCAACCAAAATCAATTGTAGTGAAATTTCTGGTAACATCTTAACAATTTATGTTGGATGCTTTCCTGCTAAGCATATCAGACTAGTTGCCTCTCATATTCATTGGGTATGGAGTCAAAATATGCTCTTTAAACCTTCTAAAAATCTATGTAACTCAGCTTCAAAAAAAAAATAGTAAAAGAAACTACTGCAACTCTGTTTATGACATAATCTGAAAACTCCGTGCAGTGACTACACTTTATTGAAAGAAAAAACAATATTGAAATGAAACGTGCCATGGGGCACTTATTGAAAACAAAAACTGAAACTGAAAACTACACTACTATGTACAACAGTAGCTTTTATGCTTAATAGCACTGTTTGAGATGGATCCCGTTGAGGGGATCAACAACACTTCTTCGTCTAGCCTTGAGAGCTGAAAAGTGTTATCTTCTTTCTTTGTTGTGATAATGTATGGGCCATCTCACATGGAATCAAACTTGGAATGTTTTCCAGGTTTGCTCTTTAACTCATCCCATTTGAAGACTAAATCACCCTCATTGAAGACTCTTGCTATTGCTTTCCTGTCAAACATTTTCTTCATCTGAGAATGATGAATCTAGAGCTTCCTGAAAGCTTCCTTCCTGGTTTCTTCCAACTCTGTTAATTCAGCAAGCTTGACTTGCATTGGCTACTCCTCTAGTAATTCCAATTCTCTTATGTAGCTCAAAGTTGGCAACTCTATTGAAATAGGCAGCTTGGCCTCTTTGCCATAAACCAAAACATATGGTGAAAAAATTGTTGATCGTTTTCGTGTAACTCTATCAGCCCAAAGGGCTAATTTAATTTTATCATGCCATGACCTCTGATTATCCTCAATTGTCTTTTTAATGATCTTAATCAGATTCTTATTTTTTGATTCTGCTTGTCCATTACCCTAGGGGTAATAATTGGATGAAGTATTCACATAAATGTTATTCTTCATTGACCAATCTAAAATTTTTAAACCAATAAAAGCTAAAGCATTATCCGAAATGATAGATTCAGGTATACCAAACCTGGAAACTATGTCCTGATAGAAGTTTAAAACTGATGTTTCATTTGCATCTCTCAAAGCAATTTCTTTTGTCCATTTCGTGAATTAATTTGTCGTTGTCAAGATCCACTTGTGCCCTATACTTGTCGGTGGGTTAATTGGACCGATGAAGTCAAGTCCCCACTTTCCAAATGGCTGCTCAACCAGAATTAGATTCAGGGGAAGGGCTGCTAACTTCTATTTTCTACAAATAATGAACATTTAGCACATTTTCTAACATAAGCATAAGCATCTTTGAAAAGATCTGGCCAATAGTACCCTGCTTTCATAATTTTCAGAGCTATAGTACATGGTGCAAAGTGACCACCAATAGGTCCATCATGGAATTCTTTTAATCTGATCAGGGTTAATACATCTGAGGAATACTCCATTGAAATATTTTTTATACAAAACACCATTTATCACTGCATATGGAATTGCATGTAATCTGTAATACCTTCATTTAGATTTGTCCATACCTTCTAGGAAGTCTCCAGTATGAAAGTAATGGATCATATGATGGATCCAATTAGTTGGAACAACTGAAACAATAGTTTCTTCTTCATTATTCAGAACTATAGTGACTTCTTCATTGTTTTTATGTTCTTTTTCTACAAGATGTTCGCACAGACCCTTACCTCTAACAAGCTTGGTAACCTTTATGTTGATGTCATACTTAATGACTTTGGTCATCTAGCCTGCTCGCTTGTCATTGATGTCCTTATTTAACAAAAACTCCTTGATTGTTGGGTGAGCTACTAGCAAATGTATTTCATTATTAGACAACATATGTCTAAACGTTTTGAGACGTCTTACTATAGCAAGCACATGTTTCTCAACAAATGAATATCTTGTTTCATAATCATGCAAAATTTGACTAAAAAATGCTATGGGTTGTTCAAGTCCTTGATCATTCTGCTGACATAACATGGCATAAATTGTATCAACACTACCAAACACATACAATATAAAATATTTATCAAAGTTTGGATTTATTAGTGTTAGGGCTGCTGCAAGTGCCTCTTTAATCTGTTCAAAATTGTTCTTACCCTCCTTTGTCCAGTTGAACTACATATTCTTCTTCAGCATGGCTGTGAGAGGTTGCAACAATGCTTAAATGTTAGGAATAAATCTCGTAACAAATTTTATCCTTCCTAAAAGTCTCTGCAAACCTTTTTTGTGAGTAGGAAGTGGCAATGCTAGAATGTTTGCAATACATTCTAGGTCAATAGAATTACCATCCTTAGCTATAATGTAACCCAGAAGCTTACCTTCGTGAACATAAAAAATGATTTTCTTTGGATTCAAAGAAACTCCATACTCTCTGCATCTCTCAAAAATCTATCTAAGATGACCAAAATTTTCATTAGCATTTCATGAGAAAATAGTGATATCATATAAGTAGACAAGAACAAACTTGTTTATCAAACCTTGGAGAGCCATATCCATTGTTCTCTGAAAGGTTTATCCTACGTTTGACAATCCAAATGGCATCTTTTTGTAAGCCATAGTACCCCACTTGGTGGTAAAGTTTGTCTTGTATTAGTCTTCTTCCTTAACTAATATTTGGTTATAACATGAATATCCATCCAACAATGAGAACCTTTCTGATCCTGAAACAACCTGTTCTATTTGATCCATTGAAGGTAGCAAATAGTGATCTTTAAGTGAAGCTCTGTTTAGATCACGAAAATAAATGCACAATCTTATCTCTTTGTTCTTCTTTCTGACGGGCACCAGGTTGGATACCCAAGAGGTGTGCTTGATTGGAAATATGACACTACCTTCAATCAACTTGTTCAATTATGTCTTCATCAGACGTTCTAGTTTTGGATTCAAGGGCCTTTGCTTCTATCTGACTAGTTTCATGGTGGGTTCCAACTCAATGGTATGCTAAGCTAACTCAGGGTCAAAACCCTTCAGATCTCCATATTCCCAAGTGAAAATTTCACTGAATTCTTGACAAAGCAAGATAAAGGCTTGTTGTTCCTCTTTTGTACAGACTTTGCCAAGCTTAAGGAGCTTGTCTTTGAATATCTCTATTGGTTCATAATGCTCCTGCTTCACTATGATGTTGGATTTATCTCTTCTAACCTGATCATCAGTGTTGAATATGGATTCAAGAGTCACCAAACCTTTTGGCAGCTTGTTAGAATTTAATTGCATGATCTGATCACCATATTGTTGATCAAACTTGTGCTGATTTCTAGTAGAAAATTCCGCCTCTTCCATCAGAAAGTGAATTATCTATTCATCACTGTCAAAAATCTACCAACTTACATTATTATCAGGTACCGAAGGTCTGACAACTACCTTCACATATTGTTGCACTTCCACATTGTGGATTTTAGTTGGTATGCCAAACTATGATCCTATGGTAGCAAGTTTATTAGCTTGCTTGTTCTGATTTCTTGGTATGGATTGCAGATTAAATGCATCAAAATCTTCAATTAAGTCCCAAACACGGTGCTTATATAATTTAAAAAAATCATTTTTAAAAAAATTCAGATTTCTAACCTGATTTTCTATTAATTCAGAATCACCAAACACCTATAAACACTTAATTTTCCTTTTTATGGCCCACTCTAAACCATGTATCGATGCTTCATACTCAACAAAATTATTAGAAAAACTGAAATATAATCTAAAATCTGAGTAATACCTATCTCCTTCGGGTGATATGAGAACTACTCCTCCACCAACACCTATTTTACTCCTAGATCCATCAAAGTATAGCTTCCAAAGCTGATCAATTTGTTGTTCTAGTTATTTTTCCTCCTTGACCGAATTTGGAATAGTTACATCAAGCTCTTGAATCATATAAATTCCCAAACCTATTTCATTCATGAGACTGAATTGGTCAACCTTGTAATTCTCGGCTGCCCACTTATCTAAATTAATATCAAGTATGCCTTCTATAGGTATAGTGGGGTCGGGGGTCATGGATTGATCCTCTTGATCATGGAAAGCTAGGTTTGCATTTATGGGATTTGGCACATAAGGCTTGATATGGTCTTTAGCATGTGGTTCTAACTTAATTGTGACTCTAGTACCATATTTGGTTCTGAAAAACATGTGTGACCAATCTGATGATAGATAACCACCTAATTTTACAGTGAAATCTCTAGATAGGGAAATGGAAAAATAAGGTGGGATATCAATAACATAAATGTCCTGTGGAATTTGAAAGTTCAGACAAGCATGCAATGTAAGAGGCATATTTTTGATAACTCCTACAGACTTAATGGTTGTGCCATCCAATTGAAGTACCCCTTTTGACAATGGTTCATACTCAAGTCCTAACTTATCTACTAGTTGTTTAGCCATAATTGAGTTGCTTGCTCTTGAATCTATCATGCAATTATGCACTATCCTATCACCAATTATCAGACTAACATAAAAGGGTGGTGGTTTTACCTCTTGAGTTGGTTGATCCTTCTTGTTGTTTGAACTGTTCACAACAACAATTAGTTGTTCTTTAGTTGTTTCATCAGAAATAGATATCTTAGCCAGAGCTTCTTGCAAACTTTCTTTCTACCTAGGTAGGTGTAATGCATCCAACATGGTAATGCTAATAGTTTCCCTTTTCATATGATCTACAATATTGAAAGCTGGAGAACTAACCTTGTGCTAGATTTTAGGAACAACAATCTCCTTCTCTACTGGAACTAGTTGAGTTCTCGGTTGTTCTTTAATTAGTTCAACTTGTTTTTTTTGTTCTTTAGCAGTCTCAGGTTACTTTCTTGGTAAAATTTGGACATTTTGTGAAGAAGAGGGTTGTGACTGCTCTTTATCAGCTGTTGGAACTTGATTTTTCTACTAAACAACTTATTGGTTACCTTTATTAGCCTATTGTTTGTCACTTTTTGGTTGTTGTTTGTCAGAAACAACTTGTTGTCTCAAGTCAATTTCTCTTTTCTTGGGCCTTGCATTTGCTGCAATAGAAGTGGCTGAATGATTTTGACCTTGTGCATGATTAAATCCATAGAATTTGTTGCCTTTCCAGTTCATCATGGCAACATCCATATCAGTCTATTGTGTTTGATCACTCTGATCATTATTTTCTTTGGTTGTATTTTCTGCAGTAGCATAGTTTCTCTATACCATCAAGGCCTGATTAATTACTCTGTTCATGCATGTGGCTTGATTATTAGGCTGATTGCACGTATAACACCATACATAATCTTGCGCCAAGTTGTTGTGAATAGGAATGAGCTCTTTAGAAGAGCTGGCAACATTCTGATTCTGATTGTATGGTGGCTTGGGATTGAAATTCCTTCATTGTCCTTGATTATCTGCCTGATAAGGTGGTCTGTTAGGCTAGAAAGGTACTTAGTAAGGCCTGAAATTTTGGTTTTGTTGCCTCTTAAGACTCACTAAGTCATTGTTGACTATTTGTAATAATTTTTCCATCTCTTGTTGATTACCCTTAAGCTCTTGAAAATATGACTGTGCTGGAAGAGTGCCATTTTGCACAATTGGTTGATAGCCTAAGGTTGGTTCAGTTGGAAGTGAGGCAATAGGTGGTAAATTAATGGGAATCAAGGGATGAATATCTAGAAATATTGGCATAGGTGGCCTTGGTGCAATTTTACCGACCTATATAAGGTTGTTTTCAGCTCCAATAGCGATGTCATAGGTTGTTGGTAATGCTAATCCACCCATTGATTGTATCATTAAGGTAATATCACTATTCAATGATCTAAGATAATACATAAAAGCATGATTAGGAGTTCACCTTACCGTTGATGGAATTCTATTCCAGGTCCTTTGAAACCTGAAATTAAAGTCCATCATCTGTTCTTGTGGTGCTCTCTTTATAGTCATCATCTTCTCGACTAGAGATAGATGATCAGACTTGTTAGAAAATTGTTTGCTCACCATGTCTCCTAGATCATCCCATGTTGTGATGTATTAACTAGTAAGCCATGAAACCACTGAAGTGCTTTACGCTTGAATGACACTGCTAATAGCCTCAATGCCACGTTCTCCTATGTCATGTGATGAACTCCACATAGTGAAGCTACATCTCTGATATGTTCTACTGGTGTAGTCTGATGTTCACCAGTAAAAAAGGGGAGAATTTTTAGTGCAAAAACTAGTATATCATTGTGTTGAGCTAAATTCAATGAGCTTCCCCCATTGAATGGTAAAAATGCATACACTCTGGCCATCGAAGCTACTGGTATTCTGAGATTCATAGCTTGCAAAATTGGTATAGGTGAAACCGATGCTCTATAACTTGGTGAAGCTAAATGTGAACCTGGCTGCCTTGTTGACGATATGCCTCTCCTTCTTGATGTGTATACTAATGGTTTTGTTCTGAAAACTAGAGAAACTGATTGATTTCTTGAAGGCCTTCTAGGTGTTCTCTTGGCTATCCTTCCTCTTCTCTTTGTTGAAGACAACTACAAATATTCAAACGGAGAAGAACTTCTTCTTGTCTGAATATTTCTCATAAGCTATTTTCACTTCCACTTCTTCAAATTGCGAATGAAGTCGCTAGGTATATGAAACTTATCCTTTGAAAGGCTCAAATACTATTGTCTATACCAGGACAGTAGCTTGAAACTGTTAAATTCTTTCTCTGAATGATGATTCAGAGTCCCACCAGACGTGCCAAAAATTATTGTCAATTAGATTGCACCCGAACACTTGAATGGTGAAATTCAGCAATTTGTTGAAAAATGGGAACTATCTTCAGGCTGTGGGTATTCCTATGGTGAAGATAGACCTCCAGATTCTAGGCTGGTTCCTATATGATTATGTGATTATGAACTTGAACTTGCTTAGAAAAGGGAGAAAGACTTATTCTAATGCAAAATTGGAAAAATTAACTATGGTGATGCACTATAAGAATCTAATGTGCAGACTTAACTCACAAATGATTACCCAGTACTTTAATTTGCACAACCTGATCTAGTAGCTTAATCGCCTAAATGTTTTAAACAAAGGCTTCGATTAAAAATAATCTTCGAAGGAAAACATGGTTTTCACAACTAAACTTCTTAATCATTTACATGCATAGTGTTTAACTAGTGAATTTAAACTAAGATGCATACATAAATTTATGAAGGAGACATAAATATTAAAGGTCTCAAAACTGATAACACAATAATTCTATGATAAAATCCTACATAGCAATGACGCTTGAAATCTTGAAGGAAAAAATGAAAACACTGGAAATTAAAAGAGTCTTCTGCAAATCATATGCTAATTAACCTGTAAAGACTACTGCATAATCTTATTAAAATCTGAAAACTGTGTTACATGATAATTCACTTTGTAGAATGCAAAGGCTGAAAAACAAGAACTAGAGGAAAAATGACTAAGTTTTTCCAATATATACAAAAGGCATGCACAAAGCAACCAACAATATAACTGAAAGCCAATTGAAGTGAAAAATGTTAACTCCAAAGTGAAATTCGAGCAGAAAAGGAAACCCTAATAAAGATAGTCCAAAACTGAATGAAACTGTACTCTATGCCTAGAAAACTTCATTCCTCCATGCACATGACCAAAATATCTTGTGAACTGATGTAGAACTGAAAGAAGAGCCTCTCTGCTTGCATGACTTGTATAACTAAAAAATGAAGGTCCACTGCCCCTACATGCTCAGCTAACTAAAAAGGGACTCAAGTCTCCACCTTTGTGATTTGTGCAATCGAATCTCTAGTTCACTTTACTTGTATTCTTGCATGATCTTTTGGGCTTCAAAATATGTGATTAAATATTAAAGATAATCAAAATGATTATTTTAATATTTAATATGTAGCTATTCACCTTTACATGCATTACATTTTAAATATCAAGGTAATTATTTACCTTTAATATTTAATCATAGCATTTTAATCCAACTTCATGCAATAAAATAAGTGACATGAACCTTACATTTCAAAATCAAAGAAATTTCTGAAGTCAAAATCATAAATTCATGGGCCCCCAATATGATTAGGTCAATTGCCAAAAAGACAAGACCACAGGCATTATTCGAATGAAATGATTTCTTTAAAAACAAAGTTGAAAAATGAAACCCTATTTCATTCGAATTAGGGATCCCACAAAAGCCATCGAAACCCTAAAAATCATTATCATTTTTCCATTTTGAGTTTGGTGGCTTGGTTGGAGAAGCTTCGAAGGAAACTAGTGGCCGACTTGGGTTTTATCTTGGAGTCTTCATATTTCTTCAGATTTTGCTTTCCAAAATGGTCAACTCTCCCTCTGCAATTCATCATAAGTTTCTCCTTGACATTATTGGGAATTTCTTCTTCATTTCAAAGGAAAAAAAAGATCATTAAAGTCATGGCCTATATGAGCTATTTGTCTGATTTTCCTTCTTGATTTCTCTATTGTGATTTGTTGTTCTTGGCCTCCATGAATATGTGCTCGAGCTATGAGTTTGGGATTTTCATCTTCATTCATTTCTCTGCTATCCTGGGTTTCTACTTTGAAATTTTGGGAATCTCAACCCTCCATGAGTGCCTTTTCCTACGTTTCTATGTAAATTTTTTGCTGCCATTTACTTTTCCTGAAGGCTGGACTTATCTATCTCATAATAGAAGTCCATTCTTTGTTATGCAGTCACATACATGATCTATGTTCAAACTGGGGATTAGTTGAAACACTGTATTTCCATCACCTTGAGCTCAAACTCAAAAAGAAAGATCTATTTTTAATGAAGAAACACCTATGACACTCTTCTGTAATTCCTTTACATTTCCAAAGCACTGGGCTTGGCCCAATATCTATTATATGTATGTTACATGTTCTGTAAAGAACCTTTACATGGGTAAGCTATTTAATTCTAGATTTCTTCATTTTTACCAAAAACCCTCATGCGGGTATCCTGTAACAAGAGTAAATGAAATATTTAAAATGAAACCCTCATGTGGGTTCTCTGTACTTCTCAAAACCCACATGAATTTGTGATTGTCCTTGATGACTATATTTTATGAAGATTTGTCACTATCCACCTTTACTCATGCTCCTATGGACATAGCATGACTGTAATGCTTATGATATGAGCATTTCCTTCCAATAGATTAATGCCCCAATATCAATCTTTTGACAATCATAAAAAAAATTATGCCCTCATTCATGAGATATGGTGACTGTCCTTTCATATCATGGCCTCTCCATTTTATCTTGATGTTTTATAAAGGTTTCTCTAACAATGATAATGACTTCAATTTCCAAGCAACTTTTATTGTAACATTAGCTCCATTTTGATCCTCCATACTTTTCCTATTAGTGTATCATTGGTTTGCTAAATAATCATGAAGTTGCAATGCATGATATCAAGGTTGCATATGTGATATTGTTGTTATGATATATTCATGAGAAATTCCTATTGATGTTATTGATTGTGATCCTCTCATGCGATAAAAAAAACTATCATTATCATGCTAATAGTTGTCCCTTGTTCTTTATCTTTAATATGCAATTCTTGTGATGATGAAACATACATGTCCCTTTCTTTCTGCAAGTTTTTTGCTTTTCTTGTTGTTCTAGCAAGATTATGTTTTATCAGGTTTGAGGCAGAAATCTCATTACCTTTATATGACCGCTCTTTTTAAAATGTGGGCTTCGAATGAATGTTTTATTGAAGATATACCTAAAAGGACTATGTTCATTCCATGTGTATCTCGTTAAGCTCTTCTCTCAGTTTTCTTCAATAAGCTACTATTGGAACTTATTTTGAACTATCAGGTACCATGATCATGCTATAGTTGTGATATTATTGCTTCCATATGAGGCTGAAGATTTATTTACAAGGCTCGAATTGGATTTTTTGAAACATCCTAAAAATGATAACTAATTGTGAATATTTCATTGACTGTCTCTAACATTGGATTATTCACTTCTACATGTTGCTTATGTTATTATCATGAGATGGGCTCAACCCTTGTGGGAGCCACATTTTTCACCACTCATAACAATATCTGTTGGTTGTAATAACCTAATTGTACCTATACTTGCACATGAAACAAATGTATTAGCAAAAATAACTGAAGCTAAAAGCTTCCATTGAACTTTGTGCTCTTTTAACTTGATAATTTGATGTGTGCCTTTGAACAATGAAATCATCTGATAGATTACTGATCAAGTGTACGCTATATTTTTGTTGATAACGTTGGCATATGGTAGGATTTGATTCTTATTTCTCTAACCTTACTTCTATCATACTTTCTAGTGCATTTAGATTGGAGATGGATTGATTTAGAGTTACAACTGAAGGCTTCAACTTGTCAATGATTCATCATTCTAGGTAATGACGAATCGCTTTCTACCTTATACCTTCTTTATTTTCAGTTGTATAGATTACTTTCCTTCATGCACCCACAATTTGATTGGTAAATCAAAAGAAGTTAATCCCACGGCTTGTGTGGGAGATGTAAACACTTTTCCTATTTTGAAATGACAAAAGAAATGGCCTATGCTTTGATGATGTATCATTTTCATTTTTAGATGAATAAAAACAACATTTCATGCAATGTTTCAAAATTTAATTTTTTGTAATGTATTGCAAAACAACTGAAATCATTAAGCTAAAACATGAGCATAAGAAATGTGTACCTTTCACTTTTAAATATAACAAATGATGTTTGTTCAACCAAAATGAGTTGTAGTGAAATTTTTGGTAACAACAATAATTTCCACTCCTGACAATATATGAAGCTCTAAAATGTTGCATTATAGTATTGCAACATTGTGTTCTAACCCTCACTTCTTACTAGCATCCTAGTATTAAGTTTAGTACAAATTTACATCTATATTCAAGTATCTAAATTAATTCCTTGAAGTAACACACAAGAATAAAGCCATACATCCATCTGAAATTGATAGAGACAAATAAGATAACCTTGATTATATTATTCATAACTTGTAATACTAGTATATAGGAGAGCAAAATGGTGTTGAACTTGCAATATTACTATTCTGTATTGCTAGTATTACCACCAGTATTACATATACGTATGGACAAACCATAACCTAAGAAAAATTACTAGACTAACTAGTAACCCCTTTTTTTATCCCTGTGTGTCTAGAAACCCGAATAAATCACTACCCAACCTCCCTATCTCATGCCTTGGAATCCAATTTATAAAGAAATGGGAGCAAAAACATGATAGGTTGAGATACAATTACATTTGCATTTTAGGGAAAATTTTACCCTAATTTCAAAGATATTCACTAGACGATTATGCATTTAATCATTTTAGAACGAGGGGAAACAAAAGATAACAAACTCCATGTAGTCGGTTGAAGAAGATGAGCCATCCTTCCAAAAGGCTCCATTTTCTGATGTAGCATTGTTGAAATACCGCATCCACATAGACCAAAGAAGATTATCTACAAGTACCAAAGGAAAAAACTTACACACTTCCTGGAAAAAACATGTTTGTCATTGAGGATATGCAGTCCAACACTTCTCCATTACACCAGCCAAAAATATTTCCATGTCAGCACCAAAGATAAAAAGTGACATGCATACTGAAGAGGATGATCCTAATGTAGTGGTAATGGTCTCATCGAAACAAAAATTGGTCAGAGATGCTACTCTGAGTCATCAACATCAGAGTATGCTCGCCCTCTCCATGCTCGCGTTGAAACTAGAGGAGAAACTACTCCTCCCTCATCTGAATCCTCGTATGGTATTAGAGAAAGTATATAATGGCTATACTTTGGGTTAGTATCTCCCTCGTCCCTCGAAGGGCTATCAAAGATCTCAATGGGAGAGTAGTTCCTCCCTAGATAAGCCTTGTGATGCTTATTCTTTTTCTTTGCTTTCTTCTTGGTCTTAACCAACTCCTTCCCCTTAACTTTGATCAATTGTTTAGAAACAATTTGGCTCCTCAGATTGTAGGTGCTCACAACACCATCCTTCTTATTTTTTCCACATGCTTTGTTCTTTCCCTTTGGTGGTGTGGAAGCCTCGGGTGCCTCATGCTCAGTGACATAAATGTCTTCTTGAACTTCAAACACACTGAGCCTTCTTGACCTCCTAATGGGTTGAACAGAGACACCCAACTTACCCATCCCCTTGAAGACATAGGAAATACTAGCAAACCACCAACTATGAAGAGATGCACCAGCCAAAAACCCTTACAAAATAAATAACCCTCAAACCCAAACAATTCAAGCAGACCCAGAGAATGAAACTCACATAATGGAGCTCATATATGTAAACCAACTTACCAAGGGTAAACAGTTGAATACTCCTGCAATTGAAGATAAAAAACTCACATGCTACCTCATTCTGGCTCACAATTCACAATTCATGAAGGCTACAAATGGTGAGATAAATCAGCAAGCAATCTGCATTAAGTAGAAAAATCAAGAGCGTGTAGCCATTAATGATCAAGTGTTGCTTCACATGAGCGAGCTGACAACTTAGTCAAACAACTTTGAATCTGGGTCATCGATCCTTTTGGATTTAAAACATCATCAATGGTGATCATCAAGCATATTTTCTGGCTTTTACAACCTATGCCTCAAAAATGGCGATATTACCACAGAAATTTGCCAAATTTTACTTTTAACTTCATTAGTCACCTCTAATCTGACAATAACCATGCATCGCCACCTTGGTTCGTGCTCATTCATTCATATCAATGAAGTGCAAAGAATCAACAAATGCAAGAATAAAAATTCACCATATCATCGCCCAATCGCAGATTTGCCTCGACCTTCCAGGGTTCAAATAGTGACAAGACAACCAACACGATAGAATTACAACCATTGGATTACTATCCTTCTTGGATATCTTCATCTCACATCATGCATCGGTGATACACTTTACCTCTCTCAAGTTCTAATAGCGATGTGAATTCACATGATAAGATCTCAACCATCATATCTAAGACCTATCCTTGATCACGTTCCCTTTTCCATCACACATCACTAATTCATGCTTCTCTCTCCAAATCACATCAACGACAGGAGATAAGGCGGTGGAGCAAGATTAAGAAATGTGTACCTGCATGAAAATCAAAGGCACAAGATACATCGCTCACAAGAGCAATTCAAATTAGCGAAAGAGAGCTTGAACAAATGGCTTCATCGCTCATCACTAATTTAAAACTCAAATCTTAAAATGGATCCGTCATGAACAATGGGAGAAAATACAAAGAGTACCAAGGGCCATCGCATATCGCTAATCCATATTACAAAACACACGAGAAATTAGTGATACAATAGATGCCAACAATAACATATAAACAAGCCCATCATGCATTACTAATTTAACACCAAATATTCAAAACCTATCTACAATGTGTGAAATGAAGGAGACATTGCCCATCGCTCATCGCACATTTGAACTTACATTTCTAACTGCTATCCACAATGAGCAATAAAGGAGACGGTAAACTGGACTTAAGTAAAGAATTTAGCACATGCCCGCAAGTTGTTTTAAAAGGGGAACTTCCTAGGATGATGAATAAAAGGCCTCAGTGGTCATTAAAACACATTTTTTCAAAGGATGTAAAGGCCAAACAAGGTCAATTGCTTAACCTTGTAAAATAAAAGAATTTCAGACCTAGGCACAAGGGGCTAGTAATTTCATGAGCTCAAGTGAAATAAGATGTTTTAGGATGACCGGGAATGGGCAATAAAGGGTCAATGATAGAACATAACATCGACTAGGCCAAAGACTTAGGATTTCAAAATAGAGAAAGAAAATTTCAAGGCAAGAGCCATGAGAAAAACCCTTATTCAAGGCATACTACAATTGGTTGGATTTTATAGAGTTATACAAATGGAACCAAAATTTCAGGGGTTCCATTAGTGGCTCTAGTTGGGAACGCCTATTCCTTAGGGATAAAGAGACATTCCAGAATCTCAGGTAAAGCGGACTAGACACAGAGGACCAAAAAGGCAAAACTAGCCCAGGCCGGGCAAGAAAACCAGAGCAAAGCGAACCACAAACGTACAACATTTACATAAGTTACAAGGCCATGCCAAGAGATCCAATTTCCATTTTCATTGAAGCCTCATCTGATATAAAAGATTTCACTTTGCATCCTATAATTGTACCGGACTTCAACTTTATCTGGTGGCCCCAGGTCACCACACTTAAGACTAAAACTTTCCTCTGTCAAAGACTTTATTTTCCACTATCTATACCATGCCAAGGCTTAGAAAACTCTCATGAATTATGCACTTACTGCAGATACTGTAATCAACCATTACAAACATATGTCTGAATTCATTTTTATCCTTATCATTCATATCCAACTAAGAACTATAGTCAAGCATGCACTCTAAATGATTCAACTTACAACCATATTCCACCAAATGTCCCTCCAAGTGGATAGGAAAATTGAAGCATTCATAGTCCATCAGATCACTATCATCATATAAGCTAACATCAAATTCATTTTACCTTTTAAAATGGAAACCCTTATACATACCCCTTTTAGGAATCTCATTTAGGGGCACATATTCTAACCCTTTGAAATGATACTACAATTTCATTCCTAGTATTCCAGGGTCATAATCATCTGATTTCTACCCCACACCAAACACACATTCACTTTGTGTAATGAACAAGAAATGTTCATACATAGGATCCTGTTCAAATTGGTGTTCATATTCCTGAGAGTAGTATAGACCAATTATGTTGCCATCTGTTCTATTTTCTTGGGAAATTGATTTATCATACTCCATATCAATCTTTTTCTTATTTTGGTCATGGATTTCCCCAAAAGTAGCTTTATCTAAACTATTCCAAGCGTTAAAGAATATCTCCATTTTAGGTTCATTAATGTTGTTCAGTTTACCTCTTGTATCAACAACCACCTCAAAGCAGGATGCCTCATAAGATGAGCTGAATATTTCAAGAGTGATAAGGTCAATAAAAAATGCCCAAATGCTTCCTTAATTAATGAATGCACTAGATCTGATATAAAAAGTTTTTTATTTCCTGAATGTTGCTCATTTGCAACCATACATGTCTCTTGACCTATTTCTCCTCTGACACAATCCTCATTGAATACAACCTTGTCCATATCTGCTAAGACATTTACATATTCTATTTTTGTTTTATATGGACAATCATAAATAACTTGGGCTTGATCTTGTTGGTTAGTAACACAACTCACATCATTCTTATCGTTATGTCTAGGCTCAAGATGATGAACACACATAGTCTTATCTTCAAATTCATCGCCAACCTCACTATTAATATCTTCCAACTCTGATATAACCAAATTGCATTCCAAGAATTCTTTAGATGTATGTTGTTCATTTAATGGTAAGGACAAATCCTTATAAGAATTGATTCTATTGCACCCTTCATATACAAAGAATGCCTTGGGATTACCTTCACAAATAGGTTCACATTCCTCATAAGAATAGTCAAAATTATCGCTTTCATTATCTGAGTTATCAATTTGCAAAGGTATACCAACAACCCTTGCAAATTTACCAATGTCTTCATCTACATCACCGGACAGATGTTCATCCTCTGAAAAATCCTTATCCACAGGGTAAATATTACTGTCATTCTGAGATTTCAAATTTTACATGTAATCATACTTGGCCTCCTCAACAATTTTGATCCAACCAATTATTTGATCAAAATCCCGAGGCTTCAATTCCTTGGGTAAAGTACTAAGACCTAGCTCATAAATGTCACAAAATAAGTCAATACATACTGAATCTACAAGTCTCAACTTCTTAGGAATTTCTAACAAGGCATCGAAGAACCTTGCTAACAATTCATATAGTGATTCTCCCTCTTGTCTTTTCATGCTAGAGACAGTTTTTTAACAAAGTATATCTAATCAACATAGCTTGAACTTTGTTGATATTCATCATAGACTTGTCTATGATCATCATGTTGCAATGCTGAAAAAAATTCAAAAGCATCATCACCTTGATTTCTTCTTTCATTTTTCTGATGTGCTTTAGTACAACTAACACTTGCAGCCATATATCCCTTTGCCATTGAATATCTCATATTATTTTCAATATCCATTGTCACTTTATATGCATGCTGCAATGTTAAGGGCTCTTTATCTCTTAATAGATAGCCCATCTTACTATCAAAGGCACGCAGATACACAATTAAACGTTTTGCATCATTGGGTCTCATATGTTCACGAATACTTCTTAATGCCTTTGTAAATATGAGGTTGAAGGATGGAATCAATTCATTTTCATCCTTTTGGATTTCCCTAAAAAAATTCCTTACTGTATTGGGATTAATCCTTTCACCGAATTGTTTTATGAATTATACCATTAACTCACTCCATGAAGGGATAGAACATACTAGCAAAAATGAAAACTAGTCTCTAGCATCTCCCTTTAGAGATTAACAAAACATTTGACTCTTCATTACTTGCAATCTCTAGTTACAAATACTAGTTCAAGATTTTAATGACTCTTTTAGGTAAGATGATCTTCTACCAGAATTTTCTCAAATTCTTCACCAATGGAGTCACCATTTCTTTCGATTATTTTTTATGGGAACCAAACTTAATCTCACCACTTACCTATGAATCTACTAAAATTCAATAGTTAGCAAGAGTAAGGATTGGCCAACACTTAAGTAAAGGTTTTGAGGCCCTTACTTCTTCACTTTGGGCTCTGTGAAACCCGAGAGGGTGATCCTTAGCAGTGTGTTCATTATAATATCCTTATGCCATTTTGTATCACAAACACTACCTTAAACACAAATGATTCTCACACAAATGCTCAATAACTGACTATATTAAAGAAATTGGTTGCTTCTTAAGTATAATTCATACTTAGAGCATGAGAATGACAAAACCTCATAACTTTGTAACCCTTTTATAGAATTTGATTTGATGAATGGGTAATGACCGAGTAAATCAACACAACACAATATAATTACTTATCCTAGTCCAGTGCCTAATCCTCAGAATGAAGTCAATATCACTACATACATAACATGGTAGTAATTTCCACTCCTAACAGTATATGAAACTCTAAAATGTTGCATTACAATATTTCAGCATTGTGTTCTAACCCTTACTTCTTACTAGCATCCTAGTATTAAGTTCAATACAAATTGACAGCTATATTCAAGTATCTACATTAATTCCTTCAATTAACACACAAGAATAAAGCCATACATCCATTTGAAATTGACAGAGACAATTAAGATAACCTTGATTATATTATTCATATCTTGTAAGACTAGTACATAAGAGAGCAAAATGGTGCTGAAATTGTGATATTACTATTCTATATTTCCAGTATTACCACCGATATTACATATGCGTATTGATAGACTAGAACCTAAGATAAATTACTAGACTATCCAGTAACCCCTTTTTTATCCCTATGTATCTAGAAACTCGAATAAATCACTACCCAAGCTCCCTATCTCATGCCTTGGAATCCCATTTATAAAGACATGGGAGAAAACAAGCGATAGGCTGAGATACAATTATATTTGCTTTTTAGGGAAATTTTTACCTTAATTTCAAAGATATTCACTAGATGGTTACACATAATCATTTCAGAATGAGGGGAAACAAAAGATAACAAACTCCATGTAGTCGGTTGAAGAAGATGAGTTGGCCTTCCAAAAGGCACCGTTCATTGATGCAGTATCGCCAAAATCTCACGTCCACGTAGACCAAAGAAGATTCTCTACAAGTACCAAAGGAGAAAACTTACACACTTCTTGGAAAAAAACAAACATTTTCGTTGAGGATACGAAGTCCAACACTTCTCCATTATACTAGCCAAAAATATTTCCACGTCAGCACCAAAGATAAAAAGTGACATGCATGTTGAAGAGGACGATCCTGATGCAATGGAAATGGTCTCATTGAAAAGAAAAACTAGGTCGAGATGCTACTCTGATTCGTCAACATCAGAGTATGCTCACCCTCTCCGTGCTTACGCTGAAACTAGAGGAGAACTATTCCTCCCTCGTCATAATCCTCATATGGTACCAGAGAAAGTAGATAATGGCTATACTCTAGGTCATTATATCCCTCATCACTTGAAGGGTTGTCAGATATCTCAATGAGAGAGTCATGCCTCCCCAAATAATCCTTGTGATGCTTATTCTTTTTCTTTGCTTTCTTCTTGGTCTTAACCAACTCCTTCCCCTTAAATTTGATCAATTTTTTAGAAACAATTCGGCTCCTCAGATTGTAGGTGCTCACAACACCATGCTTGTTTTGTTTTTTCCATGGGATTTGTTCTTGCCCTTTGGTGGTGTGGAAGCCCCAAGTGAATCATTCTTAGTGATATAAATGTCTTCTTGAAATTCAAACACACTGAGCCTTCTTGACCTCCTAATGGGTTGAACAGAGACACCTGACTTACCCATCCCCTTGAAGACACAGGAAAGACTAGGAAACCACCAACTGTGAAGAGACGCATCTACCAAAAATCCTTACATAATTGAGAACCCTCAAACCCAAATAATTCAAGCAAACCCAGAGAATGAAACTCACATAATAGAGCTCATATGTAAACTAACTTACAAATGTTGAGATAAATCGACAAGAAATTTGCATTAAGTAGAAAAATTAGGAGCATGTAGCCATTAATGATCAAGTGGTGCCTCACGTGAGCAAGCTAAAAACTTAGTCGAACAGTTTTGAATCTGGGTCATCAATCCTTTTGGATTTAAAACACCATCAATGGTGATCATGAAGCGTCTTTTTTGGCTTTTACAACCTATGTCTCAAAAACGCCGATATTACCATAGAAAGTTGCCACTTTTTACTTTTAACTTCATTAGTCACCTCTAATCTGATAATTACCATGCATTGCCACCCAGGTCCATGTTCATTCATTCATATCAATGAAGTACAAAGAACTGACAAATGAAAGAACAAACATTCACCATCCCATTGCCTGTCATGGATCTACCCCGACCTTCTAGGGTTCAATTAGCAACAAGAGAACCGATGCAATGGAATTAGAACCGTTGGATTATTGTCCTTCTTGGAGATCTTCATCTTACATTGTGCATCACTGATACACTTTACCTCCTGCAAGTTCTAATAGTGATGTGAGCATTCACATGATAAGATCTCAACCATCAGATCTAAGACTCATCCTTGATCACGTTCTCTTTGCCATCACACATCGCTAATTCATGCTTTGTTCTCCAGATCACATCAGCGACGGGAGATAAGGTGATGGAGAAATATTAAGACATGTGCACCTGTGTGAAAAACAATGACACAAGATACATCACTCACAAGAGCAATTCAAATTAGTGAAAGAGATCTTGAACAAATGGCTTCATCACTCATCGCTAATTTGAAACTAAAATCTTAAAATGGATATGCGATGAGCTTTATTGGAATTACAATAGATGGTTGGAAGAAGTTCCTCCTGGACGTGAAGAAAAACCATATGATAATCTTCTAAAGAGAGCAGTTAATTATTTTCAATTTTTTGAAATTTTGATCAAAGGAGGAGAACTGTAGGCATATATGTGTTAAATTTTTGAAGCCTTGAAGGTTTTGAACACATATTTTGTCTCTATCTTGTCAATATCAATTTTTGTCTTTTTGGCATATGGCATCCATGCTTTGTCATTGATGTTAAAGGGGGAGAGAATGCAGTGAAAAATGTCCCATAGAGGGATAAAAGAAAGCAGTATAGGAGGAGAGAATGCCTTATAAATCTCAGGGGGAGAAAGTGCAGTAAAAAGTTTGGTAGTGTACCTCTAATGATTCTGACACTTAGTCATTTTTCACTAAGTGTTGCCATCAATGCCAAAGGGGGATATTGTTGGCATATGGCTGGGGAGATTTATGGCATATGGCTTGTAAGTGTTTTCATTGATGGCAACCCAAGTCATGCAACTTAAGTCTTGCATCTGAATGTATAGTATAGTTTTTGAAAAATAGAGTAAAGAATAGGGCATTCGATTAGATGCATAAAAGTTGATCTAAACACCTTATCAGATAGATATTTTGAGTTGAGGATCTCCGAGGAAGGTCTGTTGATGTTTGAAATACCTTGGTGAAGGACTTTTTTGATGCGCACTCACTGGTACGTGATCTAGAAGATCTGATGCACCAATTTGTTGATTATTTGTGCTAAAACGTCGACCCGACAAGAATAGTAATTGCGGATGTATAAGATGTGATTAATTAAAAGTAGTCATGCTCAATTAAGTGTTATTTGGGTCCTCTCTTTGTCTTAACCAACTTTGGAGGATGCGCATAAATATTTAATGGTGGATCTAGCCGACAAGATAAAAGTAACTTAATACTTTATAAATCCGACTGATGGATGAATAAATCCTTGATTTCAAATATATATAAGAGATTGGTTTTATCATTTAGAAATTGAATGTAAGTGTGTGTGTAGAAAAGAGAATGTGTAATATATCATTGTGTAGTGTGAGATTTAGCAATGCAGCAGTGCAAATCTGATCATAAGTGATGCGAAGAGTAGAAAAGAGTATAACAGAGCAAAGAGAAGTACAAAATTAGAAAGTAGATCCAAAACCAAATCTATGAGCTTCACCAAAACTGTAACTTGGCATAAATAGATGGTACTATCTTAGTTCACCCTTTAGATGGTCTTAATTTGAATTTTGTAAGGTAGTGAACCTTTCTCTTGAGCAGTGAGCTCTAGGTAGTGTGCCTAAATGTAATTCCATTCCCTTTTGTAAACAATTATATTTTGAGTACTCAAATTGTGGATTAACCTCCCTCGCGGTTTTTCCCCTAATAGGGTCTCCATGCAAAAAAATTGGTGTGTCATAGTGTTATGAACATTTCCTTTGAATGATTGCATCTTTTTCTTTAATGTAATTTCAGAATGGTTTAAGCTTCAAATTAATGAAAGTTAAGATTTGTTGAACACTAATTCACCCCCCCTCTCAGTGTTCCCTTGAGTCCAACATAAAGTACTGCTACAAAGCTTGAATATTCTTGAAAGAGTAGAGAAAATGTGAAGAGATGGACTCAAGATCTTGCAAAACTCTTTGAATGAATGAGAGAGTGAAAAATGTGAAGGAAGGAGATCAAAACAACCATATTCGGGTCAGCCAACCAAAGAGGGGCGTTACACTTCAACTCCCAATAAGAAGTGTAACGTCTCTATAGTCTCCAACCATAGGAATCTGCCAGGGACATAAGCACGCCGCATGGATGTCTACGCACCACATGGGTGTACTTGACAAAAATTCCCCCAATGACACGCAAAACAAGCACCAAGTGGAATGTGACCAGTGGGCTTAAGTGGAATTAAGCCTCCGCCTTAGGTTTTCTAAAGTGCAAGGGGGTAAAAGAGAATTTATGTTAGGGGTGAAAATTCACGCTTATATAGTATTTTTCTGGTTGTGTCATATAAATATCCTCCTGCAAATCACCATGAAGGAAAACAATTTTCACATCCATTTTCTCAACCTCTAAATCAAAAGCAGCAGCAATAGAAAGAAAAAATCTAATGGATGTCATTTTTGCAATAGTAGAAAATATCTCACCATAATCAACACCCTCAACTTGAGAGTAACCTTCACAACCAACCTTGCTTTGTATTTCTCAATACTTCCATCTAAGCCAATCTTTTTCTTGAACACTCATTTACAACCAACAAGTTTTCATCCTTTAGGCAATGGTACAAGATCCCATGTATCATTCTTTTTCAAAGATGCCATTTCTTCATCCATAGCAATCTTCCAAGATTTTGCATCATTCATACCTAGTGCCTCTTCTACAAATCTGTGCTCATTAATGTTAGTATTCAAAGCAAAAAAACATCTCCAATCATGAGGTGAATACCTTTCATGTGATTGTCTATGTCTTGTAGACCTACAAACAAGTTGAGTTGGAGGTTCTTCTTCCTCTTTTGAAGATCTAGAGCTAGATGAGCTCTCCTCAACTTCCTTAGGTGTAGGAGGAAATTGAATCAAATCTTCCTCTTTACTTTGTTCTGGTTGCAATGTAACAAAAGAAGACTTAGTTTCTCTAAAAACCAAACTTCTACTATGTATTACCTTCTATGAAATAGGGTCCCAAAGCTTGTATCCTTTCACACCATAACTGTATCAAATGAAGATACATTTCATAGCCTTGTTCTCCAACTTTGTTCACTTCTCCTTTGGCACATGTGCATATGCCTCACAACCAAAAACTATAAGATGTATCAATGAAGGCTTGCAATTTGACCATACCTCTATAGGTGTCTTATCAATAAGAGCTAATGTAGGAGACCTGTTAATCAAGTAACATGCAGTGGCAATATCTTCAGCCCAAAACCTTTGTTCTAGACTAGCACCACTCAACATACTCCTCTAAGAATTCTCCATCAATGTCCTATTCATTCTTTCTACAACTCCATTCTGTTGTGGAGAATACTAATTTGTCTTATGTCTATGAATACCACAATCTTTACAAAATTTATCAAAATCATTAGAGAAAAATTCATCGACATTATCAGTCCTCAAACATTTTATTTTCTTTCCATTCTATAGCTCAACCATTACTTTAAATTGACTAAAAACTTCATATTTACTCTTTAGGAAATATACCCATGTCCTACTATAATCATCAATAAATGAAACATAATATGTGGATTTACCAATCGAAGGAACATCTACAAGACCAAACACATCAGAATGAATAAGATCCAATACACCACAAGATTTATGAGAACTTGAGTAAAACTAAACGTGGTTTTGTTTTCCATAAATGCAATGCTCACATAAATCAAATTCAAGAGTACAATTAAACAAACCTTCAACAAGGTTTATTATTTTTCAAGGTCCTTAGACCCTTTTCTCCAGTGGCCAAGTCTCTAGTGCCATAACATAGTTTTCTCTGCAGGTAAATTTGTCTCAGAAGAAAGAGCACCCTTGGGTACCCAAAAGCCATGATCATCTGCTAAAGGTGAAACCCTCACTTCTTCCACAATATTGCTTTTCACCAAAGTACTATTGCACTCAAAAGTGCATGCATCCAACTTATATAATGTGCCATATTTGACACCTCTAGTAATCACCATAACACCTCTAACCATGTTGCATCCTACATCATAAAATACTACCTACACACCCACATCTATTAGTTTTCTCACAAATAACAAATTTTGTGCTAATCCAGGGATATACAACACACCATTAATCCTTTTTATTCTACCATCAAGAAACTTGAATTTAAATTTACCATGACCAACAATGTGTAAATGAGAATCATCACCCAAGTACACCTTACCTCCATCAAATTCTTCATATTTAGAGAACCAATCTCTATTAAAGGTCATATGAAAAGATGCACCCGAGTCAATTAACCATGCATCATTACCTACACGAGTTGCCAAAGCTGAAATGAATGTGTCACCATCTTCCTTCTCGGACTTAGGAAGATGGTGAAATTAATGAATTTTCCTGTCAAAGTCGTGGATATATAAGTTGCTCTTCCTTTAGTCTACGCCAAACATTCTGATAAGTGTCGTAACTAAAAAAATATGGAGCTCAAGGGGTGATCATAGAGATCAAATAAAAATTTGGATGCATCTCGACAATGAATGGATTCTTGTGAAATAATGATATACTTTAACATTTGCCAATTTATGCTCCTTGTGCATGAATAGAAAGTGCATTGTGGAAATTTAAAGTATCATGGTCTATTGTAGAGTTTTCATATATAGTCAACCTTTTGAAAAACTCATTCTCGCATAACCCTATAGAAAAATAAGAGATACACAACTGTTGTGGGGAAATAGACATTCCAGAACTTTGCGGAGATTTGACATTGAAAAAACTTTGTGGGAAAATAAGAGTCATCTGAATTTGAGGAAAAATAGGGTTCATTCAACCTTACAAAAAAATAGGGGTCACCAACCTTTACATAAAAATTGAGGCCATTTGAAAGACTCTCAAATCTCTGCACTCTCACCAAAATTTGAACTCAGAATGCAACTGAGACTTGAAATCAAACAAGAACTAGCCAAAAAAGGAAACTTTCAGTAATTTAGGACACCAAAACCTAAAAAATGGAGGGGTTCACCTTTTTAATGGGGTGTGTTTGCAAGGAACAATGCAATCATATATATACTAGTAAAAAATCAAGTAAACCATAAGCGAGGTGGGAGTGGGTGTTTGAAATATTTAGAGGGAGAGGGAGATAGAGATGGAGAGTGGGAAGAGAGGTGGGAGTGGGTGTTTGGAATATTTGGAGAGAGGGAAATGGAGAGTGTGACCCAGATGATGATGATGTAGTTTTGTTGGGCATTTTCGTTTCACTGCACTAGTTTTCAGCAGTTTTGTGGATGTTGTGCTAATTTTTGGCTTCTTTACGGATGTTGTGCTAGGTTTTGGTTGCTCCTTTTTTGTTGTGTTCGGTTTTGGATTCTTTGCAAATAGTTTGCTTTGCAAGAGATCTAGGTTGAATGGTGTTGGTGAGCTCGGGGTTTTGACTGCTAGTGCTAATGGGTTTGATTCCATAGCTCATTTTTTGGAGATGGAATTTTTTGTGGGTTGCGGCTTAGTGTTTTCTCTATTATATTTTGGCAACCCTTTTCAACATCTTGCTTCCCTATCCTCCATCTCTTGGAGGGTCATGCTTGTGGTTGGTTTGCTATTTTTGGAGGATGGTTGTTTCTGGGTGGGAGGGGAGCTATTGGTTGGGACCTCTCTTATGGGAATTTATGGTTCGCTTCTAGTTTTCAACAGATTCATCATTGTTATGAGGTCAAGTTTGAATTCTAGAGAAAGTGATTCAGAGGATGCCTCTAAATCTAATGACAAAGAAGATGTTGATGATGTTGTGGGATCATGGGATGGTTTTGTTGTTGCTGCTTCCTCTACTTTGGTGGAGGTGAGGCAATTTTTTTCTGGTTTGGAGGGCGCTCAATGGTGGGGTTTGCTTCCTTTTCATGGATTTTTATTTGATGTTGCAAACATGCTGATGGTTGGTGCAGAATTGTTGTTGATGGTGTCTTGTATGCGAGTTCAAGTTAGTTGTTAACGTTGGTCTTTAAGGTTCTTTTGGGTTTGGTTTGTCTTTGGCTCAGACATCTCTCCTTCTACTACTTCTTATAGCCACACTCTGGTATCATGGTTTGTTAAAGCTCTCTCTTATGCAATGTTGTATGTGCTGACTGTTGGCCCGTGGGTTCCTCAACATTGGATTGCTACTTTTACCCCCCTTTGGTCTTTGAAGTTTTTATGGTTAAGGTGGGTACATTTGTTTTATTGTATGAAGATACTTGTGTTTCTCTTTGGGGTGGCGACCACCCTAGTTTTTTTTATGATCTATGTTCTGGATGGCGCTTGTTTGTTGATGGTTGGACTTAGCTTATTATTTTCTCTTCAAAACCATTTATGTGTGTTGTTTGAAGAGGTTTTTTCTTCTTCTTGTTAGTACCTGAATCCAACACTGCTAAGGGATGTTGTGTCATCCCTTCCTTTTGAAGTTGATTGTGTCCGAGATCTACATTTTGCGTCTCCTATAGAGGGGGAGATTGTTCCTTTTGAGGTGGAACCCCATTCTCTTGAGGTGAAGTTGGAAGTTGTAGTTCTGGAGGGAAATCTATTAATCTGGTTCCTATTAAGGTGGAACTTTTTCGAGAAGGAGAGATGTGGTTTCGGTGATAAGGGATTTCATTTCATCCTCTCCTGTAGAGGGGAGCCCTCTCCTCTAGAGGTGGAGGTTGGGTTGGCTTTTTGGGTGGGATGGTGTTGCAAGGAGGTTGCTGGTTTGTAGGTTTTTTCTATGTTTACCATAACCCCTATTGAGGTGTTGTGTTTAGATTTTTTGGTTCTTTTGCATCTCAGGGATTTATTGGTTTTCACCATCATTAAGTTGTTCATTCTCCTTGGCTCAAATTTGGATTTTCTAAGTGGAAAGTTAGTTATTTCCTAGCTCATATAGGTGATTTCTTTGATCATCTAGGTTGGGCTTAAGGCCCTTGTCAAAACCTGGTCATAAAGGGTTTAAGGTCCCTTCAAAACCTGTTTGTTGTAGCTTGAGTTGATTTGAATATCTAGGAATGGGTGTTGTTGTTGGGCTATAGATGGTCTGTTGATTATTTTCTTTACAACTTCTTTGTTATGTAAAAGGTTTAGGTCCCTTCAAAACCTTCTTGTATTGGGTTTTAGGTCCCATCAAAACATGTTTTTCCTCATAAAAAACACAATCATATGCCAAAAGAAATAAATAATATTTTTGTTCACTTTCAATAAATACTTGTACATTTTGTAGAGATTTGTAAAGATTAAGTAAACTTAAAGGTCGTTCTTGATAGTAAATCCTACATGAGTGTAAGTTGTTCATCTTGTTGAATAATCAAATTGTTGCGTCATCTTTGGCTGCATTTGAAGCTATTTTTTTTTGTGAATGGTCAATTTATTTAAACTCCTATACTATTATGTATGTAGCTATGACAAAATTTGGTGAAGTAAAAACAATGTCTACTTCAATTTGCATTTCTTTCAATGTGTATTTGTGCAATATGTGAAAAACATAAATATCTTAGGCTTTTCTCTTCCTTTAATTTCTTTTATATATATTTATCAAATGTTAGTTAGAATAATGATTAATGGAAAGTAATTGTTATAAATGGTGAAGTCTATAATTGAACATATTTAGAATATAGTAAGTGGAAGACACCATATGTAAGGTCCTTTTGCTAAAATAATAATAAATAAAAAACAAACCTTGAGTGAACCTAGTAAGTCAAGACCTAACATTCCCAAGCCTAGGATAACTAATTCATAATCAAGTTAGTAATATTTCAAGAAAGATAAGTTATGTTGTTCAAAATCTATATGTATGTTGTGTGATTAACATCATCATCAACACCTACCCATGTGAGTGAAATATTTTTTATTTATGAAGTGGAGCAATAATTTTAGGACCCAACAGAGTAGTGTCATTATCAAGGACCAACTATTAGACACTTGAACATTGTTACCGTATTACCAAAATTGTTTTTAATTGTTAGTCTATTCACTATAGTGTTATTTTCAACAAAATCTTATCTTTCATTTTGGGAGGTAGTGAATCTATTAAAAGAACATTAACTTCAAAATTATCACTACCATGGATAGAATAAGACAACAAAAGGATTGTCTTACACAAGGAGATAACACATGTAACGTAAGGAATCAACATGCTAAGTGGAATACAAGGGATGGAGGTGATTCTTCAAGGATGAACAATAAAGAGAAAGTAAGCACCTCAAATAGAGGCTTGGTGCCTTTGCTGACCTAAGGGACCAATACTAGTACACTTTTGATGATTCAATTGATCAATTTCTTAGAAGGAGAAAAATAAATATTGATGAATATGATGTGAGAGAAACAATGCTACAATTTGTAAAATGGGCAGGGGTCAGTATGAAAACATAGATGCAAGAATGTATGGAAGACCTAATAAAAGTAGGGTTAGACACCAATTTGAGTAGAAACAATTCTCACCTAAAAGTTCTAATAAATATTTATTTTATCAAAAATTTCATGATTTTAACCAACAAATACAAAATGAGGCCAATGATAGAGATAAAATTGTAGATGAGGAATTGGATTTGATTGACCAAGCTAGGTAGAGAAGATAAGATCTTCAAACTAAAATTGATCAACTAAATTAGGTTCATGCTCAATTTACTCAACAATAGGTAGGAAATTAAAAAATGCGTAAAAATTTCCTAACCTACAAGTGCATAACATTCCTCTAAATTGGAAAAATATATAACCGAAAAATATAGGATAGAATGTGGGGAACAACACCAAGAGACAAGTTCAAAGGTTTGTACCTTTTCGACAACCTCTAGGAGCATAAAGATACATGCAACTTGACTTTATGGTATCCAAAATTTATACAAACACAATCCCAAGGGACGTCAAAGAGAAGGTTCCAAAATTTCAAGGAAAAAATATAGTGATGAGAGAACACATAAGATACTTCATCAATGTTACTAAAGAGTATGAAATTAAGGAAGAGGATGTGATGAATTTGTCTATATATTCCTTGGAAGAGTGTGTTAGGGGGTGGTTTAGGAATCCTTTTAACATTTAAATCATTTCCTCTTGGGAAGATTTATTTGATGCTTTCATAATGTAGTATGGGGATAGAATTGACCCATATTTTTCTATACATGAGCTCACCACCATCAAAAATAGCATAAAAAAATGGTGACAAACTTCAATAAATTGTGTATGTTCAATAAAAAGTAAACAAAAACTAACACGATTTGCAAAAAATGTATGGTTTTATGTTTGTATGGACAACAAAAGGAGAGTAATTTAAACATAGGTAAGATGAATATTGAAAATGAAGACATGTACATGATGTTTTCTATTTGCATTTCAAACTTGAGAGATACAGAGTTTCATGACTATAAAAACAAAAAGTACACAAATAGATATATATACATATATGTATAGATATATGTATATGTATATATATGCATATATAGACATATATATATATATATATATATCTTTATATGGATATCTATTTAATTACAATGAAAATGTAAGATGCTAAGTAAAGAATACAAGTTTAAAGTTTGTCCTATATATGTATGGTTCACTATTATATATGCAATGGAAAGTAGACAAATACTAACATAGTTTAAAGAAAATGTATGACCTACTATATTCTCATGGATAGCAAAAGGAGAGTAATTTAAATGCAAATAAGACGAATATACAAAATGAAGATGTATGTTGTTGTCTTCAGTTGGAAATCCAAACTAGAGAGATACATACAGAATAGATAGATATATATAATAAAAAAAAAGGTAAGATCAAAATTTGGGGTTTACAACCAATGGTAACAGAGATCTAAGAGATGTGTATCAGAATCTAACTGTGTAGTAGACTATCTTGCTAATTAGGGATTAGATCAGACAAAGGATACTATCTCAACAAAATGTGCCACTCAATGGAACAGGCTTTAGAAAATCATGAAATCTGATATGGAAAGTTCCTAGGCATAAATGTGGATATAGGTATCTTGTTGTGTTCAATTGTCAATCCAAAATTCAAAGATACATACACAATTTCATGACTGTACAGTTATATATATGTATGTATGTGTGTGTATATATATATATGTATGTTTGTATATGTGTGTATATATACATTATATATACATACATACATATATATATATACAAATGCAAACACACACACACACATATAAATTAATATACATATATACACACACATTTATATATATTTTTTAAGCTTATGGTGTTCATTTGACACTCAAAAATACACAAATGCATATAGTTTCATGAAAGTAAATAGTGGGTTTTCAATGAATAATGTTAAAACATAAAACACACACATATATATCTTGAATATATATAATAAAAATGCAAGTTTATGTATACACTTTTATGAATATAAAGGAGGCTTATATGGATTAACCGAGAAATATATAGACAATTTCACAAATATAAAGGGGGCTTCTATGAATTAACCAAAAAGAGTAAATAAAGACACAATTTCCTAAATTTGTAAATGGGGTTTTTGAAGGAATAACCAATGAGAAAAAAAGACCCTTTTACTTATCATTTAAATATACACTTCATTAATATAACTATTAAACTCACACTTCATGAAAATAAATTTCAAACACTATACCAACCTAAAAATGCATGGATATTTGAGGAATTTGCAGAGGATGCATGCCAATGCTCTGTAGTATGTAGAGGATTTTAGATGACGAGAATAAGTGAGATTTTTGTTGCCTACTTTCCTTCTTATAAAATAATTCAAAGATAATTGAATGCATTGATTTTGGTTGTTGTGTTTCAAAGTTGAATTTATTTTGGGATGATCCAATCACATCCCAATCATTTGAATTTGTAGCTACCATTTATGTATGATTTGTATGTTGAAATGACTAAATTATTATATTTTGATTTAATTTTTATTAGAGGAGCCTTACACCATTAACTATTTGTGCAGGTACCTACATTGAATGGAGTTAATACATGTACATGTGAGAGGAAGTGTGGGAGATTATGCATTTGACAGTTCATAAAGTTGATAGGAGCTTCTCATAATGGCAAATGAAACACCAATAACTATGCATATGTATTTGTGAATATGATATGTAATGAGTCTACCACCCTTTGCAATTGGGGGTGCTTGTAGACAGGAAAGATTATTATAAATTGTAAAAGTGGGTAGTTAGGAGAAACTTGTCTTATATTATAAATGCAACTATATGTGTAGTTGACTACATACATTACTCAACAACACATTGACATGTGAACTTGTATTGGTGCTTTTGTAATATGTTATTAGAATTTTTAAAGCTTTTTAGTGGGTCAAATGCAAAATTTATTTGGGGGGTAAAGTGAGCAAGGAGTGAACACTTATTGGAACACAGATGGTAACTAGGCCCCTTCCCTTATGGTTGTTCTTGGATTCCTAAAACCTATGTTTCATGCCTCTCATGCTTTTGTTTGGCTGTGGTGGTGGTGGAAATTATGGGTGGAGATATTGATGTGAAATAAACCATTATCTTGTGAAGAAAGCAAAGAGGATAGTACAAATTAATTCATTTTCAAAGGAGGATGAATTGCTTCTTTTATGGAATCACTCAATGGGTTTGATAAAACCCTCTTAATCCAATTTGTTGAATTATAGAATAATAGGAGTGCCCATGTGGGTGAGGTTAGCTTTGAACTTGATGAGGAGGTTCTTTCTACTACAACAGAGCTAAAATGCCACTATTTAAAGGTCCACAAATAGAGCAAAGTGTAGGACTTTGAAAATATGACAAGATATTTTATGAAGGAGAGACTACAGTCAAGCATCAAAATGGGTTCAAGAGGGAAGCATTGCCCCCCCTGGGACTAGGTTTGTTGGGATCTCCTTATGTATTTTACTCTTGAAGGTCACTTCAAATTCTATTATACTTAACACTTGTTGAGTAAATGACTTCTTTGTATTTAATTATTAATTGGCAATTTGTAATTATCTTTTAGTTGTCATTAAAGTTGCTAAATGCAACTATGACAACTTGTAAAGCATGTTTTTCAGTTGTCAAATTGAAAAGAGCATAAAAAAGGGCAAGCTTTAATGTGAGCTTGGAGAAGATAATGAAGATTTTTTATTTTGCTTGAGCACATTACTAAAAGATGGATGAAATCACAAGTTGGAAGAGGAAGTTTCTTATTTTTTTGATGCATGCCTAAATGCTTTTAGAAACCATTCATGATTTCTTCTCTCTCTCTCATGCCTATATATTTAGTGTTTGAGTTGAAGGAAAAACAAGTTAATTTATAGGTTGTTGAAGCCATGAAGTGTTGTCGTGATTCAAAGAGAGAAGTTGTATTGATGTAACTCATTTGAAGGATTAATGCAAGTCTGTGGGTGTGGATTTTTTTTTCGCAAGGGTTTCCCCATGTAATTCTTGATTTATGGTTTTCATTTGTATTGTAATCTATTCTCATCTATGATTTATTCCTATCTATTTATTTGGATGCATAAAATTATCTACATATTTTCAATGTAAAGTTTTAGTTTGTTGATTTTCTCATTTTTCTTATTGAACTCCCTCAAATTCCATCAATAATGCTAAAGCCAAGTTCTGATAAAAACCCTAACTTGCTCCCCATCCCATTTCACCAAGGTCTCATTTTTTTACCTGTACCATTTCCATCTTGTCTGCTACTCTATCAAACCTATTAAGGATTAACTTATTGATTCCTCCCCTATCACCCCCTAAGTAAAGGAAAGTCTTTTGTAGTTAGTGATAATACATAAAAGTTATAGTCTCACTAGTACTTGCATTAGCTAAATATGGTTTTGGGAGCAATAAGTTGGATATACATCCAAAAAGAATGCAAGTGGGCAAATGAAAATTTGACAGCTTGGAGAGGAAGCGTAAGAAATTGTGACCTTTCCATGCATATAGGGATAATGCTATCCAAACCACTTATTTAAAGTGAGTAGGGCCATTCCTATTAAGAGCCTTGTGCATGCAAATCTAAGTGCTTGGTTGGGGCCAAACCTAGATAGTTTAAGCATCTGGACATCTCTAGTGAGTTGACCAACAATCAACAAGATAAATTAAGACTCCAAGATACCAAGAGAGAAATTTTGTATCAAATATTACACATGCGCACATGCCACCCATGAACTATGAGGGCAATAGCCTCTTCGATGAGATGAACACGTTAAATTCTAGAAATCAATCTTTAGAATTCGCGAAAGAGGATGTGAACAAGAATGTTGCACAAGACAAGGTAAAGGCTTTCAATGAAAGGCTAGAGGTGGTGGAGAAGAAAATGAGGAAAATGAAGAAAAAAATAAGAAAAACATAAGAAATTTGATTAGTTTTCTTTCTACTCTGCAAGATAATTTACCCGTAAAATGATGGAACTCGACAGTGCTAAAATGGAGCTCTTTGACAAGCTAATCAATATTGTGTTTGAGAAAGGGGGCAAATTCTTCCCTTTAGTTGTTTGTGTGCATTGGGTTGTTTAACTGTTAGCGGTTGATGTCGGTCTATTTTTTTTGTTCTAATTAATGTTCTAAATTGTTATTTCTAAGTTGAAATAAATTGGGTTTTAATATTAATAAATATTATTAATATTAATAGAGATATTACTTATAGTTGTAGTGTGAAGTGATTTTTTTTATAATTATAATTTTTCTTATTTTAGAATGTTATTTTTATCCAAAATAGTTTTTCCTATTTTGTAAATATGTATATATCTCAAGGTTCTATTAATAAAGAAAATACTATTTTAAAAATCAAACTATTTACATCTAAATTATAGTGAAAATTAACAACTATTTTTTATTTTAGAAATTTAATACTTACATCAATTTATTATTTAATTGAAATCAGTTTATATTTAAAATGTCCTATATTTAAATATTTTAACATAGTATTAAGTCTCTTAATATCTACATATTTATAGTCTTCTAATATTTTTTAAATAACATTTTTTCTTGTTCTCTAATATTATCTCCATACATGTTTTTTTTTCTATTTTATAGTTCTATATTAACTCAATATTTTTTTATTTTACACATTAAAATATTTACAATAAAATAATAGTTAAAATAAAATCATTTCTTATTGTAAGAATTTAATTTAATTTTCTTGCTTACCAAATCAGTTATAGAAACACACAAACACTAGAAACTGCATATCTTTGACAATTGAAAACACACACCCAAAAAATGGTTCTCTTGTCAGAAATGTATGGATAACTATTAGTGTCACCACATGCAAGATGAAATTTTCATATTAGTGACAGTTTTAAGCAATTCTTAATAAAAAATATAGCTCATAGACTATTATTTTTCCACAAAAAGTGAGCTTTAAGTAACTGCTACTTTTATTTGTGTGACAATTAACTCCTACCAAGATTATATATTTGACATTGTGTATGTGTTTGCATTAAATTCTTTATCATTCTAGGTAAAATGAGATTTATGTCACCACAATATGTTTTCAAGGCTCAAAATTGTCTGATTCTATTTGTGACTCACTCAATGTGTAATATGTCAAAATTTTCAATGAAGTAAATTTTCCTAAGTTTTCACTGTGCGAGTAAAATAACTATGTAACAAGCCATTGCAATAAAAAAAATTCCTTTCTTTATTGAGAACATATAAACAAAGATGCTATACAACATACAATAAGGATTTCCATTCCATTACAATATATCACAAATTACAATATTCCAAGAAAGTACACAACTACATACATAGCTACTTCGAGCTTCATAGCATAAGATATAGATGTTCTAGAAATCAGCCTTTCAATACCTTGGTCTTCTATCGCATGTTGAGAAGGAGAAGCATCACTCGAGCGCTTTTCCACCAACCACAAACTCATATGTGGTCCCTCGCACATCTATCAATGATAGATGGCCCTACCCTTCAATGAAGGCATTGATTGGGTAACCTCGTATGACATACCACTCTGAGCTTAGTGTTCCCTACAGGACTAGAATTTATAACCTATGCTAGGTACCTCTCATGCATTTAAATAGATACGGTGAATTGACAGTGGAGCCTTGAGCAATCATACTACTTTGGCCAAAGTAGTCTCACTTAGTACTTTGAGTGAAGTACTCTCACTCAGTATTCTCACTCAATACTTTGGCCAAAGTATTGCCAAAGTAGTCTCACTCAATACTTCGAGTGAAGTACCTTGGCCAAAGTAGTCTCACTCAGTACTTCGAGTGAAGTTCTACCATTCACTTACACTATAGCAAGCTCATTTTGACTTAAGGACATTATGTCTATACTTAGGCAATCACTCTCCACGGACAAGCTACTCCCCAAGATAACTTATCTCTTTAACACAACCTAAGGTAACACAATTCATTAATCAAAGTACTAGTTCTCTCCCTTCACTGGATAACAATCCTAAGAGTAACCTACTAGTTCCCTCCCTTCACTAGATAACGATCTCAAGAGTAACCTACTAGTTCCCTCCCTTCATTGGATAACAATCCCAAGAGTAACCTGTTGGAATCAAGCTACACTAAGAGGGGGGGAAGGTGGGAGGGGGGGTGAATCAGTGTTGTGCAAAAATTAACTGTATTAATCTTTATCTTCAAAGCATTAGTAACATTCAATCAAAATGCATGAACATGAAGCAAAAGATTACAACACCATAACACAAGTATTTTTATGTGGAAACCCTGTTAGGAGAAAAACCACAGTGGATGGCCAATCCACAATATGATCTGAGTATACTCAAATAAAGTTTGCAATATGGGGAATGCACTTGCATTTAGGAACACTGCCTAGAGCTCACTGCTCAAAAGACTCAATGTCTTACATAGATAATTATATTAAAACCATCTGAGAAATTAGTTCTGCAAAAGCCTGATTACAGTTTCGGTTAGGCTCAAAAATTGATCTTCTCATCTTCTAATTGGTTCTGCACTTTTGCTCTGCTCTACCCAAACTCGCATTACAAAATCCTTAATGCACAAGTGAAATTGTGCATAATCGCTCTTCTGCACTTCTGATATTCGTAATTCGCATCAACACACCTTTTTTGCATATCAAAATGATATGATTGAACACTTATATATATCCATGACCAAGAATTTAATCGCTATATGTCAGCATCAATAGAACACAAAAATATTTATAGTTGTCAGCTCAAATCATGAGTAATTTGTAATGCGCATCCACAACAGTCAACCACAACTTAGCTAGGACCCAAACAAAGATGCTCAAACATAAACATACTTGAATAATTACTTCCCAAACATCTGCGACATGTTATATTCATGAAGTTGGCTTCCATGCAAAGATAAACTAGGAAATTAATCAACCGAATCTTCTAACTTGCACAAAGATCAATACGAGCCACTACGCTTCAATAAAAACAAAGATAATATACCAAAAAACATTCCCTGAGATACACAACTCAAAATGATAACATAAAATCTTCATGGGAATCAATGAACACAAAACTACTGAATGCTTTGTTCTTCCTTGACTGCCTTCAATCTGACTGTCAGTATGACCAAATGATGATGTGTGTATCCAATCATCGATTACGGTTTCCATCAATGAAAACACCAAATGATATTAACAGTGTATTTTGCCAACAATCTCCCCCTTTGACATTGATGGCAACACTTAGTGTAAAATGACTAAGTGTCGGATCAATACTAACATCAATACACTGCCACTCTTTAAAATTTCAAAAAAAAAACTCTCCCCCTGAGATGATTATACATTTTTCACTCTACTATTCTCCCCCTTTGACATCAATGGCAAAGGCATGACTCTGCATACCAAAAAAAGATCAAACAAAACTACTATAAGCAGACTGCATATATATAAAGATGCTTCTTCAACTCACATAAATTTGAAAATATCTATAAAATCTTTCTTCAATTGGATTAAATTTGTGTCCCAGACCCTTTTGAGACTCTCCAAGATTGTTATGTGACCACAAACTAAGTAGGATTGTGTCTCTGCAAACTCTAAGTTCATTGGATCACTAACTGCCATAGCATCTACACCTTCCTTTAGTGCACTCAACATTATCTCAATCTTTGGACCAATTAGGCCTCTAAGTTCACATGTTTTTTCAAAATTTTTGTCATTGTCATGCTTTAAGCTCATTGTCTTGTCAAATAGAGATATCGCTTGACTTTCTTGCTTTACAACACCACCAGCTAAAGGATCAAAAGCTTCATAAATACTAGTTAATTATTTTTCAAGATCCTTAACCTTCTTTTCATTTTCCTCAGTAAATTTTGACAAAGACAAACATGACTTATAAATCTTTGCACCTTCAGAAAGAGCATTTTGAACATTCTTCACACATGTGGCTAATGTAGTTTTACCCTTAGCAATCATTTCTTTCAATCTATTGAACCTTTTGGCATCAAATTCCTTTTGAACTTTAACCATGGTTGACTTCTCAAGTGACTCGAAGTGAGTACTTACAGATTTAATGAGCTTCTTCAGTTCACTGGAGGAGGAAACAGATGGATCTTTGGCATGAGTAGGCATTATTTTCTCCAGAACTCCAGATGCAAGGTTTAAAAGTTCATTGTCTACAATGTGTGACCTCAGCAATTATTCTCTAGCCTTCACCTAGGCGAATGATGCTACCTTCATTTTCTACATATTGGAGACAAAGTGGATAGGTCAATAGGACCTTCAATCAATTCAGGATCAATTTCTCCCTGTTGTTCTACTAGAAATTTCTTCACTGCCTCTGCAGTGCCTCTTGCTTCCACTGGAACTTCCTTTACTTCAGCTTTCTTTTCCTCAACCATTGTATCCACAGTTGCAAATTCTTGCTTAAATTTTGTGATTTCAATCTTCTCATCCTTCTCAACTAATACAATTTTAGGAGCATTAATCTCCATAGGTATTTTTGTATTATCCACAATGGGAGGAATTTAAGTATCCTCAACCATATCATCATTTACTTCTTCATTTACCAGATCAGATGCAATACCTTCAACATTCACTTCTTCAACGACAACCTCAATTCTATCATTTAGCAATAATTTTCTCAAGATTTTCTCAGTTTATTTTATAACTTCATTAGTTTGACCAATCATGAGCTTATTCACCATTGACTTTCTCTTGAATTCCTTTTTGGATTTATTCAAGAGTGCCTGTATTTCTTCCATAGAAATTATCAGACACAATTCTGCAAGGATTATTTCTCTCATTTTCTCTTCTTTTGTTCTAGCATTGACTCTCCTCATTTCCAAAATCTCATACAAGGTTTTAGGTAGACTAGGCATTACTTCAATAAGAGCCTTATTGAAAATATTGAAATACTTTATTATTGCCTCCTCAAGAGTTCTTTTACCAGATTTATCAAAGGTTTCAAACCATTTACAAAGCAATTTAAGATTGTCATCCTTAACCAAAGCTTTTCAACTTCTTCCATTGACATACCTGGTTTCTCAATTTTTGTCTTCTTCTTTGCTTTGTCTTCTTCACTAGAGGGCTTACTTTTAGTAACTGTTTCTGCCTTAGTACCTTGATGCTTGATTTATCTAACTCCTTCATTTGATTTTTTCTCTTCATCTTCAGATATTGCCACATAGAATCTTTTTCTTTTATCATTCTTTCTCTTTCCTTCCTTACCGAATGTCTTCACAAGAATTGGCTTTGCTATAGGAGTGGATAGGGGTGCAAAACTCCTTGTTGACCTAGTTTTGGCAGAGAGTGCTATCAGACTAGCTGATTCAATTTTTGTTGCCTCCTTTGCTGCTTTAGCTTCTTCTCTTTTCATTTTAGCTTCTCTTACTTTTTCTGTGGATATTCCCAAACTTTTTGCAAAGATTTCTAATTCTTTTCTAACTCTTCTGACTAACATAGGTTTCTTGAGATCATTGTGTACCTATATATTTTTTTCTGCATAGGTGCCAAACCTCTCTTCTGTCAGATCCAGAGGCTTATTTAGCAAATGTTGTGCATACATTTCCAAAAAATTCTCTTCAACTTCATAGCCCGTTGGCATGATCTAGACTATTCTGGGATCAACGGCTTCCATCATGCATTGATCAATATCTACCATAAATAAAATTGTATCCTTATACTTCTCCACAATAGAAGTAGGAATTATTTCTCTAGCCTACATCATACTCTGAAAACTTTTAAAATATCCCTAGATAACTTGACATTCTTTGTTTTAATGTCTACAAATATGTGAAAGAGATCTCTGATCTAAGCAGCTATTGGTTTATTTTTTTGCCAATGAAACTTTATGAATCCTGGAACTTCATTCATGAAGTATAAGAATAGGCATAATAGCAAGTTACCATACTTACAAGGAATTTTTCTTATCCTTCTTGATTTTCCCAATATTTTCCATCAGTTGACTTCTTAGCAATTCACATAGATCATAGTTTTCATTTTCCTTTACCATCTGATAGGCTATATAAATGGATGTATTGAACACAGATTTGTCTCAGCTGGAATGATAGATTTTATAGCCAATAACCATAGATGCAAATCTGACATCTATATCAACAATTTCATCAATTGTAATTGCTCTTTTGTCATACTTGGAACCTTTTGCATCAGTGACCATTTGATTCTTCACTGATTTCAGAATTGGTAATCCACCAGAGGAACTTAAACCTGTAACAACACTTATAGCCTCTTTTGTTATCTTGAAGGGTGTATTCAACCACATGAATTTTGCATGAAACCAACTCAAGATGTACCAGATCCATTCATTCTCTTCAAAGAAAAGAAATTTTACAATCTATGTAAATGTCTTCTCTTCGAGGGATTTGAATTTTGGCTTGACACAAAAGCCTTCTCCTATACAAATTTAGTAGCTACGAGTTTCCTAGCTCTTCAATGTTTGTGTGAATATATGCCCTAATATCTTCTATATGCAAGACGTTGTACGTGATAGATGAAAATGGGCCTAAGGGATCGATCTCAACAGACTTGAAAGGATGCCACTTGAATTTAGGATGAGGTATGTCCTTGACTTCAACTACCAATGGAGTAGCCATTTTCACCAATTCACAAATTCATAGTGTTTTTCCAATAAATACCTTTTCGTCGGATCAAAGTTTGATTGTTGAAAACTCTTCACACTTGAATTTTGCCTCAATTCACCAAGGTTCACCTTAGAGCTCTCCAAACTTCTTTTCTTCAAAATGAAAAGTGACAAATGAAATATAGAAATGACTTTTTATCACTCGCATACCTAACCCTTTTTGTCACAATAAATTCTTTTTACCTTAACTCATCTGGTTACCCTATTTCCATGTGTTGTGACATATAATTCTTCTATGTACCTCCAATAATGCATAATACTCTCTCTAAGAGATTCAACAACATTTGTAGAGAATCCATGCACTTACTAAACTTATCCATATCCTGATGTTAGTTACTGGTAGGGGGTTAAGAGATTTTCTTGATAGCTCCCCTAGGCCAAAGGCCTGAAACTAATTCCCAGAGGAATTACTAGAAGTAGATTCTGGTGGTGGCACATTTCATTCACCAGAGGGACTTTTCTTCACCCATTTCTTCTGCATTTGCTTCCTGATCACATCTATAGTGATTTTTCCTTTTCCCTTAACAACCTTCTACATGTTTCTCCTTTGATTTACTAGACCTCTTCAGTTCCAACAGAATGTAGCAATGTGGCCAACTTTGTTGTAGTTATAACACACAACATTTCTCTATCTAGACCAGTTGGTCCATTGATTTTTTCTTGATTTGCACTGTTAGAAATATGGCCAAGTCTATTGCATGTATAGCATTTGACATCTCTATGAAAGTTGTTCATCACATTTCTGCATTCATTTGACTTATGACCAAACTTATTGCAATTAAAGCACTGACTGAGAATGATGGACTACTTGAATGCATCATGCTTCTACATTGAGTAGCCATGTGTCCAAATTTATTGCAATTGAAATAGTATTCATTAAAGCTTTGAGCATTAGGTTGCCTTACCGGATACCTTCTAGCATTGTTCATCTGATTTCTTTGCCTAAATCTCCTTTGTCCATAATTTCTTTGTCCAGATTTTGAAATTTCTCCTTCTTCATATCCAAAACCTCTCTTGTCACCATTAGTCCTCTAATTTTTAATCAGTTCATCAAGCATGGCTGAGCTAGCTTTGAATTTCTCCTTGTACTCATTTGCAGTAGCAAGTTCATCTCTAAGATCATCAATCTATTTTTCCAGCACTTCCTCATTTTTTTAGATTGTTCCAGTTCATTGTCCAATTGGCTACATAGTTCAGATTTTTATTTCAAGGACCGTGCTAGGTTCTCTTCATTCTTATTTTTGTCTTCGATCTCCTTGGTCATCCTCATCATGATAGATTCTATCTCATGCTTTAGGACAATATTATCTTTGGCAAGCTTTTCACATTCTTTTTTCTTTTCCTTCAGAGCTTGACTCAGTTACTCATCTTTTCCATTCTGCTTAATATGATCACGGAGTTCCTTTATCTTCTCCCTAGACTTATTGATTTTATCTTTCAATGATTGATTGAATTTTTTAGCATTCTCAAGACTTTCCTGCAATTCCTAGTTCTCAGATTTTGACTAGTCAAGATCATCTAGGACCACCAAAAGTTATTGTTGAAGACTACTTGAATCCATTGAAACACTTTCCAAGATCTCCCCAAGTGGTTTAGACTTCTTCCAAGGAACTAGCTTTGATAAAAAAAATTGGAAACAAGCTACACTGAGAGGGGGGGGTGAATTAGTGTTGTACAAAAAATAACTTTATTAATCTTTATCTTCAAAGCATTATTAACATTCAACCAAAATGCATGAACATGAAGTAAAATATCACAACACCATAACATAAGGATTTTTACATGGAAACCCTGTTAGGGGAAAAACCACGGTGGATGGCCAATCCACAATATGATCTAAGTATACTCAAATGAATTTTACAATATGGGGAATGCAGTTGCATTCAGGCACATTGCCTAGAGCTCACTAATCAAAATACTCACTATCTTACAAAGATAATCAAATTAAAACCATATGATAAATTGAACTGAGAAATTAGCTTTTGGAAAATCTCGATTATAGTTCCAGTTAGGCTCAACAATCGATCTTCTAATCTTCTAATTGATTATGCACTTATGTTTTTCTTTTCTCAAACTCGCATCACAAAATACTTGATGCACAAGTGAAATTGTGCATAATCGCTCTTCTTCACTTCTGATATTCACAATTCGCATTGACACACCTTTTTCACATATCAAAATTATATGATCAGACACTTATATATATCTGCAACCAAGAATTTAATCGTTATATGTCAGCATCAATAGAACACAAAAATATTTACAACTGTCAACTCAAATCATGAGTAATTTGTAATGCACATCCATAACGGTCGACCACAACTTAGTTAGGACCCAAAAAAAGATGCTCGAACATAAACATACTTGAATAATTACTTCCCAAACATCCTTGACATGTTATATTCACGAAGTCAGCTTCCATGCACTGATAAACATGAAATTAATCAACTGGATCTTCTAACTCACACATAGATCAATACGAGCCACTACACTTCGACAGAAATAGAGATAATATACCAAAAATCATTCCCTAAGATATGCAACTGAAAATGATAACATAAAATCTTCATGGGAATCGATGAACACAAAACTGTTGAATGCTCTATTTTTCCTTGACTGCCTTCAATCTGACTGTTGGTATGACCAAATGATGATGTGTGTATCCAATCATCAATTAGGGTTGCCTTCAATGACAACACCAAATGATATTAGCAATGTCTCTTGCCAACATAACCTACTAGCCATCTAGCATAAAAAAATATCTAGTTATGAGCACGTTTCTTAAGCTTGTCTATGATTGGTCATATCTATTATAATAGCAATACCTATTCCAAATAGTCTCTCATATCATGGAGTAATTACAAACAATGCACAAACAGAGTAAATAGTTTCCACTTTTCTTGCAAAGCAAACATTACTTTTCCCTATATGCAAGTAACTATAAAATATTGGTTTAAATATACAATGTTATTTTGTGTGAAATTTACTTTGTAATAGGGTTATTGATTGTTGCAATCATTAGAGCTCTTTGATCACAGATTATTCCAGTTAGGGTTTCGACCTCTTTGTTCCGGATAGATTTCTTACTGGGAACATCTCCGAATTTGCAAAATCCAATTAAGTTCTCAATTTCCTCTTTTGAAATGATTTAAGGTTTGTCCAAAGTTAAAACATCATTATGTAATCTTCTCAATATGAATTTCATGAATTATGCATTCTCAAAGTACAAAAATTCACTCCACATATCCAAATTTCCATGCTTAGCTTCTCTCAATTTCTTTAATTCATCAGGCAGTAAAAAATTCCTCATAGAACTAATATTTGCATTGTTATATTCATCTAGATTGATCGAGCTTTTGATTTGTTCCATTTTTTTTTGTGTCTAGTATTTGCAATTGAACACCAAATTGTATGAAAATTTTTAGAATAATTTGAAATACCTGATAAACTCTGAGATTTCCTGATGAATTGATTTTACTGCTTCATAATCCACCTATCAAGTGCTCTCCTTCTACTCTTCTTCAATGCAAAGTGACAAATGAGGGTTCCGACTTGAATTTTATAGCTTGCACATGTGCAATAAATGCATTTTCCCTAAGTTTTTCGAAAACTCTATTTTCCCAAACGGCGACAGAAAAATCTTCTGCAGACCTATGAATTGTCTAAGTTCTCTTTGTTAAATTTATCCAATAATTTTGTACACCATAAGTACACCTTCTTGACTATTCTCTTTGTTCTGGTACCATCCAAGATAGGGGAGGAAGGGTTTTCTTGAAAGACTCCTCCTAGGCCAATGGCCTGAAATCAATTATCAGAAGAGTTACCGGAGGCAGGTTTCGATATGGAACCATTTCCAGCATTAGAATCATTTTTCCTTACCCATGTCTTCTCCATCTGATCTCTGATTTCATATGTAGTTACCTTCTATTTCCCTTTATCCTTTTTCTCTATATTTATGCCTTTGTATACCGGACCTCTTCTATCTACATTTTTGTTTTTGTAGAATCTTGCAATTTGACCATACTTGTTGTAGTTGTAACACACAATGCTTTATTGTCTTGACCAATAATTCCAATGAATTCTTCTAGATCTTTATTGATTAGCAATATGCCCTAGTTTCCCACATGTATAACATTAAACATTTCTTCTATCAACAGAGTAACTAGACACATTTTTGCACTCAATTGATTTATGACTGAAATTTTTGCAATTGAAACACTGACCAAAAAATGATGTCTCTTGAATTAATATTACTTCTACATTGATCAATCATATGAAAAAACTTATTACGGGAAAAAAAATACCCATTAAACTTTTGTGCATTAGGTTTTCTTAGCGAATATCTTCCATTTTTCGTTCTGTCTAAAATTCTTTTTCTCCTGATCTAGAACTTTCTCCCTTTTCATATCCAAGACCTCTCTTATCATTTCCACTCTTTTGTCCTTGAATCAGCTTATCAAGTATTACTAAACTGATCTTAAAATTTTCTCTATATTCATTTGCAATGACAAGATCATTTCTGAGAGTAATAATCTGCTTACCAAGTTCTTCTTCATTGTTTCTGGTTCTTTAAAGTTTACTTTCCAACTGAGTGAATTCATTTTTTATTCTTTTGCATTCATCGGATTTCTCTTTCAAGGTCCAAGCAATATTTTCCTCATTTATCTTCCTTTCTTCAATTTCTTTAGTCATCTTCATCATCATAGATTCCATCTCATATTTTAGGTTTGTATTGTCTCTAGCAAGCTTTTCACATTCTTCGGTTATTTAATTCAAGGTTTGATTCAAGTGAGCATCATCTATGTTTTCACCTTTTTTTTTTTTAATTTGATCACAAAGATCTTTCCTCTTCACCCTAGATTTAACTATCTGATCCTTCCATGTCTGGATAAATTCCTCAGCATCTCTAAGATTTGCTTTCAATTCTTGAACTTCTGCTTTAGATTGATCAAGGTTATCAAGTGCCACCAGAAGCTAATGTTGAAGACTACTAGAGTTCATCACATTCCAAGATCCACCTCAAGCTACGAAACTTCTTCAAAGGAACTAGATCTAATACCAATTGTTGGACTCAAGGGAACATTGAGAGGGGGGGTGAATCAATGTTCAACAAATCTTAACTTTCATTAATCTGCCATTCTGACATTACATTAAAGAAAAAGATGAAATCATTCAAAGGAAACATTCATACCACTATGACACATCGATTTTTTTTCCTAGAAACCCTATTAGGGGGAAAACTATGGTGGAGGTTAATCCACAATTTGAGTACTCAAAATATAATTGTTTACAAAAGGGAATGCACTTGCATTCAGGCACACTACCTAGAGCTCACTACTCAAGAGAAAGGCTCACTGCCTTACAAAATTCAGATTAAGACCATCTGAAGGGTGAACTGAGATAGTAGCATCTATTTATGCCAAGTTACAATTTCGTTGAAGCTCATAGATTTGGTTATGGATCTTCTTTCTAATTTTGTACTTCGCTTTGCTCTGTTCTACTCTTTTCTGCTCTTCGCATCACTTATGATCAAATTCACACTACTACACTACTAAATCTCGCACTACACAATGATATATTACACATTCACACTTCTACACACACTTACATTCACTTTCTAAATGATAAAACCAATCTCTTATATATATTCACAATCAAGGATTTATTCATCCATCAATCGGCTTTATAAAGTATTAAGTTACTTTTATCTTGTCGGCCAGATCCACCACTAAATATTTATGCACATCCTCCAAAGTCGATTAATACAAAGAGAGGACCCGAATAACACTTAATCAAGAATGAATAATTTTAATTAATTACATCTTATACATCTGTAATTACTATCCTTGTCGGGTTGGCCTTTTAGCACAGATAATCAACAAATTGGTGCTCTGGATCTTCTAGATCACGTACCAGTGAGTGTGCATCAAAAAAATCCTTCACCAAGGTATTGAAAACATCAACATACCTTCCTCAGAGATCCTCAACTCAAAACATCTATCTGGTAAGGTGTTTAGATCAACTTTTATGTCTGTAGCTGGATGCCCTGTTCTTTACTCTGTTATGCCAAAACTATACTGTACATTTAGATGCAAGACTTAAGTTACATGACTTGGGTTTCCATCAATGACAACACTTAAAATCCATATTCCAACAATCTCCCTAGCCATATGCCAACACTTTACACTCCATAACAACAATCCACTACTCAATCACTCTGATAGTGCAAGCGTAGGACAAACACCATTGTAGGAGAGGCTTGAGTTCCTCTCATTTTCTCCTCCAAAATCCTTGAGTGCTTTGGATGGAGGTGGTAAGATCCTCTTATCCTCTCTATCATCTTTGGTTGAGTAAGCACATACTATTTGTAGTTCCTTTTTTTTACATAGCTTGTATTCCCTCTTTATCTTTATTCCCATTGTTGTAAAATTGGTTGTCCGTGGAGGTGGAAACACCAAAATGGGGGTGTGACTGAGGCAAGCCCCTAAACAACCCCAAAATTTCTCCCTTTTTCTATGTATAGGTGGAGAGATCTCAAAGAAAGCTGGTGAGAGGATTGTTGTACAAAATTATCTTCGTCACCCTTGTGGTAATATATTTCTTTCATCACATTCGTATTCATGTTTCATTCTTCCTAATCTCATTTTGTTGTTCAAGAAACCTCTAAACTAGGCTAGCAATCATTTCTTGAGGATTTAACCTCATGTCTCTGGTTTTCTAGTCATACGGATGCCAACGTGCCATGCTGTCATCCCATAACTGCGCTTTTGTCCTCTGACAAAGAGCTATCTAAGATGTAGAGTTGACCTTAAAAAGTGACTCATCTAGTCTCCCTTCAACTCTAGGGATTGCAGAGTGATCGAAGGACACTTAGTCCTCATCATTCTCATCCCCCCTATCCTAATCTTCCTTGCAACTAACGTAAGTTAGGGAAGCCTTTCCCCTCTTGGCCTTTCGTGACTTGGGGCCTCATAGTGGTTGGTCCCCATCTCTTATATTTTTGGTGAACCCGATGTGAGCCAACGTCTACCCATTTGTTGGTGTTCTGAAATTTTATGAGCTTCACAACCCAGTCTACGACCTCTAGGAATATTTTCACAAGAATTTTGTGACACCTTCCAATGGAAAAGATGAAGGTCTCCTCTAGTTTCACTACCGACCTTTTATCTGGTTCTGCGGTTGGTCTATCCATGTAGGAGCACGTATTGCAAGGTGAATATAGGTTTATTGATGAAACTGGTCGCATCCCTACCCCTCCTACATCACTGACCTCCTCATCCATAAAAAATCATGAGGTTTTCTATATCCCTTCTGAATACGTCGTTAGCCTTGGTAAAGGGTTAGGTGCATTATAAAATCACCTGAAAGGAAACCCAAAGATGGCTAGGGCTGCCAAAGTGATCAATGAAATAAGATACATGGTGGAAAAAGACCGGATGAGCGTAGAGCTCTTGGCTAGTCTTGTCGGTCTGGCTAAAGCATGTGCCCCTTCGAGCCATAGTCGTATGGCATGAGGGGGTCTCTTCAAGGAATGTGAGAGACAACTAGAGATTTCAATGCCTCCTACATCCATATATATGGCTGATGTAGTCCCTTCAGTCAGTGTACTCATTACTTTCGAGAATTTTGAAACTGTCAAAGTAAACAGGAACCCTTTGACTTTCCACTTCACCCCTTCCACCACCTCCGGTGGTGGAGGATTTGGCGGGATGATAGGTGGAGGCTTTGGTGGTGGAAACTTCGGAAGTGGGGGTGGCATTGGCAGAGGCGGTTCTAGCGAAAGTCATGGTGGTGGCTTTGGAAGTGGCGGTGGCTTTGTCAAAAGTCACATTGGTGGTGGTGGCATCAGTGGCAGCTCCGGCGGTGGTCACGGCGATGGTCTATGCAGTGGATTTGGTGGTGGTTCCAATGACCCTATTCTGAATACCCTTCTTCAGAATATGGGGAAGATGCAAAACCAGCTGGCGAACCTTTCCCAGGCCTCGACCCAGCCTATTTTCCAACCCTTCTTCCAACACAGCCCATTGTCGGTTACAATTTTAAACACTCCTTTCTCACAAGGGATGGAGATTCCCAAATTTGAGAAATATGATGACAAAGGGGACCCACAGACACATGAGTCCACCTTTAATGCCTTATGCACATAATTTTTCCATCACGAAGCGTTGATGGAAAAATTGTTTCCCTAATCCCTCAAAGATACAACACTAGATTGGTACTGTTCTTTTCTCGATAATTCCATCTTCACGATTGATTAGCTTGTGAACCAGTTCCTACAATAGTTCCAAGCCAATATCGGACCAAAGATGACCTTCTCAGACCTTGTTTGATGCAAACAAGGGGACAATAAGAATATTATAGACTTTATAGCACGGTACCAAGCACTCTTCTCATAGATCTCATATCTGTTACCTGACTTTGATGTACAAAAGGTCTTCATAGGGAATTTACAAAGGCCTTGGTAAGAGAAGTTCGTCCTCATGAAGTATACTTCTTTCGCACACTTATGTGCAGCTTTACGAGAGTACCAGCAAAAGGTAGTTCAGTTCAGTGGTCCTCCCCCGTGCTCCCATTCTGAAGGAAGATCTATCGTATCGATCTCTAGAAGAGGTAAAGCTGTTGCAAATGTAGTAGTCATTATGGATAACAACATCCTCAAATGTGACCAAAATTTTAAGAAGCTATCCAAATCTTATTCTTCCATCTTGTAGAAGTTGGTGAAAGATAAGATCCTTGCCCTGCCACCTCCTAAACCAGTTAGAGAACTGTACCCTAATTGGTATGAAGAAAACACATATTGTCAGTACCATTGAGTTAACAGACACAATATCGGACGTTGCATGTGCCTATGTCATGAGATACATGATCGCATTGAGGACTATACTATCCATCTTGATGGAAGTAAGAAAAACATGAACAAATCAGTGGAAAAATATAACAACTTGCAAATATACACAGACCCATTTTTGACACATTCGGCTAACATGATTATCGATCCCTCTGATTCTGCTTCTTGTCTCGAGGCATATGTTAACATGGTTACCATTAATCCCTCTCCTCATCTTGTGATCGGTTCACCAGATGTAACATGTACTTCACAAGATGTGCCAACAAATGGTAAGTCTTCTCTACTTTATATTCCTGCTTGCCTGAATGGTAACATTGTGAAAGGGGTCTTAATAGACCCTGCGAGTAGAGTGAATTTCATCAAGGAGGAGACATTACTCTTAAATTCCCTACAAAGGGGGGAATACGAAAAAAAAAAATCCATTATCCGTACACATGATGGAATTTCTCTTAGACCTTATGGGTTGATAACATTGTCCATCCTGGTTGGACCCAAAAACATGGACATGGTCTTCAACATTATTCTCGAGTTGGGCATGTTTAGAGTGAAGCTAGACATACCTTGTCTAGCTTCCATAAATGGGATCACCTCTGTAATCCATAAATGCCTTAATTTTTCCCATGAGGGTGTCATGCATGTGGTGCATGATACTAGATATCAACTTGTGGTATCTTGTGGGGGATACGTGTTGGATCACTTTTGGCCCACTCCCATTAGTCTGCTCCCATAAAGAATAGACCTAATTTACAAGAACTATGTGAATTATAAGACTAGAGGCAAGGGATAGCTGAATTTGACCCTTCCTATAGCTAAGAAGCCAGTTGCCTCCTCCTCCTGAAAGGGAAAGGAGAAGCTTGCTCCCTCTAAGGCTAACTCATCTACTCCCCTCTCTTGGGAACAGTATTGGATGAAAAAGTCTAAGTTCTACCCATTGAGTCCGATGATGCCTCCTTGGTGAAAGCCCAAGATCGGGATATTGGATCTCCCTAATGGGTCCCCAAGACCTTGGTACTATTTTTAGTATATAAAGAAAGGCTTGCGAAGAGAATTTTCCCCTCGACCTCTTCATGTTCCCCTGAATAGAAAAAGGATCCACCTCTAAGGTGGTAGAGTCGATTCCTCCAACCATCTCTGAACCTACCACCTCTACTCCCATTCAGAATTCTATCCTCCCACTGGAAATAGCTGTGGAAGACACTCCCATGGTTGAAAAGAATCCTTTTGTCCCTTTGCAAGCTTCGACTCTTGGTTCGAAAAGCCACATAAACCACCTTTTGTGCAAGTGCAAGCGTCAACGAAAGGCTCTCCTGGCTAAGCAAGCCTCCTCATAGAAGAAGGAGGAGGAGAAGATGACACCTCTTGCTATGTCCTCCTCTTTCCCCTCTTCTACCTCTAATCTAACTAGTTTTGAATCTCTTCAGGCTCCCGTTGTGAGCACACATGCACCCAAAAAGGTGCAGGTGTTTATCGCTCATTCAGTAGAGCCACCCCTACTGACCTCCATTCTAGATGTCTCACCTTTCCAAAAGCCCATGGATATGGTTAATACTTTGGTCGTATCCATTGCGGTTCTTTCCTCTTCTCCTTCGATCCTCCTTGTTTCGTCTATGGGGATTTCACCTCCTTCAATGAAGAAGAAGGTAGAGTGTGGTCTCTCTAGTAAGGGAGGATGCAAGAATAGCCCACCTTCTCCGAAGGGTGGCCCCGAGTTGACTTGTTCTATCCTAGTGACAAAACCAATCCTAGCCTCCCATGTGTTTGTCACCACTCTCGAGTCTCTCGATGAGCCTAGCGGTGAACCTCGGGTGTGAACTCCTCTGTCCATCGAGGTGAAACATGGCACTCTCATTAAGTGTATGTTTAACTCAGTGGATGAAGTTTCAACCTTGTCAATGATCTTCGTAAAGTCATTGACCTTAGACCCACAAGAGCTTAGTGATGGAGACCTCGCTAGTCCATCTACCTTAGCCCTTGTTGCAGGTGGATCGAAAGCTCCTCCCCTTAACATTACACTGTTGCAGGCTCATCATCCTTCCCCCTACGATGATCTAGAGTGGGAAGATGATGACCTCTTGGTCGACTAGTGTTAGTGAGAGATTCTCTTCTTGATATTTAGATTAGACATGTGTGTGTTGTAATGTCTTCTCCCATAATCGTGTTATATGTGCTTGGATGACCCTTATCACCCTTGTTGGTGTTTGGATACAAGCATGGTGTTTTTGTTGTAAACCTTCTTCTATATGTATTTCTATTCTTCCATGTTTGTGATTGAGTTTTGATAAATTGGGGATGATGCAAAGCGTCGAGAGCATTTAGGCCTCCTTCCATGCCGACCCAATTTTTTATTTTACTTTTTCTTTCATGCATTCTTCCTGATATGGTTGGGGATTGATGATCATTCACCTCTCACCATGGTTACCTACTACTTATAAATAAAGACAAATATGACCTTGCAAAACCAAATCCCCTTGTGCCCTTTGTGTGTGATCTCTTTTCTTTTACCTTTCTCTTTATCTTTCTCTCTTCTTTTCTTGAGTTGTCCCTTTCATGTGTGACAATGTTACTTCTACATTGCATGATCCTTAGAAAATTCATTTGTTGCCAAATGAATATTTTCTCGAAGATCCTTCACACACTTCTTTGTTAGAATTGCATTCTTGACTTGATACCCTAACGAAACATTTTTCCTTCATCATGGATTTGTAAAGAAAGGACTTGGAAACCCTCCTTCAAAGTGGGAATGGTCTTAGTCTTCCCCTCGCATGGGTGCACCTCCTTCCTTTCGAATTACTTGATGAAGTGAACATCTTTCGAAAGGATTCATTGATGATGAATTGATTCAAGAAAGAAGATGGTAGCTTTTGGATAGTGTGTCCCTTGAGTGGACCCCTCGCTTTCACATTGGGTTCCCAAGGGACCCCTTCAAAAAATTTCAGCAAAATTCTATGGTGTCTAGCTCGAGGGCACCCCGACTAGACCAGTTTCACATCCTTGCATCTAGCTCAGGGGCAGCTCGACTAGATTGATTTTACTTCTTTGTGTCTAGTCTTGGGGCAACCTGACTAGGCCTACTTTGCATCCTTACATCTAGCTTGGGGGTAGCCTGAATAGACTTCACTTTTCAAATAGCGAGTCCCTTGAGTGGACCCTCCTTCCTTTTGAAGGGATCTTGAGGGACCCCTTTGAAAGTCTTACAACTTAGCGATGGTCTACGTGATTGTTCATTCACTGGCCTGCATGTCCACTTCTTAATGTGTTATATCTATGGGTAAACATGTCACCCTCTTGGACTCTGCAGAGTCCCCTTTTACTCAGTCTCCCTCATGTGAGAGTTCTTGGGGGATACCTTCCTTGCAAGTCCACGGGTCTATAAGGTGATTTTCTTGGTTTCCTTCATGTGAGAGTTCTTGAAGGATACCTCCCTCACAAGATCGTGAGCTTGTGAGGTGCTTTTGTTCTCCAGCTTTGTAGTTTCATGGAACTATGAAGTCCTTTCTCGCACTTCTGAGTTTTCCAGATCGTGCTCTGCTTCCTCATCAGTTCACGTATACATCTCTTACTTTGTTACTTCCTTAATACTCTACTTTACCAAAGCACTCATCAGTACTCGTGCTCGCTAAAGTGGGGGAAAAATGTATAAGCGTGAATTTTCACCCCTAATGCAAATTCTCTTTTACCCCCTTGCATTTTAAAAAACCTAAGGCAGAGGCTTAATTCCACTTAAGCAAGTTGCTCACATTCCAGTTGGTGCCTATTTTGTGTGTCAGTGGGGGTGTTTCTATCAGGGACACTTGCGCGGCGTGCATACGTCCCTGGAAAATTCCTATGGCTAGAGATTGCAGAGACATTACAATTCCTATTGTGAGTCGAAGTGTAATGCCCCTCTTCGGCTGGCCGACTTGAATATGACTGTTTTGACCTCCTTCTTTCATATTCTCCACTCTCTCATTCATTTAGATATTTTTGCAAGATCTTGAGTCCATCTCTTCACATTTTATCCACTCTTTCAAGCATCTTCAAGCTTTGTAGAATCACTTTACACTCCATAACAACAATCCAATACCCCATCACTCGAATAGTGTGAGCGCAGGACAAACACCATTACAATAGAGGCTTGAGTTCCTCTCATTTTATCCTCCACAAGCCTTGAGTGCTTTGGATGGAGGTGGTAAGCTCCTCTTATCTTCTCTATCGTCTTTGGTTGAGTAAGTAGGTATTGTTTGTAGTGTATTATTTTTACGTAGCTTGTATTCCCTTCTTTATCTTTATTCCCATCATTAGAAACTTGGCTATCTATGGAGGTGGAAACACCAAAATGGGGGTCTAACTGAGGTAGGACCCTAAACAACCCCAACATTTCCTCTTTTTTCTGTGTGTAGGTGGAGAGATCTTGAAGCAAGCTGGCAAGAGGATTTTTGAACAAAATTATCTTCATCACCCTTACAGTAATATATTTCTTTTATCACATTTGTATTCATGTCTCTTTCTTCTTAATCTCATTTTGTTGTTCAAGAAATCCCTAAACTAGGCTAGCAGTCCTTTCTTGAGGATTTAACCTCATCTCTCTAGTTGTCTGGCCATACGGACGCTAGCGCACCTGTGAGATGCCAGTGCGTAGTGTTATCATCCTAGAACTGCACTTTTTTCCTCTGAAAGAGAGTTATCTGAGATGTAGAGTTGACCTTAAAAAGTGACTCATCTAGTCTCCCTTCAACTCTCGGGACTGCAGAGTGATCGAAGGACACTTAGTCCTCATCATTCTCATCACCCCTATCCTAATCTTCCTTGCAACTGAGGTAAGTTAGGGCAGCCTTTCCGCTCTTGGCCTTTCGTGACCTAGGGTCTTGAAGTGGTTGGTCCCCCTCTCTTACAACTACATGGTGAAATGTAAAAGTAAATTGGTTTTTAAATTGAAGAAATTTTTGTATGGTTTAAAATAGAGCCATAGGATGCGGTACCAAAAATTTGATACATGTGTGTTGATTTTGGGATTTGAGTGTTCTAAATCAGATCATTGTTTATTATAAAATTGATGGTGATCGTTTCCTATTTATTGCATTATATGTTGATGATATGCTATTTATTGGCAAAGGGAAAGGTATGATTTCAGAATTGAAATCTCAACTTTCTGCTAAATTTGAAATGAAAGATCTTGGTGCAGCTAAACACATTCTTGGGATGGAGATTAAAAGAGATAGAGTGAACAAAAAGCTATGGCTTGGACAAAGTAATTATGTGAATTCAATTTTACATAGATTTGATATGTAGGATTGTAGACCATTGTGTGTTCTTGTTTTAGTTCAAACAAAGTTATCTATTTCAGATTGTCCTACATCTCCATAAGAGATGGAAGACATGAGTAGAGTGCCTTACCAAAGTGTAGTTGAAATTTTGATGTATGCTATGGTTTGCACTAGACCATACATTTCCCAAGAAATGGGAGTTCTTTCCAGATATATGTCTAATCTTGGTAGAGTTCATTGGGATGTAGTTAAAAGAGTCTTTTGTAATGTCCCCTTCAATGGGTTTCCTTCAAATTTGTTTTTAGTCCTCTAAATCAAGATATCCCAACATCATAGAAGAAATAATAAACCTGGAGCATATTTCAATTTATAGAGAAAGATGATCATGTATGCCAAGGACTGATATTTTGATAATGAAAACATAAAGGTTATGAATCACTAATGAGTATTCCAGATTTTTCCTCCTAAAAAACCTCTATATCCCTCCCCTCACACTTCTCATTAACTTTTATATTTCAATATTAAGATGAAGTGGTACATCCCTTTGGAAAGAGATGTCTATTAAAAAAGGCATCCTCTTTAGTAACCATTTCGCTAAGCACAACCTCCCCCCCATTAAGAATTTGTTGATTTAACTAATCATTGATGGCTTTAATAATGAACCCATAACATACCAACATTGACTAGGGTTAAATAATTTAAATCCCTTGAAAGTATTCTTACATTGTACACATACTATGAATGGAAATCATTTCCTAATAGAAGCTTGATAATATCGAATACCATCGTAGAACTGTATTCCAATATTGATTAGCAGTTTTAACAGTAACATTCTAGTACCCAACGCATAACACCCAATGATGTCCCTCCATAATCGTTATTGGTTAGCCATGATTGTCAAACTATCATATACATGAATGTTCACTCGATTCTGGAATAGAGTAAGCAGGGCATCAACTTGTAAAACAACATCAGGGTGCACATACTCTACAGTATCTCCTTCAATTGCACCACATATTAACGCCAAACAGATAAGTGTTGATATGCATGTTATCAACTGAAATTGCACCTTGTTGAATAAGAAATTCAACATTTCAGTGTAACATGGGAAGACCTCTAAAGCTGTGGGTTACTTGTAGGCAGAGGTCAACCTCTGGAGAAGGCTGACTTCCTATGGTGTCACCTAAAACTATTGATTGTGAAGGAAAAGGGCAAAAGAGAATGCATAAAAAAATGAAAGCTAAACCCTATCTCTATGGTAATGCACCTAATTGAAATAAGATAATGAAAACTAGAAATTCAACACTTGATATCAACCAGTGAGAAGTGAATATGTACAGTCCATTACAGTGTATTCTTGCATAAGTATTTCACTAAAAGGCCTGAACACAAAAACCAACTCAAGGAAGGTAAACTTCACAATCAACAAGTAAAAATGCACCCTTTTGACACAATTAGTGACCTGCTCAAACACACTATTTGCATAAGGTATAAATTAAGAGATAAAAGCATAAGGAAATTATGAAATCTTTCACAAATAGCTTGATCAAAGCTTTTCACATACACTAAATTGCAAAGAATGAAAAGACAAGTAATTCATCACCAAAACTAGCAAAGGTATTTTTTGTATTCAATATCTTCAAAAGAGTTACAAAGCATACTCAATCTGAGAAAGGATTGCAAAAACCACTAACTCCAGAAATTGCATAGCTAGAACTAAGTTACAAAATGAGTCCAAAAATACTAAGTAGCCAAGCTCCACAAATAAATCCATCCAAATAGGAACTAGAAGCTTCCAATCTCGAATGTCCTCAAAAATCCAAAAATATAGGAACTAGATCTCCTTGAAAAGTGCTCTAAATGGGTGAAAGGGTCAACTTTGACCATGTCCAAGATAAAGGCATAATAAATTAATGCCTATATGCTCTCAAAATACTCCAAAAAGAAAATAAAGAGGCCTCCTAAATCTTCTCCATGTATTGGTAAACAAACTCCCACTCCCCACCATTTTTTCCACTATGAAGAATATTCCAAATTACAAGGCATCAACAAGGTATGTGCTCAACTTTGCATGTAATATAACACTTTTGACTTAATGATTTATAACTTAATCATTTAAGCCAAAAAAAAATTACAACTTTGAAACTCAATGCGAAGTTAAATTTTCTCCTAAAAAATAAGTCATAATGATTTTTATGAAGAACCACCAAGGTATTAAAATTAACTAAGGCATATTAGCTCACAAAAGAGGTCACAGGCATATAATAGTTGGCACTCATTTTTGTTAAAACATGATGAAAAGTGCCATCGACATTTAGGGCATTACAAACCCTAAGAACAAAATGCATACCAAGAATTAAAATATTCATTTCATTCTCCCTAAAGCTTCCTAAAGAATTTATGCCACCGACTCCATGCTAGGGTTTTCAAAGATTCATAAAGCCATGAAACGTAGTTGCAGAGGCATGAAGCCATGAAAGGCCGACAAAGAAACCTCTAGGTAAGCCATTATTCAAAATTATCTGTTGTTTTGTGACCTTTCTTGAGGAAAAAAACTCAATCCTGAGCCAAAAATTTTCATTACGTCTTCAATACTCAGATTCTTGTGTTTCAGGCCGTGGGCATAGTTTTCCTCTAATGATTTAAATATTCTTTGCGTTTATGTTCGTATTTCTATAAAATACCAGCTCATTTCATGCTCACTATGCAGAAAAAATGGTAGATCTCTTTATGTTTTATTTTAAGAAAACATTTACATGATTTCTATGCATGTTTTCTTCTTTTTGGGCTATGAACATGTTCTTTTGCATAAAATAGAGACTCCATTATAGCATTTTTTGTTTTATGTGCTATTCTAGCTTTTTATTGCCTACTTCTAAAGGTATTAGAAACTCTTCCCCTCGTCACAAAGATTTCACCCTGAAACCCTAGCTTCACTCTCTACTCTTAGGGATTCGAGACTTTGTTTAGATAGTAAAAGCCTTGTTTTTATTGTGATAATCACCTTAACTATGATAAATTTTTGTAAGATCATAATAAGAATGAGACTTCATGAGATGATGAACTCGGTTTGAGCACATGGTTTGGTCATTTTGATCCTTTCCTACAACTTTCTATTTAGCTGTTTTCTTGCAACTATCATTAGAGACTCTGATCAACAGTCCTCAACTGAACAAGAGCTATCTCTATCATGAAATGTTACTCTCTATGTTGTCCTTAAATTTCATCATGTGGGGATACCTCTCTTACTTTTCCATAACCTTTGAGACCCATATTGATTACATGACTATCTCATATGAGATTAGATGAATGTTCCTTCTATTTCAACATGACCTATCATGTGACTTCTTGGATTCTATGGAAGTTGCTACCTTGATTTGATACCCTATGAATGGCATTATTGTGGACTGTGCATTGCATCTTCATGCATTCTCTATAGCTTACTTGTGAACAAAATGTAGAATGTGAAACTCTTCAAACACATTTCTGTTTGTGCACATATGCTTCTTTCTTCTTTTTTCTTCAAATGATAATGTCAGATGAAACTGTCATATGCATATTCACCTCTTTTGATTTTTTCATTGCGTATGTATAGATTATGCTTTGAGTACAATCTCTAGTTTTTCCCAGATAGCTACTATGAGCTAAAAAGGTTTCTAACATAGTAATCTATTTTTAATGCACCAAATACCTAAAAGGTTGTGCATAAATAATGAGTTGGGCTCAACCCTTGTGGAAGCCACATTTTACCCCACTCATTTGATCTGACAAAACCAATATATGATTATACTTGCAGCTGCACATGAAGCAAACAAGCTAAAAATAAAATGCCTACCTTAAGTGTGTATAATATTCTTCTATTTGGCTTTTATGGACACTTAAGATAGGCATTACATTTGATGCACATAAGAATTAACAAAGGTATGTATGGGTAGATGTGAATGTTCAGAATGCAACCTTTCATTGTTTAGAACCTACCATTCTAACTCATTTCTTTACCCAATGTAGGCAACCAGACACCAGGCACCTAGGGGCAAAGGAGCTATAGGGAGCAAGGTAGGGCAATCAGGAGTAGATTCATTTGCAGTACCAGTCATTCAGGCAATGACTGGCTACCTTCTTTACAAGTTCTTTTTATTTTCAGCATTTACTCACTCACGTATATTTTAATTCTTATTTGTATCAAATGAATAATTCAGTCTCACGGCTTGTTGTGTGAGACACATGTATCTAATTACATTCAATAAAGATTACATTTTCAAAAAGATTGTAAAATATTTTATGTTTCATTCACTTGTATGAATGTAATAATTTTGTATTCATGTAATCTTGTAAATTTGTTTCATTTGTATAACTGAATGTAACATAGAAGGTTTAATAAAATGTACCATTCATTTTGAAACATAGATGGCTCTTCCTGATTGAGCTTGTAGGTGAAAATCTGGTAACGATACATACTTATATTTGGTTGCTGATATTAATCAATATTGATGGGAGATATTATAATCAACTTGTCCATCTTTGCATATTTCAACATGTCTGTCTGCAATAGGTTTGAATTCTTTATACATCGGTAGACAATGCAAGGTGGTCATTACCATGCTTGAGTTGGATTCTTATATCGTTGTATAATTACATTGACACCACTGCTCCCCAAAATGGAAAACGGATCCTCATTGATAATACCCGATAATGGTAAATGTAATGCCCCTTATATAATTTATATTTGACAATTATAATGTTGCTTATGTTTGTGTTCTATATTAACTTTATATATTTTAATATTTATTATATTATTTTAATTGTCAATATTTATATTTTTAATCTCATAATAATCATAATATCTATATTTTAATATTCATAATTATAATAGTATCTTATGTTTTAGGTTTAATATTAATTTTATATAATTGAATATCTATTATATTATATATAATTATAATTATAATATTATTTTCTAATAGTTATAATTATAACCATATTCAAATAATTATATATATACATCTTTTATATCCATTAATATCATACTGATTATAGCATTTTTTATTTTAATATCGATAATATACTTATAATTATAATATTGTCTTACGCTAATTATAATTATAAGGATATTGGATTAATCGTATGGATCATTGATAATTTAAATATGTATTTTTTTATCTTCATTGTAACTTCTTTGGGGACATGAAATCTTCAGATATTTGCATGGTACCTCATATTATTCCTTATGTTATCATAATATGATTGGAGATGATATTTCCCTTGATATTCATGGTTATGTGGATTCAACCTAGAAAAGTGATGTTGATAGCAGAAAATCCACTAGTGCTTATGTGTTTACTTTATTTGGTGGTGCAATTAGCTAGATGAGTAAGTGACAAGTTGTGGTTGCTTTGTCCACTACTGAAACAAAGTATATGGAAGATACTCATGCTTGTAAATAAGCTATTTGGATTAAGAGAATATGTTCAAATATTTGTATAAAATAAGGTGTAGTGACAATTTATTGTGATATTCAAAGTGCGATATGTCTAGCCAAGAACCCAACATTTCATGCCAAGACCAAGCACATTGATGTACAATATCATTTTGTTAGAGATTTGGTCGAAGATGGCAAGGTGAAGCTGGTTAAGGTAGACTTTGATGAATTTTGTTGATTCTTTAACTAATCATGTGAGCACAAAGAAGTTCAAATGGTGTTTAGAGACTATGGTCCTTTCGGCCCCTAGCAATTAAATAGATGATGTTTATAGCCTCATGTTGCTCTTGCAAGGTGTTCAACAAGTGGGAGATTGTTTAGGAAAATGTGTCTCAACCTTGCAATTATATGTGGTTTATTGTTTATAGGATGTATATTGTAAGGAAACTCAGGTGCGGAAACAGCTTCCTACACTAATCTCTTAAGGAAAGTATGGTGCAAATTCGTTTTAAACCCTTACAATTTCAGATTCGTTAATCTACTTAACAAAGATATTGCAGCAATATACCATACATACAGAAAATGAAGAATGACACAATGATTTACCCTGGGGAAAACCTTTCGGTAAAAAACCCCAGCACTCCAAAACCTGCACAATGTATTATCTTCAACACAACGGTTACAACACACTTGCAATGCAAGTTCTTTCAGGAGATTTCCAACTCTTGAAGACAAAATGCGGCAGCATGAAAAAACGTTCCAACAATACACTCACATCACAAATCTTCGCAACCCTAAAAAACGCTTATATCATGCGCTTCCCTTTTAGGGCAACTTCCGAAGATAACTGTATTAGGGTTTTACCATTCTCCGAGAAAATAGGAACTCGAAAATTTTTTTCGGGGCGATGCCCCGAACCCCACTATCGTGGAAGAGTGTACAGTACTCAACTTTATCAATTGCCACATGTCTTCACCTGTCATTGAATCTTCCAGACATAGCTCTTACGTGTCATAGGAATCCGTCATAACCGTTTCAGCCATGATCTCCTTACACACAATTCAAGATGCCGACACATTAAGTGGAGTGACACATCAACATGCAAACTAGACATGTACACTCACACTTAATTACATTATTTGCAAGAAATACATTTTACAAAACAAATAATAAGAATAGGAATTATCCAAGGTTGAGACACCTTATTCCTAACATATATATATTTGTATATATGTTTCCTAGTTACACCAATAGGTGCATACAATGGCAACACAAAGTGAAATGTGAGAGTGTTAACTTTTTTCAAGAAACTTCTAGAATGGTCGACATACCTTAGATAAATGATACATTGTAAATCTGGACCGTTTGTTATTAGGTTTTAGATCTAATGGAAAAAAAAAAATTGGCTTGTCTATCCCTAGAATATAACTCTATTTTATGAGGGTGTTATATTACGATTACGGTAGAGATTGTGATGATTTTTGATATTCTGATAGCGGTTGTGTTGGCTCTTGATCTCTGAGTGGTGATACTCATGTGAGAAGATTTCTCTGCAAGTATATTGTAATCTTTGTGGTTTACTAAATAATATATTGGGAAACTTTTGGAGTGTGGGGTTTTTCTTCCGAAAGGGTTTTCCCCATGTAAATCACTATGTCGTGGTATGCATGATATTTATGTTTAATTTTGTTTAATTTTCTGTAACTATTAAAGATTTGTAAAAGTTTTGCATTATTCTCCTCTCAAGATTAGTGTAGGAAGTTGTTTCGCTACCTTATATTCCTTATAAATTACCTCCTACTTATCATGTGATTCTTTTCAATAACAATTATTATACCATTTTTTCCATCAAATTCATTAATCATCTAATCTTTCAATTATCAATTTTTTTTAATATTTACTAATGGTGATTATTAGGACTCAACAAAGAAATTGGAATCTGATAATGATGGTAGGCATAAATATAAAATAAATTAGATATTTTTAAGAAGGGATCAATCATGAAAATGAGTTTTTATTAGTGTTAAAATGTGAGAATATCAACGTGAAGATTACATGACTATCAAGGGCATGCGATCATACATATCAATGTAGTTACATCTCTAGTCTAGATTTTTAAGAAGGGATATCATTTATTCATTAAACTCTCACAATTCTACCATCATTAAGCTCAATTTGGCTATTGGATTTCCATGGTTAGTAGAAGATGTTGAGACTTCATTATTTTGGTTGCCTTACCTTTCATGCTTTTGTTATGTCTCCCCTGTATATCTTAAGCATTGGTGTGCTAACTTAAATTAGGTTTATGACGATAGATGAATGGAAATTAGGATTATATATATATAATATCTAACATGATTTATGCAATTATTTTTTTTTATTACATCTTATATATTTTTAATTTGAGGTAAAATAATATAAAAAATATCTTTTATTGGTATTTAAGTAATAAAATCTAATTTCAAAGTTATTTTCTTAATGGCTTATGGTTACATGTATAATGATATGCAACCAAGACAATTCAAGGGATTATCCATATTTGAGGAGTTATACCAATTTGATTTAAAAAAATCTTGCTAATGATGCATTATGTTACTTGTCTATTTGGGATGAAGATCAAAACTCCAAAATGAGTACACATAATTATGTTCATATTTTTAATGGGTTGCTAATTTTTTCCAAACATGACAAGGGAGATTGTTTTGACTAAAGTATTTACATATGGAGTTGTGCCCAAACATTAATCAAATATTGCTATAGATATGATCAAGATGTTGTATATTCCCAAGAAGGCATAGGGTGGTATTTAATTTTCTCAAAATAAGGGAGCTATAATAGAATCTACAATTGAACGTGAACCAAGAATTAAATGCAATCAGATGAATTTAATGTCATGTAAATGCCAGCTGTTTGTTAGCTATGTGCCAGTGGTGTGTCAATTATGCAAAGTGGTTTGAAGGATCGAAGAGGGAATATTTTGTATAATTCCCAAGGAGGATTGTAACTAAAATTAGATGGAGATAGATGATGAATATGTGTGGAAAAAATTGAATGCACTCCAAATATGAAATATAAATGTATTATTGACCCTTGGTGTTGAGATGGTCTCTACCATTGATTGTGCCCTAGGTTTTGTTGTCCTTGCCTATAAAAGGAAGTATTCTCTCATTGTAAAAAGGTTGTTAAAATTGGAATTATTTTAACCAAAATTTTGAAATCAATACAAGAAAAATTGAATTTTTGTGTTCTACTTGTGGTTTCTTATGCTTGCATGGTTCCCTTTTTTCAACGTCAGATAAAGTTTAGTTATGATGATGATGAAGTGTGATGATATTTGATAGATATCTAGTTCATACCATTTGTAGCTTGTTGTTTGTAAGTTTCCTTGTATGGTTAGTTTGAACCTTATTTGATATTAGTTCAATTATAAATAATTATTTAATTTATGCCAAAATTGGATATTTATATGAATGCTCATGATCTGAAAAGTCTTTTATTACCTTTGAAGATTACACTATTCTTGTGGCATTGTGAGTTACTCTTTGATTACATAGGAATTGGTTTAGTGAGTGATCTATCTATATGAAGCATTGAATCATTATTGTCATTGTCCTTAGGTTTTCACAACTTAAAATCTTCTTACCCTACATTTTAAAATTATTTGCAAGATTTGAGTTGGTTTAGGAAGAAAAGCATCCCCAAATTGTAGAATCAAATGTTGAAGATTATTTTCAAATATTAGATATTGAAATCTAGTTAGGTTTTCAAATTAATTTCAGACCATTCAAAATCATTATTTCTTAAACTCTAACAAGGTAATTGTAAGGCCCCTTGTTAAACAACAAAATATTAAACCACTAAGTCATTGTTGCAAAGTCAAGACTTGATTATCAAAGCCTTGGGGTAATCTTTATGCTCATCTTAAAAGCTATATTTCCTTTCAAGAGAGATAGATTACTTTGTACTTTATGTATTTTGTGATGTGTAAAAACACTCATCAATAGAATTTCCCCTTCTCGATTCTCTCTATATTTTTTGGACTTCTTCCACCGTGACTTCCTTTTTGTGTAGTCTTTCATTCATGTCTTCCTCCTCTGCATATTTCTATTCTTCATGTTCACCCTTTCTCAACTCTTCTATTTTCTCTCCAAGCACTATTTATTTAGGAGGTTCATAAACTTTAACCTCTTCAATGTCTTGTTGTTCTTCATGTGAAGCTATGGTGGGTAAATAAGACTCAATTATGTTTACATATTCATCCTATTGATATTCTACTAGTTGATCTAGAGGAGTATCATCTTTTATTGTATAATCTTGAGATTGGTATTTGACCATATCAATAATAATAGGCTCAAATTAAGGTGGTTCTTCTATTATTGCCTCAAAAAGAATGAGGTTTTCTACAAGCTTAGCTACTAATTAAATGTGAACTGAGGTAGTAGCACTCTTATCTTATTCTATTACTCTTTCTTATATTTCTAGATAACTTTGTCTCTCCTAAACTAGATCTCATAATGTGATTTTTGGATCTTTTGAAATGATACAAGAAATTTATTATTCTCTTTACTCAATTGACACAATTAGTGGAGGTGGAGGTGTTTCAGCCTATTTTTGTTTCTCTTGGAATTCTTGTATCAACTATCCAACCTCTCCTTCAACTTCAATCGATGGATAAATTTATCCAATGGTTTGCATCATAACTAATGTTCCTACTAAAGGTGGAGAAGAAAATTTAGATGCGACTAACTCATAAATAGATCCTCTCATTGATATTTCTCTAGCATATAATTTTTTTCTATTGAAGGGGTCTACATATGCTCTACTTGTGATAAACCAAAATTACAAGGAAGCTGTAACTATTCTGCCTCTTGGATTTCTAATCAAGTTGATTAGGATTGATCTAACTTCCTTATTGGGATATTTTGGTTGTGCTACTATTGAGAATCCTTGACTCAATGCTCCTATACTTTCTTCTTCTTTGGTCTCAATACCTTTAGATTTTATTATTTTCCTTTCCTTTCCCATAAATTCATCATAATCCTAGACTTATATTTATTTTTGCTTCCTTTTTCTTCTCTCTTTTGGATAGTTCATTGCAATTCATTTTTATTTTATCTTTTGAATGTAATTATCTATCCATATTTCATTGGAATCTATGATTGGATTCATGATAAATTTTAGTGAAGTTACCTTAGTTTTTTCCCAATATGGATCAAAGATCATCCATCATAAGATCATTCCATTAAATAAATTTTTCATCATTCCATCCATCCATACATATTATCACATCACATCATTCATCCATATATCATATATTCTACACATGCATTTATCATTGCATTAAAATAAAAAAATCATTCATATACATCATCACATTTAGAATTAAATCATCACATTTCGATAAACTCATGTCATAAAAACATCCATCACTTAAAAATCATGAAACCATCATCATATCACATCAAATGCATCTCATATATATATCATCAAGAGTCAAGTATACAATGAAGTCTAAAAATACATCATAAAATACATCAATGAGGATCACCAATAGCCTCTATGACCTGCTACTGCCAAAGTGAGCAGGCCCAACGGGACCTGTACCACCACCACCCCTAGAAGGACCCAGATCTCTAGAATCTCTGTGTGGAGGTTGTGTCACCCCCTCATTGACTGTCCGTGTATGAGTCCGCCCAGATCTCGATGGGGCATAACTGACTCGACACTCAGTAGGTACTGCATCATGATAACGGCCTAGATAGGACTCTGCCTCTCGGCCAACCCACATAACCTCTCTCATATAATCACCAATGGAGGTGCCATTGGCCAATCTCTGAAGGGTATCTCTGTCTCCTGTGCCCTCTCGGCAATCTGTCGAGCACTGTATCACTCGGCGATCAAGGTATCAACTTGTGTCTGCATGCTGGCTAACTACCCGTGTACCTATGCTAAGGCTTGTGTGTGAGCCTGTGCCTGGGCCTGCATCTGTGTCTGAGTTTGCACAAGCATACCCCGAGCCTGTACCAATTGTGCCTGTAAAGTCTGGACCTATGCCTAGAGCCCAGCTATCTATCTTTGTTGCCCACCTACCGACACTGTCACTGCTTTCCTCTTGCGAGGCCTACTAGATGAAGGTGCACTGCTAATGTCTAGCCCTAGTCCTCTGTATCCTCCACTCCCACCATCACTGTCATCGCTGCTACTACTGTCTCCACTCCCGCTCTCGAAGCTGCTGTCGGATGAGGAATCATCTCCACCCCCACTGTCAGCAAAACCCTCGGCCACATCCTCCACTATAGGTAAAGATGCTAGCTCATCAGGAATAGTAATGCGAGGATGGGGGACTAAGGCCAAGAAAGCTGCATAATCCTCTGTCACAGCTGCCTCAAAAATATCTCTCCGCATGTCCTAGGGAGATGGCTATAATGCTCTATACCCCTCCATAAGAACATCATAGGACAGAGTCAGACCCCAATCAGGAACATCCATCCGTCACCTGGCATAATGAGCTACTCCTTGTGGCATGCACTAAACAATGCCATACTGTCTATATACCTGACAGAGTAAGAATCTCTCTAAAACAAATGGAGTCCGGCCAATGAGGTACATGGAATCACACAAAAACCCCAACACTGCACCATCCTCATCCCACTCCTTGCAGTCAAGGTATGGGTGCTAGATAATTGTCTTCGTGTCATCAAACACTCGTCTCTAGTGCTCTAACTTGCCCATCTGGGCCTACGTGAATTGACCACTGTATCAGAAAACATATGGTCTACTAGTTGGTCTGTCTACAACTGAAAATGACCAACAAATAGTGAAATGCTCCCAAGCCCACACCTGTAGCAATGTCATCCCAGCAGATAGACTACGTGCATCTAAGTACACCACCGAATGTAGATCATGATATAGATGTGCTAACATACACATCCCCCACGCATATCTGGTACCATGTACCATCATGCTGTCAAGCATCTTGCACCAGCCAACGAGGAATCCCTTTGACCTGCGCTCAGGGCAAAGGAATCCTCCAATGAATCCAGCTAACACTGTTGGTAGTGTAGCATAAGAATCTGCAATCCTCCGCCATCGAACGCTAGGACCCGCTATGACCTGATCCTGAAATACTCTGCGAAGAGCATCTCTATTGTTGGTCCCGTGAGAATCATATGTCACAATCTCCCCCATAAACACAATGTGCAATATGCGCCACACATCCTCTGGTGTGACTGTCATCTCACTGGTGGGTAGGTGAAAGGTGTTGTGGTCGCTATGCCACCTCTCAGCCAACGCGGTCAACAAACCCCGATTAATCTTAATCTAGGGCATATCAAGCAAACTTGTGAGGCCACACTGGCCTATCAACTGAAGCTCACCCGGTGTCAAGTGCGGTATCAAATCTGTCATCTGCGGAAATCTCTCTCGCATCTAGAGAGTACCTAGATCCTCCTATCAGTATAACGAAAAAATCTACAATCAGTGAACTATGTCAAGGAATCAAATGTCATTCTACTATCAGTCTATTTCAAAAGCTTTGGTATGAATTTTTGATCAAAATTCATAGGCGAACATCAAACCTCACCTATCATGAGGTTCTCAAATCATCAACAAACCTCACCTATCATGAGGTTCATCAAAACATTATCTAGATCTCGCCTATCATGAGATTTATTAGATATTGAATCATTTCCTCGCCTATCATGAGGATCATCAATAAAGGAGGTTTTCTTCTCGCCTATCATGAGAGTTAGTCTTATTTAAATCATTGAATCCAACATCAAGAATGTGGATTGTCAATCATACCAATCAAAAGAATGGACATGATCAGAATTGACGAACTCAAGGTTCACTAAGTTACATTTTCAATTCTAACATGGAAGCGCAAAAATAGGCTTCCAAAGCGCTAAATCCCAAAAGCGCTATTTTATCATCCAAAAATGCTAAATCAGGAACCCAAAGCGCTAAAACCATGAAAGCTCTATTTCAGCACCCAGAAGCGCTAAAACAGGCTTCCGAAGCGCTAAAAGTCCCAAAGCGCTATTTTTTCACATCAAAGCACTACAACAGGCCGTCAAAGCGCCACTTTACCTGAAGCACTAGAACAGACCTTGAAAGCGCTAATTCACCGACCCAAAGCGCTGAAAGTCTCAAAGCGCTATAATCCGACTTCAAAGTGCTAATCTTTGGCTCTGAAGCACTAAATCATTGAAAGCGCTACATTATGACATGGAAGCGCTAGAGTTTTCAACGCAAGCGCTAAAACTCAAAGCACTAAAATACCTACCAAAAGCACTACAATGCGGCTTCAAAGCGCTGAAACTAACCTAATTACGCCTAGGAGCTAAAAAGCATAAAAAACAAAAATACATGAATTACGAGGAGGTCGAGGGGTACATACCAGAGGTCCATACACAGGCGGCCATCTGTGACGTCGAATGCGCTTGAATCAGTGAGTGTGGTAGGGGATAGGCATCTCGCTCCAGCTAGCTGAAAAGTCTTTATCACTAGGATTTTTGAATTCAAAAAGCAAATTATGACTTTGAAAATGACCTTTTGCACTATTTATAATTTTGAAAAGGTATTTTTGGTGGATTTTATTACATTTTTGATTAATTTTATCCATGAAATTAATTGAAACTCATTTGAAAGATCTATTTCGTCATCATTTTGTCAAGAGATAAGTTATTTTAAAATCAAAACAGTATAAAATCATCAGAAAATCATAAATTTTTGAAAATTTACAAAAAATCATCAAATCATTAATTTATCTCTTGAGGGGGCATCTTATCATCAAATCATCTGAAAATCATGTCTAGGGCACACAAATTTATTATCATCTAAAAATCATGTTTGGGGCATACGGAATTTTTTTTTTTTGTATCATCAATCCTGGCAGTAGCAGCAAAATATTTTTTCGAATCAACGCATAAACACATCACTTCGAAGAGGGGCAAAATCTATACACCTAAAAATGGTTTGGAGCATCCAATTAATTAAATATGAATTATTTAATTAATTATCCTAATTTCCTCTACTGTTGAATAAATAGAAATATTTATTTAATATAGTTCACATTCACATTCTTCATAATTTCTTCTAAATCTCGTCTTAATTAAATAAACAAAAATAAATACTTTGTTTGATTTAATTATCATTTCTTTATTTCAATCTATCACATCGATTCTAAATTAATTAAATAAAGACAAAACACTTTATTGATTAATTGTCATTATTCTTCTATTTTAATTTAATAAACAACTATCCTATAGTTTGTTTTATTAAATTATTTATCTTTCTTTTGCTAATTTAAATAAATCAAAATATTTGAATTGTTGCACAAAGAATATTCCATCCATATTCTCTCAAAAATGAATTAGATTTCCTATGTCTAAACCATGTCTAATTTATGTCAAAATATGTCAAATTAATTGATTGAAACTTCACGGGAAGTTTTGGAGACAAATTGGAGACAAATTTGGAATTTGATCTCTCAATCCTCTTCCATCAATCTTTCCTCTTCTCTTGCCTGGTGTTTTCATGGGTAGAGACAATCTCCATCTTTCACCATTCAATTCTCCAGATTGAATCCAAGCCTCTCAAAGCTTTCCCTGTGCATTTCTACAGCCAGGAAATCTATAAATAAAGCCTCATTGAACCAAGAAAAGGATCCAGATAATCAAGCTTTTGCACTCTTACTCTGCAGGAATTCAAGCATCAAGCATCAAGCATTCACACATCAAGCATATCCAACAATTCAAGCTTCAACCATGGCTGCCTCTTGTAGCTATAATTATTTGTTTCACATCAATATCATGCTAGTTTAATTGATTTATCCTTTAGCATTACATTATCATCATCTTGTTCTTCAGATAGTCATTTTAACAGTCTTATTTGCTTACACAATCTGAGAGCAATTTAGATTTAATAAATCTTTGAAGATAGAGAGCAATAGGACGATTTCAATTGATTACTTTGTTGAATTGATTCAATTTGTTTAATCATTGATATAATGTCATATCAAGAAGTGTTTTGATCTTATTCACTTATTCACCACTTATAGATATAATTTAGGATAAACTTGGATATCTGCGTATTGGTGATATAAGTGATGGGGACGGCTTCAATCCACTTAGTAAAGTACTCAGTGGCAGTGATTATGAATTTATGGTTGTTAGAGAAGGATGGATGGATCTTGCCCATGAGGTCGAGTCCCCATTGTGCGAAGGGCCATGGAGAAGTGATCGGTCTCAACTCTTGTGCAGGTGCGTGGATTAGGTCACTGTGCACTTGGCATTTCCGACATGTTATGACAAACTAAAGAGCATATTTTTCTAGTGTCGGCTAATAGTATCCAATTCTGGTGACTTTCCTAGCTAAAGTTGGGCCACTCGAATGAGATCCACATATACCCTCATGTACTTCTCATAAATTTGTTTGGGCTTCATTAGTTTCAAGACAACGAAGAAGGGTGTTATCAAAGCCGCAACGGTATAGGGTGTCATTGACGATGGTGTGTCAGGCGACCTTTTGGATGAAGGATTTTATTTGATTATTGGATAGGTTGGGTGGTAGGGTTTGGAACTTAAGATAATCATAGATGTCTTGGTACCAAGGAAAATTGGGACCAACAATCTCGCAAACCATTTCTGACTCTAGGATGTCATATGTAGGCATCAACAACTGTTCCACTAAGAACTCAAATTGTGACACATTTTTGGGGATGTCTAAGAGAGATCCAATAGTTGGCATGGCATCGAATGTTTTATTTTGTGTCCTTGGGATTTGTTCAAAAGTAATCATTTTGAAATATGTCAGGAAGCTATCCACAATCCGCTTGTAGGGGAGAAAATTTTCATCTTTCATTTCATAATCATTCACTTGGTTGATAACTAGCTAAGAATCCTCGAATACTAGCAATGACTAAATTTTCCATTTAATTGCAATTTTGAGTCCTATGACCAATGTTTTGTATTTTGCAATGTTATTCATACAAGGGAAGGTGATCCAGAATGCCTTAGGAATGGAATCCCCTTATGGTGTGATAAACAGGGTGCCAACCCCTAAGCCATGACCAGTGCGGGACCCATCAAAATATAGTTTCCAAGGTGATATAGGTTCTGCATGAAAGATAGACTCATCGAGAAAAAAGGTTATCAATGGATGAGTGCCTTGGATGGGTGCATCTGTAGGTTGATCCACTATTACCTGTCCTTTTATTGCCTTGCGCTCAACATATTGTATGTCATATTCACTTAAAATCATGACCCACTTTGCTAACCGGCATGTCAATGCTGCCCGGCTTAGAAGATACTTTAGTGGATCAATCTTAGCTAGCAGGTGTGTTTGGTGATTCAAGATGTAATGTCTTAGTCTCTGTGCTGCAAAGACAACTACAAGGCATGCACATTCAATGGTTGTATAGTTCAACTCCTATACTATCTGTGTGGGACTGATATAGTATATGACTCTTTCTTTTTCCTCATAGTCATTTTGTGCCAATAATGCCCCTAGTGCATTTGTAGTTGCAGAGACATACAAGATCAACGAATTGCCTTCAATGGGTGGCATCAGGACCAGTGGTGTCAATATATATTCTTTGATTTGTTCAAAGGTTGTGTGGAATTTTTCTGTCCATACAAAGGGGATACTTTTGTGTAACAGATATTGAAATGGTTGACACTTGTCTGCCAACTGTGTGATGAAGCGTTGGATGGACTGCAGTCTGCCCTAAAGTGTTCTCAACTCGCTGATTCCTTTTGGTGGAGGCATGTCTAGAATTGATTTCACTTTAATAGGATCAACTTCTATGCCTCTTCGTGAAACTATGTAGCCCAATAGTTTGCCCAAAGTAACCCCAAAGACACATTTTTTTGGGTTCAAACGAACCTTGTAATCTTCTAGCCGTCTAAATATTTTGTCCAGGACCCTGAGATGGTCTTTCCGTGTCAAATATTTGGCCAAAAGGTCATCCACATAATCTTCCATTAGGATATGCATCATGTCATGAAATATTGTTGTCATAGCTCTTTGGTATGTGACACTCGCATTCTTTAAGCCAAAAGGCATGACATTCCAACAGTATGTTCCCCATGGGCATGTGAATATCGTTTTGTGCTGATCCTTAGATGCAATGCGGATTTGGTTATAGCCTGAGAAACCATCAATCAGAGACAACATCCCGTACCTTGTTGTGAGATCAATAATCATGTCTATATTCGGCAATGGGAAATCATCTTTTGGACAAGCCTTATTTAAATCTCTAAAATTCGTACAGATATGAATTTTTCCATTTGGCTTTGTGACAGGGACAATGTTGGATATCTAGTTGGCATAGTCTATTGATCTTATGAATCCAGCATCCAATAACTTCTTTAGTTTAGCCTTTACAAGTAGTGCAATCTGTGGATGAATTTTCCTAATTTTTGTTTGACAGGCTTGATACCCGAGATTAGAGGAAGATGATGCAATACCAATTATGGATCAAGGTTTGGCATGTCAGCATATGATCATGCAAAGTTAACTTTCCTTTCTATGAAGAATTGTTGAAATTCAGGTTTTTCTTCTTCTAACAATGATGCGGCCAAGAGAACCATTTTGGGATTCTCTAGTGTAGCTATGTTAACTTCTATGGTGTCTTCGATAAGCATAGCCGATTTTTCCTGTGTGACGAGAAGAAATTCCAATCCTCCATCCTTATTCACCTTAGAGAGTTTTTCACCTTCGGATATGTCCTTTATTTTTACTATTTTGTTGTCAGAAGGTGCCTTGCGGTTTTCACCTAAATATATTTCCTTTCTTATTTTATTCTTTGTAGTTTTGTGACTGGAGGATTGCATAGTCTCCCTGAAGTAAGCTGCACAATCTAGGTCAATAGAGAAGCTTGATTTGTGATCACCCCACGGTATACCTTCCTGGAGTCCCATGAAATCTGCAATGGCCTCATCATTTTGAAAGATATTCATAACAAGTGACTCTTGTTGGTTCCAGTCAATCAGCTGTGGGTAAACAAGAGAAATCCATCGTCAGTGCTAGTAAAATATGGGGAAGATGCATAAAGCATGCAAATTGAAGCCTCAAGTGTGAAGGAAAAGTTATCAATTTCAACTTCCATGTCAAATGCAATGGATGGACCATATTCAAATTCAGATGAGTTGTATTCATAGTCGTAATAGGGGATAAAAGCATCAACATCATGACTAGTGGTTGGCATTTTAGAGGCATGCATAGTAGGTTCAGGCATGTCAGGTTCATGGGTGGGCTCAAGAATGGGGCAGGATGATTCAGATGTTGCCGACGACAATTTATGTTCTTCTAGATCCCAAGGAATACTTACCCATTCCTTATTTTTAGAATTACGATCAATAGGATCAATGTTGTATTCTTGTCAGAATCTTTCTTCAAAAGGGGGTTGGCCAGGTTCCAGGAATAGTTTTTCAATATCATAGTTACTTAGGGTTTTCTCCGATACCCATTCCCATTCATTAGAGTCAGTTTCGGTAAGGGATTCTTCACTTGTCTCAACACTTTCTGGAGCCGTTACATCCTCACTTGAAAGTTCATAGGTGCATCGATCATCAATTCTAAGTTGGTCAAACCCTAGCCCCGTGTACCTTGGTCTTGCATAAATAATAACAGGTTCTCTCCTTCCATTTTTGGCTTTTCCAAGGCCACTTGTGCCATCAAAACCTAGTGCCTTGCATATGTCATAGCCTTTTCCATAGAGATGCACTGGTAGTGGAGGTAATCCTTTTGGGTCTTTGTAGATCCAGTTAGCTATTTTTATAATGACTTCATTACCCATATCTCCCCATAGTGTGAATACTATTTTTGGTGGAACATTGAAAGTTGTTTTAGGCTCGACTGCGAAAAATGGTCTACCATAGACTTTAGGTGGCTTAGGTTTTTGGTGATATAGTAAGTTGTATTCAATTTGAATTCTCCACAGCCAAGGTCCTAGATTTGAAGGTCATTACTTGGTATGGAGGCCAAGGAGGATGGTGTGGCAAAATTCGATGGAATGGATATGGATGATTTGGTGAGTGCAGATGGGTCGGTATATTTTGAAGAGGTGGAAATTGAGGCTTCCTGATTAATGGGTACCTAGTGCTCAACAGTGGCTCTCAGATTGGTATAGTATTGAAATGGATCAGGATCTCTTGGGATAGTAATTTCAGTACCATCAAAAGGGAACTTCAGGCATTGGTGGTATGTGGAAGGAATGGCCTTTGAGGCATGAATCCATGGGTGACCAAGTAAGATATTGTAATGTATGTCATGATCCAGGACTTGGCATGTTGTATCTATAATAGCTGGTTCCACATGAATTGGAATTGTGATGATGCCTTTAGAAGCACGTACTTCATCATAATATGCCTTGATTACAATGCTTTTGGTAGCATCCACACATGCATCAGAGAAGCCAAGAGCTTTAACCAATTTTAAAGAGCAGATGTTCAATCCTGCTCTGCCATCTACTAAGACTCGTCTAACCTTATGTTTATGGACAAAAATATCGATATGAAGGGCATCATTATGAGATGGTTTGGGTGAGGAATAGTCAATGTCCAAAAAGGTAATGTGGTGTGGTGAAGTCAAATATCTTACCATAGTTTCAAAATGATTGACATCAATGTTGTTTGGGATGAAAGACTCTTGTAGGACTTTATCCAAGATGGCCTTATGTGCAAGTGAGATTCAGAGCGATTCAAGGATGGAGATTTGAGTGGGTGTTTTGTTCAATTGCTCGATAAGGTTGAACTCTAGCTTAAGTTTTGGTGGCTTGGTAGACGGACCAGGTATGGTAATTTTAGGCTGATGAGTAGAGGGACCTTGGATGGTGAACTTGCCTTTAGGTGTGGTGACATTGCATTTCGGGGCCTTTTTGATGGTAATGGTATTGATACATTTATCTTCATCAGCAGCGCACACATTGTTAATGATGGTACCACCAGAATAATTGAAGGCAGGACGAACATGATTGGCTTGATTATTGTTATTCTTTGTGTCGAATGAGGAGAGGTTACCAAAACCATGATCTTGCAGCGGGTTATTGTGGATAGTATGATCTGAATTAGATGCAAATAGTTGACCTCCTAACTCAATGGTATGGTTTTCAATAAGGTCTTGCACAAGATTTCGTAACTGACAGAAATATGAAGTTTTGCGCCCTTTGACACAGTGGTAATCACAAAATGCATTATCATCCCACCATGATGGCTTGAATTGACCAAGGTCATATGGTTTAGGTTCTTCCAAATTATGACACCATTTTGGATAAGTTTCTTTAAGATAATTTCGATAGGCTCCCCAAGGGAGTGTATGTGCATTTTTGAAACTATCATGGTTGATGTGGCTGCCTTTGATTAGATTGAGTAGGATTATTTTGAATAGCATTGGCAGTTGGTGTGGTCACAGGTGCATTTTGATTTTGAACTCCTTTGATGGTGAGTACATGACCTATTGCATTAACGGTTTTGCATTGACCACATCGTCATTAGTGATGTGTTTATTCTTAACCCAGTATTTGGTTTTGTCGTTGGAATTACTTGGGTTAGTGTTTGTGGTGGTGTTCATTATTTTGCCACCATATTTTAATTCACCTTTGGCGATCAAGGCTTTTTCAAGTTGAACACCTTTTTCAACAAGGTCAACAAAGGTGGTACAACAATGGACTTGTAAGCCATATCTTAGCTGTCCCAAGAGATTTTGTACAAACATGGTGAATTTATCCTTTTCAAGTATTTCTACCAGACATCTGCTTGCTAAGGTTCTCCATCTTTGGAAGAATGGGATAAAATTCTCTCCAGCATCCTTTTGGGTAAGTCTGCGTAAGGAGGCAATGTCAATATCTATGTCAATGTTATAGGCGTATTTTTCAACAAAATTGTTTGCCAATTCATCCCATGTTTTGATTCCCTTAGGCAATAATGAGAACCACTCCAGTGTATGGCCTGCAAGACTTCTAGAGAAGAGTCTCATGAGATAGGTTTGTTCATATGCAATGTCCATGCAATTGGTGATGAATTCTCTTATGTGTTCAATGGGGTTTGCCTTGCCTTTGTATTTAGGGAAATGTGGCACCACATATCCATGAGGAAATGATGGCATACACAAGGTTGTGTCAAACAGATATGGGCATAAGTCATGTGACATGTAAGACTTTTGTTTGATTGTTGCAAGGTCTCCACTTGCATTTGAAGAGCAACAAGTTGAAGTGTGAGTGCCTCCATAATTGGGTTGTTGGTAGCATCACAAATTTTGGTGATAGGTATGGATTGAGTGCTCACCTGTTGTGATGAGATGTGTTGGTTTGGGATGTGTTGTTGGTGAGAAAAATGAGTGTTTTGATTTGGTTGTTGTTGGAAATGGGTGTTTTGATGAGGGATGTGCTGCTATGTATGGACTTGAGAAGCATAATTTGGGATGTGGGATCTCGCCATGTTGGATTGAATTTGGGGGCCTTGTTGGCCTTGGCCTTGAGCATGTTGATGCCCAAATGGAATGGAAGATTGGGTGCCTTGATTGCCTTGCCCAAATAGGTAATTATGGCCTTGAGGAATGTTGGTATTTTGCCTCAAAGGAATGTTGCTATTAACCTATGAGGAATTAGGTTGGGTGCCTTGAATGACAACTCTTCATTTATTTCTCCCAAAAGGGTTTGATGAGTTGCTTGCCATATAATTTGAAGAACCTAATAAGAGGTTTTCTAATGTACTCATGGAACTAGATGAAGTCCCAAAGAGGTTTGAGGTGGTTGCACCCATTGTTGATCCAAACGTTTGTGAAGGAATAGTGGATGTTTGTTGGGGGATAGATTGTGATGTGGTATTGGTTTGGGTAGATGATCCCCAATATATGTTGTGTTTATCATGGTGGATGTATTGGTTGTGGTGGTAGCGTGACCAAGGGAGGTAGCATTAATGGTGTTAATGAAATTTTGTGAAGTGGCTCCCATGGAAGTATTGTGTGATTGGGGATTAGGAGATGTTGCTCTAATAGTGTTGAGGTCAAATCCTTTTGGTAACCTAGCCCCTTGGTCAAGGAGAATGGCTAGATATCTAGCCGAGTGATGTAGAATGAAGTCTTCCACAAAAGAGGCCACTTCTAGGTTTTGGGCAGTAGCTTGTATGTCTTCTTCAAAGACTTCCCCATTTTGGTCTCTGCGAACAAATTATTCAAAAGGATTGCGTGAAGAGGATGAAATGGACATCTCACTAAAATGATTAATGAACGAATTCCCCATGTTGGTATTTGTATTCATGCCATTCATATTATTGGGGAAATTATTGGTATTGACATTCATGTCATCTGAAAAAGTTGCAAAGGTTGGTGTCTTGACCAAAAGAACCCATGATTCTTATTTTTCTATGTAATCTAGTTTCAACCATAATTTTTTTTTCTCAAATTTGGAAAAAAGTGGAGGATGATCTAAATATGTAAATGTTATGACACTATATTTTTTTTAGGGTTTTAGGAATGAAATGATGCTATGTAATGATGGTGAGTGGTAATTCAAATAAGACTAAAAGGAAACTAAAGGTATGAAAAGGATACTACCGAAAATGGGATGAGACCAAAAGTGAAAAAAAACTAATGGTATGCAAATGCAAAGGATTCTAAGATGCACTCACTAATGGTAAATCTAAGGAGATGTAAAGTTGACCACTCAAAGTTTTGGCAATGCTTCAGGTTTGGAATATCAATGGATTGTAAAAGGAAAAAAGAGGACAAAGTGAAATTTCCACACTAGACTAGTGAGTGGGAAATAATTCACAAAAGGTAATGACTAAAGACAAAAGGTTGATTGAGTCCAATGATAACCTATTTTTGAATGCAAATGTTTGACAAAGGGTAATAAGGAATCTACTCCTAAAATTTGCAAAAATGAGTGTCCAAGGGGGTGGTAAAGTTTAACAATGCAACTAATGACATGCAATGGAATCCTATGGTGACTTAAGAATGCTACCTATAATGCAATAATGAGGGAAGTTGAGCAATTCAATATCTAGTTTGACAGAGACAAAAAGATGTGTTGGAGTCTGGTAAGGAAAAAAATTGAGTCTTAGTTTTGATAGTGAAAAGCAATTTTTGGAGACTGGAAAATGCATCACAGCAAATGCATTATGACAAAGCAAATGCATCGTAGGAAAGGCAATTGCACTATTACAGATGGAAAATGCAGTTCGAAATTGCGATTGCGGCGTTTGGTAAATCAATTGTGGTTTGAAATGGAGATTGCAGCATTTGGTAAAGCAATTGCAGTGAAAGACAACCAATTGCGGCATTATAAGTTGCACATGCATTGCGACAGAGTGATTATGGCTCAGAAGTTAGCAATTGCAGTTTGAGGTAGCAGTTGCATCGCAGGAAGGAGGTTTGGACAAAAAATTAGTAGATTGCAAGGATTTTGTTTCAACTTGGTAGTGTTGTTTCAGATTTTGGGGTTGATTATCATTTGTTCAAGTTGTTTGAAAATATTTTGGCAAACACATGATGTCATAAAAAATGAAAAACAACCACATAGAAAACATTTACAAAATCCTATGGTTGCAAAGACAATATTCTTTTTGATCCCAGGCAGATTTTACTCCAACCGCATATTCTTAGCGGATGAATTCAGAAGTTTGGCCCCACGGGCTCCCCCTTACAGTGCGCTCACTTCTCGGGGAAACCAAGCTTCCAACCTCCATGAAACTCCCATGGTAGATTGATCATCTCTACTAAAAACTACGCAGGTGTGGGTGCCTTGGCAATGACTGTTGCTGCACCAAAGAATAGAAGGCTTTTGGCCACTAAAAACAAAGGTTTTAATTTAGGCACCCATTCAAAAGGCCACAAGAGAGGCAATATTATCCCAATCTACAGAGGTTACGTTCTACAGGTTTCAACGCATCACAAGGGTATTGGGGGATCAATTGTTTGTCTGCAGGAGCTCCTATAATGTTGAGCTTTCCTCAACATTAAAATTTGTATACTAGTTGGGAGTCAATTGGCTTTAGTGTGTTACTAGTTTGAGTCGCTTTGGGGTGAGTAATTTTTCCCACCAAAGCCGACCCAAATTCTAAGACTAACAAAAGTGAGCAAACATATTCATAGTTCAATCAATCTTTGTTTAAAAACAAAGAGAGAGCACACAAATATGTTTGGCTCACACTCACATGTTGTTCTTTTTAAGCCCAAATTGAGATATGGAAGTGTGATAACTAAATAAATCACAAGACAGAACAAACACTCATTCATTTTAACCGTTTGTAGTGTTAGCAAGCAAATGGTTTATTTTAACCGTTTGTAGTGTGAGTTAACTAATAGTTCATTTTAAACTAATGACAGTGTGAATTTTTTTTTTTAAACCCATGCAAATGTGTGATTGTTCATTTTAACTATGAGTGAAATGCATGATTGATTAAGTTATTGAAAAAAAACAACTAATAATCAATGGTTAGATTCCAGCTTGACACCCACTGCACTAGACAGATTAGTATACAAAACAAAAAAATCTCTAATCTAAAAACAAAGAAAAAAAAATTTGAAAGATAAAAAAATAAAAATAAATCTATCTACCAATTGCCTGCATCACAACAAAGTGAATGCGTCATTTTGGGTTGCAGATGTGGCGCGTTATGTCGAATGCAGTTCATTGTCTATCGGATGCAGCTTGGGTTGTTAGTTGTGTTGCAAAAAATATCAAGTGCATCACGACAGAGCGTATGCGTCGCTTTAGATGAAAAATGCGGTGCACAAGAGAAATTGTGTCTCAGGAGATGTCGAATGCATCATTTTGTACCTGTTCCTATAAAATGAAAAAAAAACCGTACAGTAACCTACAAAAAACGTGTTAAAAATTCGGGTTCACCAATGTAATTGAGGATTTTTCTGCAAGATCAGATTGTTAGCAACATACATATGCATATTATATCAAATCCACAATAACCAATAAAATGCATAGGAATAAATAAAAGAAATAAATGAAACGAGCTCACCAATTCCCTTATCCTCCATGACTGATTTCTATTGTACATTCTAGCTTGCTGAAATGTAAAGTATGCCCTCAGATTGTGATGAGCAAACTTCTATGCTATGGACTAGCCCTAAGCCAAGTGTTGAAGGATTTCCTATAAGCTATGAAAAATAAATTAAATTCTAAAGGCAAGCAACTAAATGACACAACAAAAGGGAATCTAAGACTCAATAAATGCAAGAGAGATTCAACAATTCGCAAGATATTAAGAGATGTCGGAAATGAAGACAAAATTGACATTTTATAGAAAATGCAATTTTGGATGGACAGATGAGATTAAAGATTGAGAAATGCCCTAGAATCAATGGTCAAGATTCAAAATGACAACTCTCAATTAGGGTTAGGGTAAGATTCACAAATGTGTGGACAAGATTTAATTTAAGAAATTAAATCAAGGATAGAGGATAAATGTGACAATGAGATGAAAATTAGTAAAAATCAAGAAGATCAAGTTGAATAAGAAGATGAGATTTATAAAATCAGTAATTTTAGCAATTACTTGATTAGTAGAAGAATATTACCATTTTGAATTAAAATTAATTCAAAATGTGGATTTAGTGAGATAGTAAATAATTGATTTTAAGATTATTTACTAAAAGAAGTGATAGTTAACCATGTGAGGCTATTTTAAATAAATTATCTTATTTAAAATGAGGGAAATAGCAAATAAGGCAATTAAATAATTAGAAATAATTATTTAATTTAGAGGAGGTGATTGACTAATTAAATAAATTATTAAATCTATTTAATTATAAGAAGACTTGTGAATTAATGACATATTAAATAAATAAATAAAATATATTTATTTAATAATCAGAGGACATTAATGGCAAAGATTAATTAAATAAATTGAGACATTTATTTAATTATGAGAAGACATTAGATAATTAGTGACACATTAAATAAATAAATAAGATCTATTTATTTAATAATCATGAAGAATAAAAGAGAATGAATTAATTAAATAATTATAAATTATTTAATTAATAGTCGAAGGTGGACAAAAGACATAATTGAAATTTCATTATTATGCTAGGACGAAAGTGGTAAAATAGAGCTTACAGGCCTAGGTCATTTTTATGTGTCTACAATAGGTTTTTGGTAGGAAATCCTAGCTATGCTTGTGTGGCACCTATGACGGGAATGTAATGCAAGGATATTCCAAGACAAACATTCCCATTTGAGTGGAATCATTGATAACATTGAGACAGGAATTTGCGAGCACTTCAACATGAGAGCAAAAGTAAAAAGGCATAAATTTATTTCTTCTTGAGATAAAAGGATGATTGCTAACTGGCCACTAATCGTAGCACCTAAATCCAACATCTTGGGCTCAAAGGCAGGCAGGGGGAAGCCTAAGTGGTTGCTACCCCCACAAGCTAGGATGAAACTAAACTTTGATGGGGCCCCGTTGGGCAACTTGGGGCTTTCGAGGGTTGGTTTTGTTGTGAGGGATAAAAAAGGGAAGTTGGTGTGGGCCTCTTCCATAAGACTTCCTATGGGTTCTAACAATGTGGCTGAATGCTCAGTCCTCTATGAAGGTGTGAAGTTCTATGTAGATAATGGCATACACTTTGTGGACTTTGAGGGTGACGCGTAGGTGGTTGTTAAGGTAATATCTTCGCATTGTGCCCCCAACTAGCAATTAAATCTCTTGGTGTCAAAGATTAACGAGCTCTTAGATCAAATTGAAGGCTTTAAACTCTCACACGTCTACAAGGAAGCCAACAATGTGGTTGATATTATTTCCAAGGTGGGGATTGCTCAAAATCGTTAGTTGGTATGCTCAAACTTCCCTACCAGTTGGGATGGACTGGCTGATGCGCTAAAGGCTAACTGGCAAGGAGCCAACTAGGATGGTGGATCTGGTGGTCATCAAGATGGTGACATTCAAGGTTTCTTGTTCAATCAAGCTTGCATGAGGTGTCTTTTGTAGTCTCTCACTTCTATAGGTTTTGAAGCTCTATTTGCTTTCTCTTCGATCAAGCCTAGTGGCAGCCTTCTTAGATCACTTGGCTTGCAAATGGGGGGCCCTTCTTCTACATTTGTCACTCACACTAGTTGGTGTGGCATTGTACCTGGAAGGTTGTTGGGGGGAGAAAGGAATTGGCACCTCACAAAATGTTATAAGGAAAATCCTCCATGTGCAAATGTATTTCTTTTTTGGATCAATAGAATGAGTGTTGCTCTCTTGGCAGCGATTTGTCAAAAATAAAAGATGCATTAATCTACAAAATCACACATTAATTAATCTAAATTAATTACTAACTAATATGTTTACAATATATTTATGAAATATGGGTCAATGAATTTTTCTCATAAACTATACAATTAAATCCTTATAAAATATCATAGCCTAAATTAACCTAAAAATATTCTTTTTCTTTACAATCATATAATTTTAGAAGAACAAAAATCTTACAAAAGTTTAGGAACAAATTTCACAACATATAAAATTTACCCATAATTTTAGAATAAGTTGGGCATGTAGGCCTTTCATTCTTTGTTTTTTTAATATGTGCAAACTACAATGTGATGAAGTAGACAAGACTCTCCCCTTAATAAAATCTTAAATAAAACAACAATCTCAATGGAGATATACACACACCACCTGAAACGACAAATATTGAATGCAAAATCTACAAACTAGAATCAATGTATTATGTCTCAAACTTGTAGGAAGGATTACATAACTTCAAAAAATCTGATTATATCATATTTTAGAGTCCCTAGGACTGATGTACAACAACTCAAAACAAATTTCAATCTGATTTTTATATGAAAATGAAGAAATACAACTTTCCTCCTATCAACTACAACCTCCAATCTTCAACCTATAACTTCCAATATCCAATATTCCATTAAATCAATCTTCAACAATGGTCTCCAAGAACCCTTTCCTATTGTAATAACCTCCTCTAACCTACAACAAAATTCCTTCTCCATCCTCCCCAATAAAATACATTCCAGCAAAAATGACCTTCAAATTCTAGCCAAGAATGGCTACCAAAACCAAGTCCAAGTTGCTTGTCATCTTCAAAAAAAAGCTCCAAAAACTTCTCTAGAAAAAATTCATGACCAAGGGAAAAAACCTCTCCAAAATTCTTGCCAAAAACCTTCCATAATATTAAAAATTATTTCATATACCCACTCCTACCAAAATTTCCAAATTGGGAGTCCATTCCTAGATTTTAGGGAAATTTCTAATGTAACTCATGTCAACTCACCTTAGGTGCCCACCTTTGCATGCATGATTTTAGAAAAAAAATTAAACGCATTATTCCAACTCATACTCCCTTCAAGACCCATGCCTAAGAATATTTATTTCCAAATTTTGAATATTAAATAGTTTCAAAAAAACCCCTAAATTCTCTCCACACCCCAAAATTGCAACAAGGTAATAAAAGGGTAATTATTTAATATTTAAATTAGTCTAACTTTTTAAATTACCTCACCAAGATAATCACTTACCAAACCTTAGGAAATTGAATTAAAATATTTTTTTTTATGCAAAATAGCTTGCCAACCACGAATGCTCTTGCATTAGACACTCGAGGTAAAAAAAAATTGTGAATAGGGATTCACAAAATGGAGTTGAGTGGTAGTACCACCCTTTCAGATTGCAAGAAATCCTTAGCAAACCCCATCATTGAATTAGATAGAAGGAATCTCTTCCTCTTACTCTTCCATCACTTAGCCAAGACACTTGTCGTCGTCCTCCACCAAGTGTGCACCATATTCACCCTTCTTCTTATGGACTCACATCCACCATAGACCATCATCCTTCGCCACATCTCTTCTTCCTTTCTTTCCTTATTCGTGGGATTTAACCCACCAAAAACCAACCACCTCCACCAATTTGCACTTGCATTTAATTTTGCAACACTACACAAATCCTTCTCTGCATGCCACACTTCACTAGCAAACTCTATTTGAACCAACTTATTTAAAGTATGCAAATCATCATCTTTTTCAAATTTAACAAAATATGAATTAATATAATTCTCTTCTAAAAATATTTAATCTACACAAAATACACTCTCATCTTCATCATAAAAATGAAAAATATTGTGTATTACCTCTTTTTCTACAACCTTTTTCTCACCACTATCTATTGTCATGTCTTTTTCATCTTCACTCTTAGCTAAACCTTCATTTTCCAATACTTTCAAGTCCTCAAAAGGACACTCATCCACTATTGCAACATCATTTTCCTCTTTGATTGTTGCACTTTATTTTTGCTTCTCATCATTTGCTACACTCTCACCATCTTCCTTCACACTATCCTCAAAGCATACTTCCACAATATTTTATCCATCCTGTTGGCTTGCATACACAAATTTATGATAATTTTTTTTCCTTTCTCATTTGGAATTTCATAAAACACTTTCCACACACCCTCAATCTTCAACCTCTCAGGTATAGACTGGCTCACATTCGGTGATCTATCTACACACCACATACACTCCACCCTCAGGTCCTGGTGCAAAATACCTCACATCGGTGCTTTTGCCTGAACACTCAAGAAATATTGCTCTGATATCACTAATGAAGTAGAGAAGAATATCCCCTTAATCAAATCTAAAATCAAATAGCAATCCCAATGGAGATATGCACACGCCACCTAAAACAACAAATATTGAATGAAAAATATACAAACTAGAATTAATGTATTATGTCTCAAACTTGTAGGAAGGATTACATAACTTCAAAAAATATGATTATATCATATTTTATAGTCCTTGAGACTTATGTACAACAACTCAAAATGAATAACAATCTGAGTTTTATATGAAAATGAAGAAATACAACAACAACAACTTTCCTCCTTTCAACTACAACCTCCAATCTTCAACCTATAGCTTCCAATCTCCAATGTTCCATTGAATCAATATTAAAAAATGTTCTCTAATAACCCTTTTCTATTGTAATGACCTCCTCAAACCTGAAACAAAATGCCTTTTCCATCCTCTCCAAGAAAATCCATGACTACAACAACCACCTTCGAATTCTAGCCAAGAATGGCTACCAAAACCAAGTCCAAATTGCCCATCATCTTCATAAATACGCTCCAAAAAATTCTCCAGAAAAAAGTCACGACCAAGTTGGGAAGAAACCTCTCCAAAATGCATGCCAAAAACTTTCCATAATATTAAAATTTATTTTATAAACCCACTCCCACCAAAATTGCCAAAATGGGAGTCCATTCCTAGAGTTTAGGGCAACTTCTAATGTAACTCCTACCAACTCACCTTGGGTGCCCACCTTTGCATGCATTATTTTAGAATTTTTTTAAATGTGTTATATTCCAACTCATACTCCCTCCAAGACCCATGCCAAAGAATATTTATTGCCAATTTTGAATATTAAATAGTTTCCAAAATCTCTCTAAATTGTCCCCACACCCCAAAATTGTAACAAGATAATAAAAGGGTAATTATTTAATATTAAACTATCTAAATTTTTAAATTACCTCACCAATCTAATCACTTACCAAACCTTAGGAATTTTAATTAAAATATTATTTTGTTGATGCAAGATAGCTTGTCAGCCACGAATGCTCCTGCATTAGACACCCAAGGTAGGAAAAAAATTGTGAATAGGGACTCACAAACTGGAGTTGAGTTGTAGCACCACCCTTTTGAATTTAAATCAATCCTTAGAAAAATCCATCACTAAATTAGACAGAAGGAATCTCTTCCTCCGCTTCTTCTAGAACTTAGCCAAGACACTTGTCCTCCTCCTCCACCAAGTGTGCACCCTATTCATCCTTCTTTTCATGGACTCACATCCACCATAGACTATCATCCTTCGCCACATCTATTCTTCCTTCTTTTACTTCTTCATGGGATTAAACCCACCATAAAATGATGACCTCCACCAATTTTACCTTGCACTTAACTCTGCAACACCACAAAAATCCTTCTCTACATACCAAACTTCACTAGCAAACTCTACTTGAACCAACTTATTCAAAGTATGCAAATCATCATCTTTTTCAAATTTAACAAAATATCAATCAATATTAGCCTCTATTGAAATTATTTCATCTATGCAAAATATACTCTCATCTTCACCATAAAAATGAAAAAAAAATGTATTACCTCTTTTTCTCACCACTGTCTATTGCCATGTCTTTTCCACCTTCACTCTCAGCTGAACCTTCATTTTCCAATACTTTCAAGTCCTCGAAAGGACACTCATCCACTATTGCAATATAATTTTCCTCTATGATTGTTGCACTTTCTTTTTTCTTCTCATCATTCACTACAATCTCACCATCTCCCTTCATGTTATCCTCAAAGAATACTTCCACAATATTTTCTCCATCTTGTTGACCTACATACACAACTATGACAAACACATTTCCTTTCTTATTTGGAATTTCATCAAACACTTGCCCCACACCCTCAATATTCAACCTCTCAGGTATATAATGCCTCACATTCAGTGATCTATCTACACACCACACACACTCCACCCTCAGGTCCTGGTGCAAACTGTCTCACATCGGCACTTCTATTTACACACTCAAGAACTCCCACTCTGATACCACTAATGAAGGAGAGAAGACTCTCCCCTTAATCAAATCTAAAATAAAACAACAATCTCAATGGAGATATGTGCACACCACTTGAAACAACAAAGATTGAATGCAAAATTTGTTGATGCAGGAGCATCCAGTGGTGTAAGGGCAATCCTACATCACCCAAAAATATATTTACTTTCATTTAGATTTTTGTAGATGTTTTTGCATTTCTGGATACCCTTTTTGTCAAAGAAGAATTCACAACTTTCAGAACTGCTTTTTTGCTTTTTCTACTCAACTGTTATTTTTAGCAGGTATGAATTTGAAGGCGTGAGGAGACAAAAATTTAAGGGAAGCTTCGGGATATAATAATAAACACTCTGGTGAAAGAATCAGGCGAAGATCATTCCCGGTTCAAAAGTTATTCAAGTTTCAGTTTCTGCTTTTTGCCCTACAAAATCTTCGGAGCTAATTTTGAGGGACTTAAAGGCTCCGGATGGGCCCGAAAATTGGCGGAAAACGAAAGTGGTTAGCCTTTAGGCCCCACTTTTCGGCACTTCATTTTTGCAAGACCTTTCCGAAAAGTTATTATTATTGAAGATCCGACAGTTAGATCTTAAGTTAGGGCTTCCAGAAGTTTGTGCATAATTAGAATGTTGTTTTTGGCTCCAAACGGAGAATGGGGCTATTTATGGGGTAGTTTCTGACTTTTGTGGACAGTTTTTGGGAAAGAAGATCGCATGTTGTGAATAGGGGAATTTCTGTAATTTCTTTTCTATAATTTGCATGTATTGCAGAACTCGAGGATTGGAGATCCTCTGCATGTAAGAATTTCATACTTTGAAAATAATAAGATTTGTTAGTTTTTCTGTGTGATTTTTTGTGTCTCGGGTTGCACCCTCATCATTTGTAAACTAGAATCAATGTATCATGTCTCAAAATTGTAGGAAGGAATACATAATTTCAAAAATTTTGATTATATAATATTTTGCAGTCCCTAGGATTGATGTACAACAACTCAAAATAAATTACAATCTGATTTTTATATGAAAATGAAGAAATACAACAACAACTTTCCTCCTTTCAACTACAACCTCCAATCTTCAACCTGTAGCTTCCAATCTCCAATATTTCATTGAATCAATCTTCAACAATGGTCTCTAAGTACCCTTTTCTATTGTAATAACCTCCTCAAACTTGTAATTTATTTATACTATAATATATAATATATAATATGATATATAGAAATCATATAATAATGTATATAATCTATACAATAATATATATAATCTATATAATAATATATATATTAATATATAATATAATATTAATATATCAATATTATATAAAATGGTTTCGATCGTTGTTTTTTATTAATACAACAAAAAATGGATATCTATTTCTTTTTAATCGATTTTTAAAAAAGGTTTGGTCTGTCCATTAGTTTATAAGGGATGACACCCATGTTATACAAGTTACATATTAAATGTAAAATATAATTTATAATAAATATTATAATATTATACATATATTATGATATATTATATTTCAAGCTTTGTAGCTTAAGTTCACTAATTCTTTTGGTTCTATTTATTACATAAACCCATCCCCAACCATAATTATATGCATCCCCTTCTTTTATAGTTGCCTTGGGTGGTGGGGTCTGAGGCCTTGCCAAATTTCGCTGGCCCTACTATTTTCAAGGAAATATTAATAATTAATAAGATATGTAAATATATTGTATATTATATTTATTATATGTTATATATATTATATATAATATAACATATTATATATTAATTATATAATATAATATATATAAATCGTATAATAATATATATATATTAATATATAGATTTTATATAAAAAAAATCTATATAGTATATCAAATCTATATATTAGTATATTTATGTATATAATTATACATTAATAATTATATATATTATTATATAATATATACTGATTAATACTTTTTTATATAATATAAATAATTAATAAGATATAATATATGTGTTTTTGATAAGGTAAGTAGGGTTTTGAAATGGTTCAAAACCTTGTATAGAGCGAAGAAAAGGAATACAACCAAAAACCAAAGCATCAAACTTCTCCAATGAAATAGAGAGGCAGAAACCACAAAAACATCGCAGTAACACAACAAACTAACAACCAACACCTGGTCACCAAATAACCAAGAGTTACAAAACACTTAGAACAAACAATGATCCTAAGTCATAGACATAGAAATATCTAAGGCTATGAGCCTTAAAAACTTACAATTGAAAACATAGGATGCAAATCCAAGATCCCATCACCAATCTTAGTCCCCACCTCAATAGGAGACAAGAAAGGGAAATCGAAAACAAGGCAACAAAAGCTCCCAAAAATAACTCTAGATTCCCAAAGCTCTTCACCTCAATAGAAGAGTACAATGACAAAGCAAAGCATAAGGCAACAAAAATCCCACAGTACCACCACCAAGACCCCCCAACCAAACCAATCTCCACCTTAATAAGAGATACCACCTCCACAAGAGAAGCTTGAAAGGGGGCCATCTAAAGAATATCACTACTTTCAACCAGATCCACAAAATCCACCTCAATAGAAGTCACAAAATAAGGAAACAAGAAGAAAGTAAGAACAATCAAACAAGCAACAACACCCTTTAACCTCAAACCCACTTGGATTGTGAGAGAAAATAAGATTTTCAATGTAGCTTTAAAGACAACCCCCGTCTAACACATCTACAACAGGGAACCTGCAACACAAATCCACAAGCATAGACCAGTCTACATCACACAAGAGGAAAAACCCCATTTCCCTTGAAGAAAACAAGAGATGGCCTCACAAATCTTCAAACCCAACAACACTGCAACCATGGGTGACCATAGAGTAAGCCAAAGAAGCCAATGACTAGCCATGGACACATGCAAAGATCTTATCAACAAACAAACCCCCAAAGAGTTTGAGATAACACCTCATCTACAGTAGTTGACTCTATAGCTAACAATGTCATGGAAATTCATAGAAACTTCCACAACCTAGAACAAAAAATTTAGCCATCAATGAGCAGCACTTCCCATAGCCAACTAGATCACTATCAAATAGTAGATCTTTAGCAAGGAGAAAACCCAAGAAGAAAATAAATTGGGTATTTAACTAAATCCTATCATCCATAAGCAACCATAATCACCACCGTGACCAAGAAGATTTTTGAAAATGTCCAAACCCCCATGGGGCAGAGCATCTACCCCCAATGACTAACACATCTAGTAGCACACAGCCCAAGTTCTTCCACCAAGGACGACTAGACCCAAAGGATCTCCCCAAAACCACCCAAACAACAAAATAGGTGCAACCATATCCACCACCATAGAGAAGCAAAGGCCATCGACCAAAGGAACATCAAGATTAGGATCCCCATTGTTGGATTCTTCAAGGGTTTTTAAAATTCCCCCCCTGTGCCTCTTCCCACCTATCGCATGCCACTCTATTGATATTATAATTTAGTAATGATATAATATATATAACATATATTATATATAATATAACATATAGAAATCATATAATAATATATATTAATTTATATACATTTTTTATATATAAAATCTATATATTAATATATTAATAAATACATAAAAATATAGTATATATTAATATTTTTTTATATAATCTAAGCAAAATGGATATTCGTTTTACTCTAGTCCTTACCATGGCAACTTGTACTTTTTACCCAACCCTAGTAAAAGTCAAAACAAAAATTCATAATTTTGGGCGAATAAAAAATGCCTTTTTTATCATATCGCCACATTTTGGACCCCTGTGATCATGCACAGACCCTTTCAATCATGGAAAAGTAAAATTCTCCTTGAACGTGCATAAATTATTGCATTTAGTGGAGATATGCCATTATGGTGAATCACTTGTCATTATATATAAATTGTTTAAATGCACAAAAAATAGAGACATCTTACAAATGCATGAAATCTATTCCAATTTAGTAATGCATGAAATAGTGAATAGTTTCGTAGGTACTTGATTATTGCATGGAACATGAAATAGTGTTGCAAATGCATTTAAATGGCGTGAAGTAGGAAAAGATCAATTTAGATAAATTTTTTGGATTATAATTAATCACATAGTGCATGGAATGTTGATCATTAAATTACCCTCAAATTCATAAAAGATCATGTTGCATGTTGTTTTTATAACTTACTATTGTAAGGCATGAAAGAATTGAGTTGATGTAGCCCGAAATAATCTGATATTGAGCAAAAGAGAAAAAAAGTGAAGTAATTTGTGAGGATCATGCAATTTACTATACTCTCAAGTGTTTTCTTACTATGATTCTCATGTATGTTATTGTATTCTTGAGTGTCTTCATACTATGATTATCTTGTATGCATCTGTGTTTATGAGTGCTTGTGGAAAGTTACCTTTCGAGACAAGTGTCGAATGTGGGTATCGGGGAGCATAGATTTTTCTTTTCTAGATCTACTATTATACTGATGTATATGGAATTATGCTTAGCAAGTTTCTTTAGTATATTAAGATAGATGGAATTATTTTATTTATATTGCTCTCTGTCATATCTTAGTATCAATCATAACATCTTCTAGAGTAATTATAAATGCATGTAGATATACTAGGCATGCACCAAATTCCATCCTGTACATCGATTTATTTTTGATAAGCATCTCATGCAGGGTCAGCGGTTCTTCATGTCAGGAAGAACTCTCTCGGGAAGCGTAAGCTTCGTGGTTGGGCGAAAAAGGTGCCTGGAACATGTTCTCATTTACTGATTTATAGTTGACTATGTGAGAGCCGAATGTTGTATAAGGCTTAAATATTAATAGTGTCTTGCTATTGGCATATGTACTTCATGATTGTACATCTTATGTGGAAGATTCCAATGTATTTGTACATTATTTGTACTTTCATTACATTGTTTTGACTTGTTAGTGTTTTCTGCCTAAGTCAATCTTTTGTATATTATTCCTATGTAAGAACGTAATGTCAAGTGATGACATGACATGTAATGAGGATATTCCTCTTGATTCTTAATTATTTTCTTGCCAATAATTATTTTAATTTATTGTTATTTGATATATGTACCTTATATATTAGATATTATGGGAGTTGGTACTTCCATCACCTATATTAGGGTTGAAGGATTTGCTGGAAAACCCTATATGATGCCCAAGTACTGAAAACATATAGTGTTGTTGGAGTTTTGAAGACAAGTCATTGAATCTTATGAGGCCTTCTTTCAAGCTCATATGAGAGGACAAAAAATTTCCCTATCTATATGGGATGGTATGAATGCAATTTGTTAAAAGATGCTAAAGGGGTAGAAGAATAATCATTATCCCTTAGACTACAATTATTTGAGTTGGAAAGGCCAAGATATGACCTAGAAAGAAGACTTCATAAATCAACAAGAAGATAGTTCATGAACCTCACATAAAGGATTTTTGAAATGATTGTGAAGATGAGCATGAAGTTAAGAAGAGTTCATATAAAATACTAACTTTAAATCAAATGAAGACTTTGGGAACCCATGATATTCCACCCCAAGTCAAGGATGATGATCATGATGTCCTAAATCAGTTATATGATGAAAACAAAAAAATTGATCAACCTATTCAAGATGGGTGTAATGATGTGATTTTATTTATTAAATGTATGGATACATGATGTATGCAAAAATCTGTATGGATGATGAAATGATGAAAAATTTAATGATGAGATGATGATTTGTAACTATATGGTAACTGATGATGATTTTGGATTTTATGTCAAGTATACTCAATCTTATTTGTAGATTAGATAATCATTGATTGGAATCCTTTATGCAACAAATACTCTGCAGATAATGAATTTATTTATGAATGCAATCTAATTTAATCATGCAATGATATGCAAAACAAATGTCATTTTAACAGTCTTTTTGTGCTTGGTATCATCATAGAGCTTTAATTGGATATTGAAAAGTGAATACAAGCATCAATGGTTGTGTTAATCCAATGACAACCTGAGTACTACTTTCATGATTTTTGATATTGCAATCGAACACAAGCATCGAGGTATAATTGAACCGAGATGACTTGAGCATTCATTGCGTAAACAAGCAGTGATTAATCATTTCAATGTGTGAATTCTGAATGTCATCGGTGATACATTTGTATAGCACATCCCCTGACAATTCACACATTTATATGATTAACGTACAAACAACAGACAATAAAAAATATCATTCTTTTTCCTTGTTCCTCTAGTGCAATACATCATTGAGTTACTCCAAAGAAATGATAATCAAAAGTAAAATTTATCCATTGTTTACTTAGAGTGTTCCATTCATTATTCAAATTTTAGATCATCCATCCTAATTTTTGACATGTTTTTGGATTTTCGAGATTTTAGACTAAAGACCTAACCTAGTAACCTATCTTAGGGGTCTCGGGGGCTGATCAAAGATTAGCCTTGCCTATGTTACACATGCAGAGACCACATAGTTCAACTAACACAGACCTATGTTTTTGAATGTTTCTTTTTCAGACTTACCTTTTTCAAACTTACATAGGCAAGATTCATCTTTGAATTCCTGAGACATTAGGTCAGTCCTTCTAGATTTGTCAAAATAAAATCATGATTCAAAATTTTGTCCTTTGGATAAAATCATTGGTCATGTCAAACTACGAGGTCTCTGAGTGCACGACATAGGCAAGGCCATCAACTGATGAGCCCTCGAGGCCGCACTAGGTCGTCTCTCAATCCTAAATGAGCAATCTATCGACAAATCTATTTCATCAGCATTTCAATCAACTTTGCATGTCAAGTGATGGCATGTCATAAGCTCTATCATCTAATCAAATTCTATAAAGACAAATCAACTTGGAAAAACTTTGGGTTCTTCTTCAGATGTGTCCTTCTGAAAAGCAACTCTCATCATTTCTTTATGTTTTTGGATGTGTCCCTTCTAAGCATCGTAATCATCATCATTTGGCTTTTTGATAGACTCTCCTAACTCCAAGAATAGATCCTTTTGATATCAAAGTCATCCAAGATGTGTCCTTCCTGAATCTGGTATCGCTCAACATTTGGAAACCTTGACCCTGTCAACCTTGGCATTTCGACATTAAATCACTTGGAATTTTCAACACTTGACATTATGTTCACTTGGTGAACACTTCACAAATGTTATTTTGTCTTTTTGATGATTATTATGATATTAGTTCTTTACGTCAAAAGAACCATGACATTTCATGATGATCATCCTTATCCTTTGTGATCATCCTGCTGCTAGTTTCTTGAGGATGTCCTGACTTCAGGACTCAAAGGAGCAACAACGTAGTACGATAATTGTCTTATCTTTTATTGACTATCATGTGGCTAGTTTCTCGAGGATGTCCTGACATTAGGATTTAGAGAAGCAACAATGTCCCATGACTAGCCTTGTCTGTCTGCAATTGGTTATGACAAAATGACTAGGGGCAAGTGCGTTCCTCGTATGATTCATGATCATCCTTGTATGCAACTATTGATCTACATGATGGTTCAACTTTGCACACTATTGATCTATGTCATACATATTGTTTGTTGGCCATCATGACATTTTTGCCCAATGATGATTAAAGAGCAACAACTAGGATAGTACTATGGCAATTGTTAAAGGATTTTTGTTTCTACACTAATATGCATTTCTTTCTCTGCACTAACATCCATCTTTGTCTTCTCCTCTCTCATCCTCTAATGATATCCTATGACATACAAAAATAGAGCTACATACATGATCATACGAGCATTGCATAGTCACATTTCACATTTGCATAAATCAAATACCATAATTCACATTGCATAACATTATCATCCATTCATCTTGCATTGTAAACATCATTTGAATTAACATATAGGAATCATGTCATCATACATGGCACAATGCATACATACATAACCATATCCATAATTGCATTCATAAACATAAAACACGATATCCATACATCTCATAACATCATAAATGCATCACATCGCATAGCATCTGATAAAGCATAGACCACCATAACACATAAATCATATAGGCTGCATCAAAACTACATCGCATATATATAATCTCAAAAAATATCATGTCATAGGATAGGGTCATGAAATATCCCAAAAAAGGAGCTCGCAGGCTCAAATGTCAATATATGTAAATGTATAATACAAATATCAAGTCCTATACTTTTCCCCCTCCATCCCATGGAGGTGACTCATGAGGCGGTTGCGGCTGAATCATCACATGAAAAGTGACTTGGATAGGAGTGGTTTCCAAAGTCTAACTCTAGGATCTTGAGGGCTCAATGACAGGAGGTTGGCTCTGCTCTACCTGGTGTCCTGATGACACTGATTTGTGACTATGCCCTGACCTATGTCTATGGCTTGATGAATTCCTTTGTGAGCTGTGTGACATGTGGCCTAATGACTGCCCTGATGAAGTGGACCCCCCAACACTAGTATGACTACTACTATGTGATATGTTGATGTTGTGGGTCTGGGTGCCACTGCAAGTCCTGATGTATGATCGGGACAATCCTGGGTCTCATCTCTCTAGTGGAATAGCCTGCTCATATAATAACCTGTATCGGCCCCTACTCTCGTCCATCCTGGCCAACTCCCTAGCCATATCCCCTATTGGTCTGGCACACAACTCTTCAAGTGGATCCTCCTCTATCGGAATCTCTCCCTCTGCTCGAACCTCCACCTCCTCTCCCCCTCTGACCTCCTCCTCTCCTTAGACCTCTGCCTCCTACCCAACTATTTGATCTCCCTCCTCACCCTCCTCCTAGATGGGTGACAATGGTGCACCACCCACTCTCTGCCTAACTCTCCTGGGCTGTATCTGCCCTCCATCAACCCTCCTCCTCCTCAACCCCTCTTGTCTCCACCATCACCTCCACCCCCACCACACCCATCATCTCCTCTATCTCTCTTTGGATCCCCTACCATCTCTACCTCCATCTCTCCCTCCAGCCCCCCTACCATCTCTGCCACCCCGACCTCCTCTTCATACCCGTGGGATAACTGATCTACGATCTATAAGAGGCAGACCATTTGGATTTGTCAATGGAATGGGCCTATGAACCTTCCACCAGATGTCAAACTCAGCAGAAGTCCCTACATCTACTGGACCTCCTCTCCATAACCACTGTTGCATGACCAGACCATCTATCTGTTGCTCTGCCACTGCCATTGCTATCTGTGGCCCCCATACAGTCTCCCTGGACGACCATGCATACTCGTCCATCCCAACTGCCACAACCTGCTACTCACCAAACTGTCATAGTACCCGTTGGGGTAGGTACATCTCAATAATACGTTGATTCTACAATGTATGGCCAATTAGGTATCTGAACTATCTGCATAATAAAAAATGGCCATCCTCATCTAACCATTGGGTATAATCTATGTACGGCCTCCAAATAAAGTTGACCAATGTGTCGATCCAATGTTGCCAGTACCCGGTATCTCCTACTCGAGTCTGGCTAACTGAACTAGCATATAGATAAATATAGGGCATCCCATCACCTAGCTATTGAATCTATATCAGTGGTCAAAAAATGGGAATGTGCTCCCATGCCCAGATCATCAGTAGAGTGGTACCACAACTAATACTCTATCCCTCCTGGTAAACAGCCTCATGAAGCTGATGATACATCATAGCCAACAAGCAGGGCCCTCAAGCAAAAATTATCCTCTCAACATGCATACGGACTAGTACATCCCCCCATCCCATTGAAAACCCATGTCTGTGACGATCTGGAATCAACACTCCAGTAATCAAAGTCATCAGCATGGCATCCTAGCACGGATAGTGGTCGACCACAAAATCCCACCTGATCTCATACCCATGGATGCCTAGACCAGCACCATCTGCATCATCATACATCTCTCCCAGGGCTTGTCACCCTTTGTAGGGATCGTAAACTACTCTCTCCCCGCTGATCGGGATGCGCAATATATGATACACATCCTCCAGCGTAATGGTAGCCTATCCTATCGGTAAATGAAAGGAGCAGGTCTTTGAGTGCCACCTCTCATAGAACGTTGTCAGTAAACCCTAGTTTGCCCGAATAATGGGCATGTAGGTGACGTAATATAAACCCAGTCTCATCAACAGTCATCTCTCCCTGTCACTCAATCGATCTCTGAAAGCATAGGTAGAAGAACTGAACTCTCGGGTATAAATAGGCACTAATCGTCTCTGCACACACAGAAACAAGGGTTAGCACACATGGATTAGAAATTTAGCACATTATTACTATCTAAGAAACCAAGAATGCATTTGAAACAAGAGTCTGCACAAGTTCAACATTGGTCAACCTTGTTCAATTGCAATTGTGTCGTGTTGACTGCAATTGTGTTGCACTATATCACTTGTGGCTCTACATCTCACAGTTGTGTCACAATTTCATGAATGCGTTATTTCATCTAGCAATTGCGAAGCTTTACAAAAACTGTGGCTTTCTGTAGGGCGATTGCATCATTTTATAACAATTACATCATTTGGTCTAGCACTTGCGTCGCAACATGCCAGTTGTGTCACAAAAAATTGCACATGCGTCATTTTCCCTAGCAGTTGCATGCTTTTAAAACTAAACCTACCTACCCAATGCACTTGCATCGTGACGCAATCAAATGTGTCAAACGCGAAAGCGATTGTGGTTTACGTGACAACATTTGCATCGCAACGCATTTGTTTTCCCCATTAAAACCCTAATAAATGCATGGAAATCGAGAACATTAAAAGTCAAATAGGGTACTTATCAATGCCTCTGCACCTTCGGGTCGTCGGAATGTCCGCACGTGGTAGTTACGGTGGTCTGTCATGGGAATCACCATCTTCTCTTCGCACTCTAATCTCCAAATTTTTGAATAGAAAATGTGAAAATGACACTTGGTTTTCCTTTTTCAACTTATTTATAGGTTGAAAATTAGGGTTTGACTTGATAGGTTTGTACTGGAGGCTCATTTGACCACCTTTGACTGGCATTTTCGTTAGCTCAATGTCTTCCATTTTTGAAACCGATCGTGTCGTTGTTTTTCTAGTCATCAAATTGACTAATTGGAACACTTTCCTATTTTTTCTAACCCCAGGCCAAAATTCAAAAAAAATCCTGAGGGGGCATAGGCACTCCGTACCTTCGCTGGGGCATATTCTTTACTTGTTTTCTTTGCCATAACACAATAAACTGCATTATGACAAAGAGGGGCAAATGTAGACACATAAAAATGACTTAGGCCTGCAAGCTCTATTTTACCAATTCGTCCTAGCATAATTATGACATTTCAATTATGTCTTTTGTCCACCTTCGACTATTAATTAAATAATTCATAATTATTTAATTAATTCATTTTCTTTTATTCTTCATGATTATTAAATAAATAGATCTTATGTATTTATTTATGTGTCACTAATTATCTAATGTCTTCTCATAATTAAATAAATGTCTCAATTTATTTAATTAATCTTTGCCATTTATGTTCTCCTGATTATTAAATAAATATATTTTATTTATTTATTTAATGTCACTAATTCTCAAGTCTTCTTATAATTAAATAGATTTAATAATTTATTTAATTAGTCAATCACCTCCTCTAAATTAAATAATTATTTCTAATTATTTAATTGCCTTATTTGACATTTCCCTCATTTTAAATAAAATAATTTATTTAAAATAGCCTCACATGGTTAACTGTCACTTCTTTTAGTGAATAATCTTAAAATCAATTATTTACTATCTCACTAAATCCATATTTTGAATTTTTAATTCAAAATGGTAATATTCTTCTACAAATCAAGTAATTGCTAAAATTACTGATTTTCTAAATCTCACCTTCTTGTTCAACTTGATCTTCTTGATTTTTACTAATTTTCATCTCATTGTCACATTTATCCTCTATCCTTGATTTAATTTTTTAAATTAAATTTTGTCCACACATTTGGGAATCTTACCCTAACCCTAATTGAGAGTTGTCATTTTGAATCTTGACCATTGATTTTAGGGCATTTCTCAATCTTTAATCTCATCCGTCCAACCAAAATTGCATTTTCTATAAAATGCCAATTTTGTCCTCATTTTTGACATCTCTTAATATCTTGTGAATTTTTGAATCTCTCTTGCATTTCTTGAGTCTTAGATTACCTTTTGTTGTGTCATTTAGTTTCTTTCCTTTAAAATTTAATTTCTTTTGCATAGCTTATAGGAAATCCTTTAGCGCTTGGCTTAGGGCTAGTCCATAGCAGAGAAGTTTTCTCATCACAATTTGAGGGCATACTTTACATTTCAGCAAGCTAGAAGGTACAATAGAAATCAATCATGGAGGATAAGGGAATTGGTGAGCTCGTTTCATTTATTTCTTTTATTTATTCCTATGCATTCTATTGGTTATTACGGATTTGATATAATATGCATATGTATGTTGCTAACAATCTAATCTTACAGAAAAATCCTCAATTACACCTACCAAAGCTGAACATTTCCCTAGTTTTGGCCATGCTATGAACACACCTAGTAGGCTATTGGGAGGAGGATCTTGAAGCTCAAGCTTGGTACAAAAGTGACACCAACATTTTTGGGCTACTTCACATTCAAGAAGTAAATGGTTTACTATTTCCCCACTACTAAGACACAACACACATCTATTCAAGCCAGTAATTCCAATTCTTTGAAGTTGGTCACTAGTTAGGATCATAGAGTGGATATTTGTCCAAGAAAAGGCTCCAACCTTCAAAAGAACAAAGGTGCTCCAACATAGGTGTGATGGCCAACTTAGATCCACATTTTCATTTCTTGAGACCACATATCCCAGTTTCATTGAATAATCCCTTGAGCTAGCCACACACCACTCGATGATGTCTTCTATGCTTGTGAAAAGAATGTCCCACCTAGCCAATTCTGCATCCAGTATAGCCTTTTGGTCTAGGCTTAGACCGAAAATTGACTTCTAGGAAAACTCCCACCTGCCACCTGCATCCCAAATATTCACATAGCCCTTAATGGACTCTCTGAGAACAACTGTGGCCCTCTGGATCTCTTCCATACTCACCAAGTTTAATAGGATCCCATACCCATTCCATGATTCAAGCTAGAAAGAGGGTCGATTTTCATCCCTTATCACCCACGTAACATGATTTTTTATGAGTGGTATGTGGGACAAAAATAGATTCCAATCGTAGAGCCTTTTCTTGGGTTGATGATGGTCAGTATCCTATTCGTCGCTTGAGAATCCAAATACTTTGCACTAAGAAGCTTAGCCCATGGCTCTTGTGATTTCTTAAACATCTACCATATAAATTTCACACCAAGGGCTTCATTTTGAGAAGTCAAGTCCCTTACACCCACACCCCCTAACTCCTTTTATTTTGACACTATGACCCAAATGAGTAACGGGATTCTTCACTTTTCATGAGCTCCTTCCCATGTCAAATTATGTTGGATACCTACCAACCTTTTTGCCACCTTTTTGGGCAATTTCATGCATGACATCAAGTCGATGAGAATGGCTGCAATAATAGCCTTAACCATGAGCAAAAAAACCGCAAGGGTGAGCCACTTGCCTCGCCAGCCTTCTGATATTTCTCTACATTTCCCCAACAATGCTTCCCACATCGAAGATTTTCCCTACTCAATAAACAAGGGAATGCTCAAGTATTTCAAAGGAAGATTACCTGCGATAAATTCCAAGCTTTTTTCAATATGTCTTTGCACCCGAACATTTGTATTGAAGAAGAAAATCACTGATTTATCTTTGTTTATTACTTGGCCCGCTTTTAACTTGAGTTTTTCTAATGTCACTTTTACCATCTCTACTTCTTCAATAGAGGATGAACAGAAGAGAATGGTTTCATCTGCAAAGAGCTGGTGGGAAAGGAGGGGAAAATTTTATGCAACCAAAATACCTTTTCAAAGCCTTAATCTTCGTAGGCTTGCTATGTAGCGACTCAAAGATTCATTCATTAGCACAAAAATGAATGAAGATAATGAATCCCCTTGGTGAATGCCTCACGCACTTTCAAAAAATTTGCATGGAGATTCGTTTATTAGCACTGGGTATCTTGGAGTAGATATGCAAGAAAACACTCACCTTAGCCATTTTTTTGAAAACCCTAGCTTCTCCATCACCTTTATTAGGAAGTGCCACCTTACCTCGTCATAGGCCTTTCTCAAGTCCAATTTGATGATCATGCCCTTCTGCTTAGACTTTTTAAGGGAATGAAAAACTTCATGTGTTATAATAACTCCATCCATGATGTTTCGCTCAAGAATGAAGCCAGTTTGTTCCTTTGAGATTATAACTAGGAAAAGGGGTTTGAGCCTATTCACCATTACCTTTGTGATGATTCTGTATACTGGAATACAAAGGGATATAGGCCTAAAGTCAACAAAATTTTCATAGCTCTCTTTTTTTGGAATCAGTGTGATGTTGGTGTTATTGAGATCATTAAGAAAATTGCACTTTTGCCTTGATTCCTCCACCACCTCCTGAAGGACATTCCCCAAGAAATTCCAACAAACTTGATAGAAGAGGGCATTGAAGCCATTTGAACCAGGGGATTTTTCAGGCTTCATTTGAAATAAATAAATTCACACTTCTTCTAGAGTGACACGAGCAGTGAGTTTTTCCTTGGCTTTGACACTTAGCACACCTTCGATATCCTCCAGCATATTGCACTCCAGTTTTTTTCCTATCCCATCAATTCCCAACAAATTTTCAAAGTAAAGGACCCCAACCTTTTGAATTTCTTCCTCATTGCTAATCCATTTCCCCTGCACATCTTTAATATGAACAATTTTTTTCCAACTTCTCTTGATTTTGGATGAATTATGAAACTACATAGTGTTAATGTCTCCCTCCTATAGCCAGGATTCCCTAGATTTTGTCTTCTAGTATATCTCTTCCCTAAGAATCAACTCATTATATTCTGTCAACAAGGCTTTCTCCCTTTCGAATTCAACATTTGTCATACCCTAAACCATAATCACTTCACTTAAGTCAATGAGTTCCCTTTCCACCTGATTTTTTCCACAAATATGTTTCCAAAAACTTCCTTGTTCCAACGTCTAAGCTTCTCCTTTATTCAGTTTAATTTTTTGAATAAAATGAACATCTTCGAGCCTTTTATTGGCATCAGTTCCATCCACTAGTCCTGCATGAGTTCAAAAAAAAAAATTATTCCTCAACCACATCCTTTCGAATCTAAACTGTCCTCTTGGTGGTTTGGTGCATTTTGAAATTATCAACTAAACAGGAAAGTGATCAAAGATAGGTGATAGTCTAATGAACACCTTTGGGAGTGCTTCCTCCTGCACCCACAATTTTGATACAAAAAACCTATCTAATATTTATGAGATATTAGTGAAATCTTTCCACCTATTGGTCCGTGTAAATATACCATTTGGGGGTTTTATATCAATTAGATTATTTGTCTCAACAAATTTGTAGAAGTCATTTTGTGCTTGTGTGATCTTACGTGTCCCTCCTTTTTTTTCGGTGAGATCCAAAACTACATTAAAATCTCCCCCAAGAACAATCTTCACTTGTTTTATTTCTTTTTAAATGCATTCCCATATCAATTTCTTCTCTTCTATTCTTGTTGGCCTATAGATGTTGAATATAAAAAAATCAAATTTTTTTACCAAAGAGATTACCTTTAGCTGCATCCAAGATTTTTGAGAAGAGATCAATGTCACCTTAAATTTCTAGTACAACTAGAGAACACCCAATCCATCTATAGCGCCTTTCGAATTGACGAAGGTACCTTTCCATTTTTTACATTGGTTGAGGAATGATTGTGTTTCCAGGTCAACCAATTTTATCTCCTACAACATGATGACATCCACATTTAGATAGTCCAACTAGTGCTCCATCGATCGCCTCTTGTTAGGGGCATTTAGGCCCCTAACATTCCACGTTAGAATTCTCATATCCTCCCAAGGGAGAGGCAACCTCCCTTGGACCTTGTCATGTAATGTTTGATTGAGGTTTGGTCACCCATATTTCATAAATATATTGTATACATATTAGTTAGTAATTAATTTAGATTAATTAAAGTGTGATTTTGTAGATTAATGCATCTTAAAATATAGAAAATAAATACAATGAGTAGGCGTATTTAGCATTATAGCTAAAGAATTAATTCTCTTTGATGCAAATTTTGGATTCAAGATTGTTGACTTAGGAAAAGATTATATACTTTGGTTGATTGATCTTTGTATACTTTACCCTTTTTTATATATGAGACTATAATTTTTTTAAAATATATTTAGAGTATTTTTGTTATGTCCTAAGGGGACATGTTCACATAGGTCAACATAGGTGTACATGGTCATAATTTAAGGATAGGGGAATGGGTCAAACTTTATAAAATATCCAACCATTTCTTGATATGTAGATGTATTAAGCCATTGTCCCAAAATAGTCACAAAACTAAATAGTAAATGGCATGGGTATGAAAATTTTACCATTACAAATATATTTTTTATTGTGCTTTGAATTTAAATGTGTTGTCTATATTGAATAGATTACATTTTGATTAAATATAAGTATTAATTTCTTCCCTAATTATATTAGGTGAGATTGGATTATGGAGTGGAATTGGTTGCAAAGTCAAAATAAAATTGTAGTAATTTATAAAGAATTTAATAATAGTAATATTTGTTATGATTTAACTTAAACCTAAAGGAAAGTCAGCTAATATATGAGATGCATCAACTTGTTTTAACATTATGCTAATTACATTTAATAGCTATTGAGAATATAATCATAATCAAGTTAGAAAGTGAGTTTATGAAATAAAAATTGTATTACTAATCTTTTAATTTGTAAATGTGTTAAAATAAACCCTACCCTTTGTTCATCATTTTCTAAATTCAACTTCAAAATCAAGAATCCCTTGGTGGGATAGTTGTGTGACATTCAATTTTAATGATATTTCATCACTCTTGAGAATTCAACCGGTCACAAACCTTGACCCTAAAAGCATGATTAAGTTAGAAAGTCTAAACATGAAATGAAAAATGTTTATAAATTAAGAATTGTAATTTGAATGCATTTAAATTGCAATTTAAATTAAGACTTGTAATTCTAATGCATTTAAATTACAATTTAAATTAAGACTTGTAATTTTAACACATTAAAATTAAAATTTACCCTTTGTCAATTGTTCAAATTCAAATTCAATGTTATGATATTTTACATAAAATTTCTTCAAAATATTTAAATATTTAATTTAAATTCTAATTATATTTGAAAATGCATTAAATTAGAACGGACACTTGTCAATTATTCATCATTTTTCAAATTCAAATTCAAACTTAAGACCACAAATTCCAAATCGCATCAATAAAAAATTTAGGTTAAATACTATATATTCAATTCAAAATTCTAATTACACACAAAGTGCATAGTGTTGATATTGAGGAACAAAGAAAGGATAGTAGAAAATAAAACATAAAAATACAAATTATAAGAGTCTGCACCAATAATATACCTCATAAAACAACAATGCCAAGAAAACGAGACCAAAATTTTCATTTTCACTATTATATTGCTAATAGCATATGTCAACGATAGAGTATAGGATTTTCACTCTCTCCTATATCTGTAAATTATGTTGGTGTAACGACTCTGTTTTGTATAGCCCAATCCTTTACTATTTGTAATGTTCTTGTCAGCTACCACTATCTCCTCTTTATGCATCGACCTAATGTTAGACTTGGAGTGTGTTGGAGTGTATATTGTTGTATGATAAATATATAGTTATATGTTGTAGCAGAGAATGTATGATTTTGAATTTTAATACAAAGAGCTATTCCTTGATCAAAGTGGATGTAGTCATTTGATGAACCACGTTAAGAATATGGTTGTGTTTATGTGTATGTGTGTGTTCTTCAGTTTTTTATGTTTTCTTCTTTCATTTACTGCTGCAATTTTATTAACAATTGGTATCAAAGCTTGGTGTTGAGCTCATGTTGAAGCAGTCCTCCATTGGGAATCAGTGAGGAATTTATAGAGCTATGGATGATGCAAAAAAATGGAAGATTGAGAAGTTTGTAGGCCAAAACTTCAAATTATGGAAGGTTCAGATGGAATCGTTGTTGATTAAGAAGGATCTCTCAAACACACTACTAGGGAAATCCAAAGGGAAAGGTACTCTATTAGACAAAGAGTGGGATAAATTCGATAGGAAAGAAAGAGCAACTATTTTTCTTTCATTGTCCAGCAACGTGTTATTCAATGTTTCAGCTAAGAAGACAACACAAGATCTGTGGGATAAACTCTCTTAAAAGTACGAGATGGAATTAGCTTCGAACAAGGTATTCATTATGAAAAAGTTATATAATTTGAAAATGTGAGGTGGTATTATGTTGAATCATCTAAATGAATTTAATACCTTAGTAACCCAATTGATTTTTGTGGGTATTAACTTAGATGATGAAATCAAGGCAATTTTATTATTGTGTTCCTTACTGAATAGTTGGGAAGGTGTGGTGATGACAGTTTTCACTTCAGTGGTTGCCAAAAGTAAATTAAAATTTGATGATGTTGCATCCACTCTTCTCAGCGAAGACATGAGGAGGAAAAATCAAGAGCATTCATCTGGTGATGTATTAACTATTGTAAGTACTGAAAAATAGAGGAAGGGGTCAAGATAAAGGCATAAATAATGACAGAGGAAGATCGAAGTCCAAAGGTAGAAATGGAGAATGTTGGTTTTGTGGCAAGCCAGGTCACATAAAAAAGAACTGTTGGAACTACAAAGAGGCGCCAAAAAAGGTGATCCATAATGAAGTCAACACAACATACCAAGAAGATGCAGGTGTTCTTATTTTAACCGAAGAATAAATTTTGACTAATGTTTGGGTGCTTGATTCAGGTTCATTGTTTCATGTCACTTTGTGCAAGGAGTATTTAAAAAATTTAAAAATTGGTGACTTCATTAAGGTTTTCTGGGTAACAATGAATCTTGTGATGTTGTTGAAAAAGGGGATATTTCATTACAACTAAAAAATGCATATAGTTGGTTGTTATATGATGTTAGACATGTTCCCCAACTCAAAAAAAATGTAATCTCGGTTGGACAACTAGGTTCTCAAGGTTGTGAGATTAGTTTTGAATCAAATAGATGCAAGGTTGAAAAGGGGGCCTTGGTAATTGCAAGGGGTAGAAAATTAGGCACCCTGTATGTCATAGAGAGTAATGTTGAAGTGGGATTTGTTCATCCTACTTCAAATTCGTCATTATGGACTGCAGAGCAAAGTTCTTTGGATCAATTAGATGTTGAAAGTGATTCTATTATTAATAATTTTCTTAGTATGTTTGGAAATGACAGTTTTGGGGATCAGTTAGATGATGGTGAGCAGGTTGATTCCATAGAACCTAGGGAAGATGAAATTAATGGTGATGAGAGTGAAAATTTGAAGGTGATCAAAGATGAGATTGTTTGTAATGGTGATCAAAATGGAAGTTTGGAATCAGTTTGTAATGGTGCTAGTAGTGAAACTTGTGCATTTGGAAATATGTCGACCACTATGGAAAATGGAGCAACTAAATCTATGAAGACTATTGTCAAATTTGGTGGTGAATTTTGTGGAATTGCTCGAATTATTGTGTTCTTGTTTCTAAATTTCTATTTTTTAATTTTTATTTTCCTTTTAGCAACAAATAACTCTGATATTCAAGTATTAGATGTTAGAAAAATCACCTCTATTGGCACAAGGTGCATGACTACAAAATTGGAAGCAAAGCATTATAAGGCTAAATTAAAAAATGTTGATACTGAAATGGATGAAAGGGAAAATGAGTGGTTTGTTCCAAGGGAGAATTTTGAGTTATGTAGGACTTCTCTTGGCATTGTCACATTTTGACAATAAGCTTGGAGTGGGGGATATCTCGATGCAACTCTCGTAGCTCAGATTCGACTGCAAGTGGGAGATTGTTGGTGTAATGCCTCTATTTTGTGCAGCCCAATCCTTTACTATTTGTAACATTCCTATTAGCTACCACTATCTCCTCTTTATGCATTGACCTTTGCATTTTATTTTTCTCCAATGTTGAGGCTAAATATAGTCATTCAAAGGTTACTTGCTAATGTTAGACTTGGAGTGTGTTGGAGTGCATATCGTTGTATGATGAATATATAGTTATATGTTGTAACAGAGAATGTATGATTATGAATTTTAATATAGAGCGCTATCCCTTGCTCAAAGTTGATGTAGTCATTTGATGAACCACATTAAAAATCTAGTTGTGTTTATGTGTATGTGTGTGTTCTTCAGTTTTATCTATTTTCTTCTTTCATTTACTATTGCAATTTTACTAACAAATTAAAAAACTATTCTATGCATCATGTGTAAGTGTATATGAATCAAAAATTGATTCTTCTTCAATTTTGCACTAGAAAATAGTATCCTAGTATCTCTTTGATTTCTCAAGAATTTTTTCTAGACAAGGAAAGATAACAAGAAAATGAATATAACACACATGAGAATTTATACATTGTCACTTTGCATAACGAAACTACTCTTTTGACAAATATATATGCTACTTCCACAAATGGAAATGTTACATTCACAACTGTAACCACCACTCTTGAAAAGTTACCATTGTTATTAATGAAACTGCCAATCTTGTAAAATCATCACCATTACTAACAAAACCACCTCTACCACGAGTAAAGCTATTGTTTTGCAAATTCAAGAACATTGGCAGTTTTTGTATTGTATATACATAACCTTGGTTTATTTTGAATTTAAAGAACTTGAGTCCTAGTCCAAAAATCGGGTAAGAAAGTTGTTGAAATCTATCTGCTTTGATTGTTTCAATTGACACACATTACTTGTAGCCAAAAAATAGAAGAGTATTTTCAAGACTAGTTGGAGGTGAAGTGGGACATACAACTAACATGCAAGAAAGAAATCAGTGTTAGAGAGTTTGAAGGGAAATACAACTGACAGTCTACATGTTGTGTTTTAAGTGGTGCCCTCTCCCCACCTAAACATCCACAATGTGCTCGTTGTGCAAGCTCTTCCATTTGAATTAGGACCAAAGATATATCGTGCTAGATTGGCGACAGGCTTCAAAGTCAATTCTTGCTCTTTGTAGTGGAATAGAGAAAGGATACTAGAAAATAACTTGGCAACATGTGGACAAGGTCATAAGAATTAGATCTTGACAATTGGTAGACTAGGAGCAATGATGGTCATTAAATGTTTTCTGGTCAAGCATCCAAGTTTTTCTTGAGGTAATCAACTCATTCCTCTCAAAATTATAAATCTACTTCAATAGAGGATTCTGATGATATATGTGGTAAGTATAGTATACTAGTTGCAACACGATGTTTTATGGCTTCAAAAAGGTATCTAGATTCTAAGATGGAGCTTACCTCCTCTCAAGTTACTTCTTTGCAAACTAAACTCCACAAAGACCTATTCAAGGAAAAGGATAAAGTTTCAAATGAATTTCAAGACGGGGTTCATAGAAGTTCGACTTCTTCACTTCTTGGAATTTTATCTTTGGATGAGATAACCAATCAATGCAATGCAAAAATAGGGAAAATGAATGAGGAAGGTATTTATTTGATTGATAATCTTAAAAGAGTTTTAGATGAAAATGTTTCAAAATATAAACATAACCATTTTGATGATGGATCACATAAGACATCAATGAATATATTAGAGTTATTTCAATATGAGGATTGGAGATATTCCTTTCAAACAAGATACAACAAAACATATACAATAGTATGCATGACAATAAAATTCATAAGGAGCATGGTCATGCTAAGACATAAATGATTAGTAACCAGATTTAAATGAGAGATAAGGATTGTGTTGCAAAATGATTTTAACTAATGGCTAAAGTAAGATGCTTGAAGAGAAGATGTTGCAAGGGGATTAAATGATGAAACAATTGAAAATAATGGGTTCCAATCGTAAAATGTGATAGACATAGATGCAGAGAACTGACTATTTTGTGCAAGGAGCAGAGTACTTGGTTGCTCTTCTCAAAATATGAAGAATGGATCACTAAACAATGGCTCAATTTCCCCTAATTTTCTTGAATTCAATAATTTATTGAAAAAATTAAAACCAATTTACAATATGAATGTCAATGGGACTACATCTTCCCATGTTGAAGCAAAACATATACTAAAATAAGCTTTGATTCCAACAGGATTAGCATTCCAAGAGTATCAACATATAAGAAAATTACATCATCTGATATAAACATGTCAAATGTTAAATGTAATGTATGTGGAAATGTATCATGTCAAATGTAATGTATACATGCAAATGTCTATAAATATCTAGAGAAATGTCTAGAAAAGACTAGCCACTGCAGGGTCATCATGCCGGCTCTGAATCAAGTGACCCTCTAAGTGAGAATCCTGATTTGATGGATGTGTCGAGCCCTAGAGATAGTACAAGACATGTACACAATTTAAGTACATTATGAAAAAATAGAATAATGTTATATATCTATACATGTATACAAATTTTAATATATGCATACATGAGTACATGATTTAAGAATTTAAAACTCACCTATCCACTAACATTAGTTGCATCAATTGAATCACACCTACATACACACTCCACCCTCAAACTAGGTGTAACATGAGCTAACTCTATATATATAATTGTGCATGTGTGCACATACATACATACCGCCCTATCAGGTGGTGCAAGATCTGTTGCAATGACTGTATCTACTAGCTCATATGTATCACAGTGTTAGATGCATAGAACAACTGAAAGGGGGGTGAATAAATTGTACATTAAAATATTCAATCCTTTATTAATATCCAAAGCCTTATTATCCTTTAAACCCTTATTCTGCATAAAAAGAATGTAAACATGTGAAATAGCAATGCAAACACAACCAAACACATAAGAACACCAAATTTATGTGGAAAATCCAAGAAGGGAAAAACCACGGTGAGGATTAGGTCACATATATATGAATAGCAACAAGTATAATTAGGCTCATTTCTTAGAAAAAAAGAAAGGATCACTGCCAAGGGCTCACTACCCAAAGGACTTAATGTTTGGAAGAAATAAGAATACAAGAAACTATTAAACAGAGATTCACTATCTTAGAGCAACAAGAAGATCCACCATTGTAACTCTATGCTATCCACAACCTTTGGTTCACTACCTCTAGCAACTTCAAGCACACTGAAATGTAGACACCCTCTTCTCACTGCATCCAGAAGTCATAAGCATTTAAGCTCACACTTAGATCACTACACTTGATCGCATTTGCATCTCACACTTGCCACACATCCCACACAAGCTTTACCTTTCATTTATACCATCCACGACCTAAACAATCTCAATTAGGTTAGCCTCAATGAAACGTATGCACCTCAAACATGCAACACCAAATAGGTCAGAACCAAACACTTTCATGGTGGAAAGAAGTGAAGGTGGACCACGCCATGGGTTAACTATGACCCAAATCTACATCACCATGCTACTCAACACATTCACAATCCATGAGGTACCTCCACAAATAGTGCTAGCACACCAAGTTTTCCAAACTTGAACTAACACTACAAGCGACCACATGCACACTTCTCTAAATCATGCGGACTACATAGTAACACCACACAACATCTAGGAGTATTCCATCATCATCATACTACTTTGCAACACTATCACAACCACTTTAAATGAAGAATACTTTCATCTTGTGCAACAAGATGCATTTCCACTGAACACCAACACAAGAACTTATCTTGTAGAGAAACTCAATACCAGAAACTCCAAGGGAAGATAAGTATAAGCAATATAAGCATGTTCCCAAATCTGCAAGACAATAAATTTTGACATAGAGAAATGTGAAGTAATTCCAACTCTCCCAAACAACCTTCTTCACAAGCAACACACTATCAAACACAACTTCTACAGTCGCACGATCCAAAACCTAAAACTCTAGATATAGAACCTCTGAACACCTCTATTCATCATGCCCAAACTGCATAGGCATATCTTCAACCATGAAGAAATATAGAGCACAACACATAACACCACTTAGACACACTGCATACTTTTTTATTTAAATTTTCTCAAAAGCACTTAGAAACCAAGTGAACTTAATCCAACTAGAACACTTACTCATCACCATCAGACAAGATATCAATGACAAAACTGATAAAAACAACACAAATTTTTCTCATCAAGACTATACAAGGGTTGATACCAATGTGACATCAAACCAAAACATAGTGCAATACACTTCAACAACTCCAACCATCACCACATATAGGGGGTTGACATCATCAACACCATCAATCTCCAACAGCCTCTACATACAAAGGGTTGACATCAATGAAAACACTAATGACAACACCAATAATATCCCCAAACAACTCAAGCTTCCAACAACTCTAAACTTCTAATACATTATTCTCCTTGGCTAGCTCCAATAATGACGAGTGTAGTGAACTATGTAGGCAAGATGGCATCAACTAAGAGTCTCCATGTAGTAGCATATCCACATAACTTGATGATCCCATCATCTACAACTAATCCTCAAGTGAATCTAGGCCCTAGGATGCATGATGCTCAACACTCGTGAAATGATTAGAAGGTGTATCCTCCTCTCCAACAATTGAATGATTTGTAGGTGGATCAATAGGATGTGCAACACTGCCAAGGTGATGATAATGTTGTGAAGGACTTGTAGCCTGACTAGATCCTAGATGTGAATGGAAAACTCTACCCACATGCCCTCTAATCTATTGTAATGGGATCCCAATCTCTGTTGTAATGAAATCATATGCCTCCAATAGGTTCTTCGATAAATAATGAGTTGTACCTTGAAGCATCTGGTCTCCTATAAGACCATCTATTTTTGTGAGTGAAGGGACATCCATGATACCATAAAGATCGGTAGCATGATCAGATGTTATGGATTATCCAAAAGGATTCATCAAATATCTTCCCACACGATCAGAAGATATCATAGATGTTGCAACTACTATATCAACAACACTGTCAATTGCTTGACAACCTAGTCTGCAATAGGCGCTAGGGTTGGGGAGATACAAGCAATATCTCCCCAACCAAGGCACAATAAGCTAGATGTTTTCAATTTGGTCGACAATAAGGGCCCCTATAGAAACCCTACCACGCCCCTAACTAAAATACCCTGGTAGGTCCAAGTAGTTGACGTTGAGGCCCAAATGAACCTTAGCGTACAACTATTTTGCAAAGAATAAAGGAATTTAGTTCTTATTTGGATAATGACTCTATGTTGCAAGAAAGTGTGGGTATATCAAAGGGGCCATTTGATTATAGACACGTCATATCACCTGATATTCCCTAACTTGAGATCTAACAATGTAATGTGAAAAATATTATGATTTGATATTTTCTTTTGGGACTTGCAGCTGAACTTTTGCAAGAGAAACCTCACCACTAACCTCTTGTTGCATCTGAGAAAGAATAGCTACTACGGTGTCAACAAAATAAGCATGGGTGCTAGCTAATGTTTGTCTAATCCTCTATAATATATCTAGAATTGACTTACATGTATCCCTATAAACCCTTGTGGTGTTGGGGTCAACTAGAATACCACATAATCTACAGATCTCATTGTTTGTATGGGCAAATATACCCTAAGGTGGTGGTCTCTAAGTTTTCATAACAGTCCTTGATTTATCCATAAAAATAAATTACTTTAAACATCCTAATGATTAAATTTAAGTGAACCAAAATAGAAGTTCAATTTGTCATGCCAAAAAATCTACTTTAAACATTCATATATAGACTTGCTCTTTTCCATGCCAAATAATTCTCATTACAATTCTAAACAAAACAAAGGCTACAATGACTAGAAAAGTGAAAATATTGAACAAGAAATGACTTCCATAAACCCATTTTTAGACTTACTATTTTTTGTTGGTGTAAATAGGTATTTTTCCTATTTAATTTTATATAGGTCGTATTTACATTGTTAATTCCACTTAGGTCCTAGGAAGGTATCTTTCTAGTTAGCATTAATTAGGGGGGAATCTTTCTAGTTAAGCATTAGTTGTCACTTATTTTATCTAGTGGGATTTTATTTAATTCTTATGTCTTAAGTTATTTAATATTGACTCCTGTCATTTAATTATGACACGGTCATTTAATGTAGGCGCATCATCACCCTTTCCTATATAAGCAAGGATTCATATGTACATTGTATCATCATCATATCAATCTCAATTCAATTGTGTAAGTCCAATATATCATTGCAATCTTGAGTATTACATATTGGCCACATCTTGCATCCATTTTTGCAATTTCATGTTCTTTCTTTTCCCTCTTATGGATGGTTGTTGTTGGTTTTTGAAGATGATTCTAAAGACTTGAGTCCTTGAGTGACTCTAACATGTTCTCAAAGCTATATATTATCTCCTACATGGTATCAGAGCTTTAGAGTTACAAAACCCATTCTTAGATCTGAAGGTGATTTGAGCTTAAGCTTTTGCAAGGTGTGTATTGGAGAAAAAAGACCTCACAATTGAGTCCAAAAGGCCCAAATACCCCTATTTTCATATAAAATACTTGATATTTGGGGAAAACAAATTTGGGGCCATTTTCAAGGGTTTGGTGAAAGTTGTAAAAATCTTGTCTATATAGTTGTACAGATCCGTATAGGTCGGACAATCTGTACAATCTGTACAGTACCCAAGTGGTGTTTGTTGGTTCTCTAAATCAACAGATCAAATGAGTCCTAAAGAATAGCCACTTTCTTATGTTTGGACTCAAAGATGGATTTGGCCAACTAACAAGATTCAGTCAAAGACTGAAAACCCCTACACTTCTGGCTCTGCAGGACCAAGATGGGTTTCCCTTCACAATGCCTAAAGACTTAATTCATTTGTGCACTGATATTGCGTTTTATAGCAAATAATTCCCAATGAAAATATACCAAGGAAAGCATTGACAACTTCAAATCGGGTTTATATTTTTTGGTATTTCAACACTCACTCAACAATTGGGAAACATAATTCAACACTAAACCTACAAACCCAACAACAAAAATTAAAGATGATTTTGAATTTAATAATTGTTTTTGAAATACATCAGTTGAATGACAAATCAGTGCCTAACTTTGGGCTACGGAGTCAAATACAAAATCATAAAGACAATTTCATCGGCAAACAAACTACAACCAATGGATTCAAAACTGCTAATGCATTGCACCAACAAATCCACTTTTATTATCACCAAAAAAATTCTTACAAATCCACCCTGCACACTTAAAATCACAATTATCTGCTCAAAGTAATTTAACAATTTCTTTAAAATAGGACCATGAACAAATAATACACTCTCAAGGAAATTGAGATGACAAATTCAACATACTTTGTATTATTAAATTCATATGACTGAAAGTATACAAAATTGGAGACAATGCTAATAACAGTTATGCTTTGCTTGCACAAACTAGTTGACATTTACTCATAAAATTGAAACATTACAACTGCATATTCAATACACGACTCAGACGCAGACTCAACATTATTCTACCTAGCCCCATACAAAAAATTCAAAACCCTTTACAATGAGAAAAGAAAGAGAATAAAAAGAAATAGAAGAAGCTCAAGAACTGATCTGTTGGTGACATTTGGAAGTTTCATCCACCATTAATCAACAACAAAAAATATCTGAAAAAACCTCTCTTCTCTCCTCCCGCTTGCAACAAACTTTGCCTCTGTTTTCAATAGAAAATTCACTCCTCCTTGAAAAATATTCACTCTCTAGTTGAGAGAAAATCTACCTATGTTTACCCTCTTTTGTTTTACTGTATACTTCACCTTCAACAAAATAAAAAAATATTTCATTCACTTCACTAGACAACATAAAATTATTACTGATGCATTTTTAAGATTTTACCTATTTTACATCCAACAAATAATAATATGTTTATAAAGTAAACAATAAATTCACTTACCCTTAATGTATATTTAATTCACTCAGAAACAAAATTAAAACTTTTTCCTGCACCCTCCCCCTTATTTGAAATATGTGAGAAGAATTTTAAATTTTACCAAACAAATTTTTATTTTTTTTCTAAAACATTCCATATTTTATTTTCATCTTACATATGAGAGAATTCAATCAGGCTCTTTAAATGATTTGCACTCATGTTTAAGCTTTTTACCCGTGCCTTCGCTTTTCACCCATTTAAAAATATTTGCCTTTAGAAAAATTAACGAGCAATGTTTAGTTTATCTTTTAAAACAAATTAAAATCTTTTAGAAAATCAAATCATTAGGCTTCTTTAAATAAAACATTTCTCGTGCATTTAATTGCTTCACGAGACGCACTACCCATGCGATGGATTGCGCATACCGTGCGGCCCGCGATCGATGGTCATGATTTGGCTGCATCGCCTCCTCTTTTATCAACCGTTGATCCCATTTTCTTGCCCTAACTTTGTCTTGCAACTTCATTTTTTGATAACGGTGGCTTTCAAACATAGCCTCCAGCACTTCGTAACTCTTGCATCCATGGAGGATAGTGATGTGGAGCTCTCTTGTAGCATACATATCTTTATATTTGCACTGACACCTCAAAATGCAGATCTCGAGCCCTTTCAGAACATGTTGTTGTGCTTCATGGATCAATCCTCACATAAAAACCATGTGTATGTGACCTGTCATGGTCGAGCCCTGGCTATGGCATCGTTTTTTAAACAAATCTGATATGCATTTCACTGCAGGCGCTGGATTCTTTGCGTAAAGCAAACAAATGCAAAGTTTTTTCGCTCATGAGGAATTGAACAGAAGTTTCTCCAAAGATAATCCTCCCAAACTTTATTTTGCTGCCTGTTGAGTGTCCCTATTCTCCTTCATCCAGCGCGGGCTTTCACAAGATGTATTGCCACGTGCGAAGGATCCCTCCTCTCTTTGGCACAAGCAAGAAAGACGATGAAAGATACATTGGAGTGCGGCGTTACAGCTGCCCATTGCATTTGCTAAAAAGTCTCTAAGACGTTTTCAATAAATTCGTTTTGTGCAAGCTGCAACCATGGCTTTCCAAATAATGTTACCCCTCTGTAACCTCTATGTGGTCAAACACATAAAAGGATTCGCCAATGTAATAGCGTTGGGATTACTCATGAAAGGCGCCAAGACAACTATTTTCAACACAGCACCATGTACCCTGATCACCGTGCCACACAATGCAAACTCCATCGAACCGCTTTAAGACGTTGATGGCTCGTCCCAGCTTGTTGCAACAAGTTCGACTCTTTTCAATAGGTGATGGTGCCCCCATTCAAAGGAATTTCTTTACCGTGTCAACACTCTACAAAACCAAAAGCACGGGCTATCACAAGATATGCTACTGCGTTCAATGAGTCTTCTCACTGTGAAGAGATTCGTTGTCCTTTATCATCTGAGGCATCATTTCACATACACATTTACCAGAGCATTCAATAAAACGTTTGGTGAGTTTTAAATCACCTTTGAGAGGCGTCTCCACTGATTTTTACTTAATATGAAAACCAATCCAAGCTTGAGCCGCGGCCTCATCTAACCAACACGATGGGTATCTACGAATATTATGCTGTCAAAGGAACCCTACCATCCATATGTTCGCAGTTCATGAAAACCTTTGAGAGTCTTCTAAACTTGTGCACTTCTATATTGCACAATGTACAAAACAAAGCATCCTCTTTTACCACAAGTTGTTGTTCAAACAATCTTAGCAAGATTAAATAGTGCTGAGACTTTATCACATATCAAAATGACCTTCAACGCCCTCACATTGATCTTCATTTTCTTTCCCATTACCAGAGTTACACAAAACAAAATTCATTGGTGCTTTCAGATATCTTTTTCCTAGCATGACACTTATCAGTGTCAATTTATCAGAATGACCCTTGCTTTCAATTAATGGTCGGTCTGCAAACAACACCATTAGGACCAAGATTGTCGTCTGGCAATTACCCAGTGTTGTATGTGATTTGCCATCGATGGAAACTCTTCAACCTCGGTATCATTTTCTTTTCCATGTTTAAAGGATTACACAAATTCCGATTTGGTTACCATTGCGGAGAAATGATTGATCAATTTCTTTCAAAATGATGTAAGTTGCAAAATAATTTCACCTTCCAAGTGAAATGTCATACTGCTTTAAATAATTCCTATGTTTTCAATTATATGTTACCAAGCATTCATAACTTGCATTTGATGAATTCGCATCCACCCTAAATGCATCCCATATTAGTGCCAAGCTTACACAATCAAGAACCTCGACAATACTAGCATGTATAATTGATTTGCTTTCTCAATATCATGCAGATATTCCAACAGCCAAGCAAGATTAAGCAGTGTTGTGACTTCACCCATGGTAACTCAAGTGAAGCACCACCTTCATTTGTGCTGATTGAAAAAGCTTGTGATAATGACAACAGAAAAATCCACTGATGGAACAGTGTTTTGCAATTCATTTCTTTCATGACCAAAATGTCCTCTAACAGGTTGCAATACAACACTTACAACCTCATAACCATGTAAAGCATGTCGGGTCCCCATGTGGGCTCAGCTAAAAAGAATTTTGTTTTCAAACAAGTTTTGAACCTCAATTGACCTGAAGTAACTTTTGGATGCATTTGAGATGAAATGACAAAATGGGTTGTCATTAAAATCTGCTTTCTAGCATATTTGAACAGTAGTCAAAATTGGTCCAGTTGGCTTTGGAATTGCCTTGGGAAACTAGTCAAACGACCTTTACAAGTTATGAAAATTTGCAAGCATGCAGACATTTGACCCAAGAATGGAGTGCAACAACCGGCTCAGCAAAACAGATTTCAAGGTGCGAGATATTCAATATCAAAGTTGCTCAGTCAGAATTTTTTGCAACTGCACCTGTTCAAACTCAATTAGGGCTCACCAAATTGCCATCTCGAAAAAAAAAAATCAAATCAACTCCTGGCGAGTTGCAACTACAAACACGAGCTTATTTAGATGCAGTGAACACGTGTGCAAGAGGGATTTTCTTGAATCATAATTCTTCACGAGATATTAGGGGTCAAAGTTGACCTTAAAACAATTCTTAAAATACAGGTGTAAAATCAGGACAAATTGTATTTGCCTTCGACCTGGTAAAAAAAGCAAATCAGGTCATGATGCTCTGAAACCAAATCAAGGAGCAACGAATGTGGGGAGAATGAAGGGAAACAACCTGTTCATCATGAAAATCACCCATTTGTGAAATATAAGCTTGAACAGGAGGCCATTTCATAGAACTAAAAGTTCTAAAACAGCAAAACAGTGTCAGAACCCTCCAGCTTCGCTTTTCAAAACATTGTCAAAACTCATCATGGAAAGTTGAAAACTGACATACATGTTTACGTATGTCACATGAGTGGGTCCACCAAGGGGTTTGGCTTGAAAATCAACTGGCTCTAAATTATGACCCTCCAAAGTAGGTCACGTAGACAGACTTTTCAAGGGCACTTCTAAGAGTGCAGAGGCGAAATTTTCAATATGGGCATTTCAAATTTGTAAAATTTGAAGGTGCCACCAATGTCAATAGTTGTCTATAGGGAATCGACATCTTGCAATGAATATTCCAACTCTACATCATCATTGCAGTCATCTTTGTGTAAGCACTTGGTACAATTTTCTCTAGATTCATTTAAGTGTTGTGAATTCATCATTTTTTTAATATTAAAAAATCGTAGTCAATTTTTTTTTTTTAAACCACCATGTATTTTTAAGCACCCAACACTTGGACTAGCTACTAGTTCCTACTTAGCCCTCAAGGCTTATGACTGGTGGAGCAGTGGCAACGTAGCTCACCCGACACCCACTCGCCACCTTGCTACCGCCAAGCACTGGTGTAATTATTATTTTTTTTAAATTGCTAGCAGTGCAATCCTATTGTGGACCAAGCACTTAATTTTTTAGCCCCAAAGTGCTAAAGTTGGTCCCCTTGGTTCCCTAGAAGGGTAGTATTTTCTCTGAGCCATAACTTTCCACCAAGGTGTCAAAAATTTGCAAACAAGATATCAACGAAAAACTAGTTTCGAGTATTTCACAGTGGTGTAGGCCATTTTTTCAAATTTTTCCTTAGGTGAATTTTATTTCTAGTCAAAGTCAGATTTTCTCTTTTGGACTTTCAAGCTCATAACTTTTTTCCATGATCTCCTATTTTCATGATTCTTGTGGCATTGGAAAGGTATTGAGGAGCTCCACATTTCTATTCATGCACTTTTTTAGATTCAACATTAAGCACATTTTATTCAGATTTGTGCAATTTTTTATTTTGGTTTATTACTTGGATATACTACATTTTGGAAATTTTTGTCCACTTGGGAAGGCTTCATTTTCAATATAGATCATATTGGGAGAAGTTACCTTTATTTTTTTGAGATATTGTTTTAATTTTTCCATCTTGGTATTAAAAATTTGGAGCACATTTTGGGTATTGTAATCGTACTACATACAAAGTGCCACATATTATTGGGGGATAATCGATTGATTGGTTGGGGGGTCTCTTGGTGCATTGTCTTGATCTATTTGCTTGTGCTCTCTTCAATTTTCATGGATCATTCTAAGTTTCCTTTGCTGACATCATATAACTATTCAACATGACATCAACATGCATGGAGTATACTAATGAATGATGGTCACTCTTTATATGTTGAGAATAAGGTACCTAAACCTATTGATGATGAGAAAAAGATTATATGGATGATTGAGCATACCAAATCTCTTGGATGTCTTCGTAAACTAGTTTCTCAAGATTTGTTGTTCCAAATTGAATCATGCAAGAATCCTCATGAGGCTTGGGATAATTTGAAAAACTATATGGTTCTACAAATGAATTTAGAGGCTATCAAATTGATAATGAATTAATGAGCCTTGATCCTAAGAACTTTGACAACATCCAAGACTACATCACTAGGGTTAATGATCTAAGGGAGTAATGTAAAGCATGTGGTATTGGTAAGGATATTTAGTTCGTTTATAATTCATTAAACAAACTTGGTCTTGATTATGTTGCTTTTTTTTCTAGATTTATAATTATAGGTTGACTATGGGGTCTGCATATACTACGCCTTCATTTGCATCATTTTTTGAGATATTGATACATGAGAAACAAAATCTTATCTCGATGGGTTTCATTGTCTTCTAAATCTCGAGAATTTTTGGCTAGTTAGGTGAAAGAATTAGACATTACTAATAAGAAGAAAAAGTCAAAGAGCAATCCACATTCAGATCAACAAAGTAATAAATCCTCTTCCTTAGAAAAATTATCTAAGAAGAACAATTCTACTTGTTGGTATTGCAAGAAGCTTGGGCATGATCAACATTCTTGTTACAAGGAGGATCTTGATGATTTGAAGCATCTTCTCAAAAAGAATCAAATTAATTTGACTTCTAGAGTGTCCAAGTCACCTTCTTCTTCTTCTTCAAAACAATCTAAAAATTTAAAGCTCATGTTGATTTGGCTTCTACATCAAGAAATAACAGACATACTCTTTGTGCTTTTTCAAGTCTAGGATCAGGGAGATGACTTCTAGATTCGGGAGCTTCTCATCATATGGAACCTTCGTAGTCTATATTCTCTTATTTTGAGCCTTATTCTATGTTTCTTTTTTTATGGGAACTAATACATACATGAGTGTACTTGGGAAGGGATCTATTAGTTTTGGGGAAAACACTTTCTAGGATGTTTTGTGTTTTCCTCATTTGATGAAAAATATTCTTAAATCCATGTATCAAATTACACATGGTGGAGATGGGAGGACTTTGAAGTTCACTCCTAATTCAATTATCATTCATGACTTGGAGAGTAGAGAGATTATTGTTACTGGGATGGTTGATCATTCATCTTAGTTGTATACCTTTGCAGATTTTGCTTTTGATGGTGGCATTGTTCCTTCAAATGTTGATCACACTTCTAGTGTGAACCAAGATTTAGAGGAGATATTTGGCTTCTTGAACTTGGGTGTTCTCACATTTTATTCCATTCTTGAGCATTGCATTTCATCTCATCCATATTCTCTTGCATTTTATAATGCTCATATTAGCTCATAATTGGCCTCTTGCGATTTAGTGTAGAAACATCTACATTGTCTTCCAACTAAATCCACTTGGGATGAATACTTGATAGACATTGGTGGGTTGTTTTTTGAGTCTCACATTTTAGATTTGGGAGACACTATTGATTTCATACATCTTCTCTTTGATGGAGATTATTCTTTAGTTGTTGTGAGGGAATTCTTTTACCCTCTTGTTCATTCTCTACATGATCACTCTTTGCAATTTGATATGAGTGTGGATACATTTGGACAACATGTGAAGGAGTATTTTTTAGAGGAGGTGGTTTCTTTGCCTTTGGAGTGTGTTCGCTATTCATCTCTAGGAGGATATGGATTGAAATCTTCATTTGTGTGGCCTAGAATGCATGTTTGGAGTTTGTTAGCTTTTGACATTGATATGGAGACACTTGAGCATCATTTAGAGACATCACATCTCATTCTTCTTACCTCATCTTCCTTTTTGTAATGGGAAGACATCCTGCATATCATCTTGGTTTTATTTCTTCCTAACGGGAGAAATGTAGTTCAACAAGATTGGATCATCTTCAACATTCAATTTCAAGCATCTACCATTACAAGAGACTCCACATTATAGAGGAGTTGCACGGTCTCTCTTCTTCTCTCTCATGGGAGGTCATTTTCCTTGGATGGGTTTTTGTCCCTCTCATGCATCATTGAGAGTATTTTATATATTTATCTCGTTTGGGGAGGAGTTTCCTCCCATTGGGTTTTCTCCTTTGCTCATTTGTGAGAATTTTCATTTGCATTTGTACATGGGTACCTAACATGGCCTCATAGTCGGGACCCATATTTGTGTCATTTGCATAATAATCAACTCCCTAAATTGTACTTAAGAAGGGGTGTTGGTGTAAATAGGTATTTTTCCTATCTAGTCTTGTCTAGGTCTTATTTACATTGTTAAGTCCACTTAGGTCCTAGGAGGGTATATTTCTAGTTAGCATTAATTGTAGGGGAATATTTCTAGTTAAGTATTAGTTGTCACTTATCTTATCTATTTGTATTTTATTTAATGATTGTGTTCTAGGTTATTTAATATTGACTCATGTCATTTAATTATGACACAGTCATTTAATGTAGGTATATCATCACCCTTGCCTATATAAGTGAGGCTTCATATGTACATTGTATCATCATCATATCAATCTCAACTCAATTGTGTAATTCCAATATATCATTGAAATCTTATGTATTGTATATTGACCACATCTTGCATCCAATGTTGCAATTCCATGCTCTTTCTTTTCACTATTGTGGAAGAATGCATGGTTATGTGGGTAGAGAATTTTTTTTCCTTTTGTATTCTTGTAGATGAAGGTGGGACCTTCGATTTTTTTAAAAAAATTAGAGCAAATGGAAATTGTTTGCATATTCAAAATAATTTTTGAAAAGTGGTATGTCAACAATTTTCCGTGCACTTATGTGAATGTTTAATAATTTGCATTTCTAAACCTTTGAGTCTTCTTTATCTCCCTATGATAATTAATTTTTAGTTGGATAGAAAAGAAATTGGTGTGGTGGCTACGAAGATCAACATCTCGATTTGGGGTCTTGGTCTTTGACTTCATCAATTCCTTCACAACTATATGCTATAGAATCCATCACCAATTTTCTCAAAAACCTTCATAAAACTGCTCACAACTTTGGCATAAATTTGCAATAAAATATCTCAAAAGGTCTTCTCAAACCTTCAACAACTTTTTCTCATAAATATGCTATGAATGATATTCTATAAATCTATGTAAAATACGCCGAGAGATATCCATTATATATATTTTATTTAGTTTTGTATTTATTTTAAAGAAATGTTTTAAGATATATATTGATTAATAGCATAATTTAATGTGTAATTGAACTTATTCTCTTGACCTTAAAGGTCTATTGCTATATTCATTTATTTTCATGCATTTACCTTATCCATATATGTACATATTTCCATATATTTTCCTTATAAACACATTTATCAAATTTATTGCAATTATCCCAACATATATCCATCTAACAATTAGCCACCAAGATCTAAACACTTTCTACTTGTGGTCATGAAATTAAACCTAGCCATTTCAAAATTAATAATGCAAATTTGGCCAAGTGGTCCCCATTATTTTCTTATCCTAGGCTAACAAAACACACATTTGTATGATTTAGCGTTATGTGGTAGCATTTAAAGGTATTTAATTGTATTAATTTCACATTCTCACACATTGAGGAATCTGTCATCTCTTAATCAATCTCCCCGATCCAAGAACATTCAAGAGTGATCAATAGTAGAACATTTAGAATCATTGCACTAAAAAGGGCAATCGATTTAGGAGAACTTTCCTCCCCGGCAATGAAACAATAGCTAATTACTTGATATTTTAAATATCATTAGTCTCGTATTATTAGGAAGAGTTGAAAAATCAAATAATAATGAGGTGAATTACAAAGAAAAATCCTACCATAAGCAAGGTCATGCTTAGAAATGCAAAGAAAATTACGCTTGTCATTTAATAGTCAATAGCAACCATATAGAAATCAAGACATTCATCAAATAGAGAGATCACATTTTCAAGGTTGTCCTTCTTTGGTCATCGAGCTAAGCACCTCTATTCACCTTATTAACTTTTATAAAATAACAAGCATTAATTATCCAATTTACACTTTTTGATGGAAAATAATTAATCTAGGTTATTTTGTACTTAATTGTGTGCATTTACATAATTTACTTAGATTGGCCCCAAGCAAAGTTTATTTTCCTTTACATTTTGATGAACCCTTCCAATATTATATTGTAACCTAGTGAACTTCTAGGGTTTCTTATTCCTATTGAAATTTTTCACATATGCCATTTTTTAGTATTTAAATCTTAAAATATAAAACACTTTAACATTCTTTTCATTCATGAATTCTACTTTAGGTTTTTTGAGCTTGATTGTGGAATAATTTTCACCCACTCATAGTGACTACATTTAATTTGCACTTTCAATTTTAATATATCTAATTTTATAATCTAAAATATTTATTTGGGCTTTATTTTTATAGCTCTTTTCTATGTTTAGAGTCATCTAAGATCCTAATAAATTTCACTTAAAAGGATCACTTGATTTAAATCCTAGAATGCTCCAAATCAATGAAAATGAAGCCTATTATAATGCTCACAATGAGAATAATTGAGATTATGATGTGGCTCATGTAAACAGATAAGATTACATAGTTGAAATTTTTTGGTTACTATTGAGAATATTACACAACTATTTGATATGATTCACAATGTGTCAATAAAAAAATCTATTAATTAGAGAGCATATACATTGTTATTTCTAAAGTTGCTTCATCTATTGTGATTACTGAGCCTACTACTATCCATACTTCTACTATAGATCCATATAATGAGAATGACAATATATTAAGAATGGGACCACATAACAACAGTCTCTAATATATCTAAACTTATTATGAATTTCCTATACCTTATGTAAGCAAAAAAATAAAATCCAAAAGAAGCCACATTTAATTATATGAAATAAAATGTATCAAATCATAAGCATTACACACAAATAAAACATCATATATACCTTAATCTATATAAGGAATATGAGGTGTATATTTATTTTTCTTTTGAATGGGGTGGTTGTAATATTTATTAGCTTTTATAAAACCCATGATTGAAACTAAGAAGAGGAAGTCCCACATTCAACCCTATTTTTATATTAAATTTATTAATGTATATATTGCACTTTATGCATACACTTGGCTTAAGTTGACTTAGATGTCCCATTGACTCATTCTCATTGAGGTGTCAATGCTGATAGGTGTCTTGAGAGGTGTCAACTTACTTTTGATATCTTTTCCTTAATTTGTGGTAGGCAACTTGCCACCACTCCATGTGTGAGGAGTCATATCCTTATTTTAGGGAGGTTGGTTGCCTCCCTCACTCCTATATATGTGCACACCTTGTTTGCCTAAGATAATAGGGTCAACGAAATACAAGCATGCATATTATTCATGTGCTTGTCTTTCATCTCCTAGATCTTCCTAAATCTAACAAAAATTCAACTTAGAAACATAATATATTACATCAAAGATAATAATTTGGATTATAGATATCATAAATTCAATTTACTTGATGACATTTTTTTTCTTTATTGTGATTCATTTTGAGTTATATATTAGGTGACTTTGACTTATGGGTCCTTGATGAGATGGTTATTTAAGACACACTTTTTTAAAAAACAATTAAAATTATTTTAAGCTATATTAGTCAAGAGGACTTAGTAGTTATGTTCTTTAACTTTGTATCCCTCAAGATTTTAAATGACCAATAGATTTTTATGAAAAATTGAACATACCTTCATATGTGAGTTAAGATGTTAAAGTTATTATTTGGGGTTATAGGTAGTAACAACATATGTGGGATGACTCATTATATAAATAGTGATCTTTACATGGTCATTTTGAAGTGATGATCAATACTCATGTACGGAGGGGCTCAATACCTATACACTACACCCACTAAAAAAATGCAACGAACCCTCTATTTATTTACATATGATCACCATATAAGAGTTAGTACATCTAGAATACTCTACACCATGAAGAATTTGGTTGAAGATTATGAAATAAAAGCAAAAAAGGGGTGGTGATAAGTTAGAAGTGAAAGGGTTCACCACAATGGAAGGATGATCTAACACACCAAGAGATATTTAGAAAAATATCTCGATAAACCCTACCCTCTAAATTAGGGTTTAAATTAGGGTTACCATTAGTATTAGGTTTAGAATTAGAGTTAGGGTTAAAGTTAGGGTTAGATTTTGAATTAGAGTTAGTGTTAATGTTAGAGATAGAAGTAGGGTTAGAATTAGAGTTGGGGTTAGGCTTAGTGCTAAGGTTAGGATTAGGGTTAGAGATATAATTAGGGTTAGGGTTAGAGTTGTAATCATAGTTAGTGTTAGTTAAAGAATTAGGGAGGGTTAGAAATAGTGTTAGTGGCAAGGTTAGGGTTAAGATTACAATTAGAATTAATACATTTAGAAAAATTGAGAGTTAAATGTCCCTAACATAATAGATAGTTATGTTCTTTAACTTTGTATCCCTCAAGATTTTAAATGTCCCTAATATAATAGATAAGTAATTCTAAGAACCTAATATATATTAGGTTCAAATTTCAAATCAAATATTATAAATTTTATTTTTTTTGGAGATAAATTTTAAAGAACCTAATATATATTAGGTTAGGGTTAAGATTAAAATTAGAATTAGATTTTTCTATTTTTATGAGAAAAGTATTTTACATTGACAATAAATAAAGTATTTTTCTATTTTTCTTTTTTAAAGATTTTCAATATTTTTAATTTTTAAGTATATTAATTTAGAAACTTACTTTTATATGCAATATTGAATTTAGTAAAGTTCTTTCATACTTAACTTTCTAAAATATAAAAAACTTTTTTTTTTTTTTTATGTGTTTTTGTATGTAGTGACAGCCAATGATCCATGTAAACAAAAACGAATCAGATAAAAATTGACATGCACATGCCAGTACTGAAGTTTGAAATCTGCAACGCCCAGATGACGGTTGAAATCTACAACATAAACAGCTGGCAATCCAATGTAAATGTAGGCGTTAAAGATCGTAAAAGAATCTAGAAGCGTTATAGATTGCAGTTATGTTAGGAAGTTCTAGAGGCCTCAACTCTTATTTTCCAATCGCTCCATTATAAGGCCTGTTATCATTTGCATTACACACACAACAATGAAAAAGAGAGAGTACGCGAGGGACTGTGTTTGAGTCTTCACTCTCACTAGAAAGTTCGTGGATGGGTTGAAATATGAGAGCTCGCCCTGGGGTAAAGTGTTGTCGTATCTAACAGATGAGGAACCTCCTATTAATTGCCTCTATTTTTTTTTTTTCGTCTCAGCAAGCTTTGAAAGAGATGTTCAAGGGATTCAATTTAGCGATAGAAGAGGTGAAGAGAAGTCATGTTGGGTGGTTGGTACCTAATGTCAGCCTATGGAATAAGCTAAAGGTTTTGAAGTGTGAGATAGGTTTTTGGGGTTTATGGCTGCTCGAGCTTCCAAGCACATATTATGTGCCATGGTCATACCGTATGAATCGATGCCTCCCTTATTTTTCATTATTTACATGAGAAATTATTTGAAATAGGGGATTGTGAGGGTTTGCGAATATTTTGCTATGCCATTTTTGCCATACAAAGCTATTGCTTGCCACTACGGCCATCATCATTTGTAAGGTAGTCATATTTTTATTTAATGTAATTAAACTAAACTTTTGGCTTGAATGCAGTTTCTACATAACCCACCTATGTGTTACTGTGTTTTCTACCATTTTGTGAAACATCAGTCAATATTTTTTACAAAGCATAATAGTTTATAAACTGCAACTGTTATATCTATGAGATTTCATTTCTCCAAAGCTTTCTTGTGAGCGCCATTGTATGCTTCATTTTATATCAGAACTTTATGGCCTTTAATCTACACACCAATGTAATTCGATGGTACATCTATTGGCTTTTAGATCAACTCTTAATTAGTTTGCATACCTTCTTTCAGCAATTTTAAATGCATTAGAGCACTATTGCCTTAAGCGCGTAGTCATACTTTTGGGGCAACAATTATATCAACTCTTGATTTCGTAAAAAGTACATTGACAAGCGCGTTTATGAAATTGTTTATCAAGTTTATGGTTTTACTAATCTCGATATAGTATAAAAGCTTTAGGATTCTATCTTTCACGGTTTGGGGGCCCAGATTATGGGCACCTTTATTCTGGCTTACATTTTTTTCTCTGTCACTGATGCGAAACAAAGCTCTAGAGATTCCCATGTTTCGATATGTTACTTGTTTTTCCCTTTTATCTCTTCATTGGCATGCTTACTATACTTATTACTAACCCTTGAGAGAGTGTTGCAACTTCTGGCAACCCTCCCAATTGGGTTTGTCATTTTCCCAGTACACTTGGCCACGATTCCCATCATAGGAACATGCATCAATCTTGCTCGAAGCCTCAGAGCTGCTATCATTTTCACCCAGGACCAAGCCTGGGATGACAATGATTTTGGTTGTGAAAGACATATGAGGAAGATCTATCAAATGATGCAAAGAATGGAGGCATGAATTCCATCTTTGTAACGACACCCACCCCAAAAGTGATTTATATTCCTTCCAAACTAGGGCATCAAAAAGTTTTTAGGCCTGGTTTCTGTAGGTTTTAATAAAATATCTAGAAAAGCAACAAAGCATTTATTTAAAAGCATTCATCAAGAAACCTAGTTAATTAAAGGAGCTTTTAAAACATTTATTGTTTTATAATATATTATGGAGGAAATGAAAATAGTGACACTTGACATAAATTTTTCTTAAACAAAGAGGAGTAACAAAGAATATCTTATGAGAAGAATAAATCTATTAAATGTAGATTCTATGACAAAGAATATATTATAACAAAGAATAAATCTACTAAAAGTGTATTCATGACTAAATAAAGAGGAAATTAATTAATATGGGAGTTACATATGAATATTTTGTACATGAAATAATGACTAAATAGAGAGTAAATTTATTAATGTGGGAGTTACCAACAATATTCTATAATAAGAATAATGCTATTCATGAGAGATTCGATGAGGGTATATTTCTAGTTAGCATTAATTGTAGGGGAATCTTTCTAGTTAAGTATTAGTTGTCACTTATCTTATCTATTTGGATTTTATTTAATGATTGTGTTCTAGGTTATTTAATATTGACTCATGTCATTTAATTATGACACAGTCATTTAATGCAGGTACATCATCACCCTTGCCTATATAAGTGAGGCTTCATATGTACATTGTATCATCATCATATCAATCTCAATTCAGTTGTGTAATTTCAATATATCATTGAAATCTTATGTATTGTATATTGACCACATCTTGCATCCAATGTTGCAATTCCATGCTCTTTCTTTTCACTATTGTGGAAGATTGCATGGTTATGTGGGTAGAGAATTTTTTGTCCTCTTGTATTCATGTAGATGAAGGTGGGACCTTCTATTCTAAAAAAAAATAGAGCCAATGGAAATTGTTTGCATATTCAAAATAATTTTTGAAAAGTGGTATGTCAACAGTTTTCTGTGTACTTATGTGAATGTTTAATAATTTGCATTTCTAAACCTTTGAGTCTTCTTTATCTCCCTATGAGAACTAATTTTTAGTTGGATAGAAAATAAATATGTGTGGTGGCTACGAAGATCAACATCTCGATTTGGGGTCTTGGTCTTTGACTGCATCAATTCCTTCACAACTATATGCTATAGAATCCATCACCAATTTGCTCAAAAACCTTCATAAAATTGCTCACAACTTTGGCATAAATTTGCAATAATAATATCTCAAAAGGTCTTCTCAAACCTTCAACAACTTTTTCTCATAAATATGCTATGAATGATATTCTATAAATCTTCTCTTGAATCTCTTTTAGATCTTCCTTAAACTCCTATAAGTATTCCTTAAAATTCTGCTCCAAATCAACTTATATATCTACTCCAAATCAACTTTAGATCTACTCATAAACTTCTTTTAAATCTACTCTTAAAGTCTAATTTTAATTGCTTCAAATTTTCTCTAAATAGGAATGGTATTCAATGATTTCTTTCTATCAAATGCACTCCACAAACTTTCTTAAATACCTTCATCATGCCCCTTCAAATACCTCTTCACCCAAGAGATGCGACTCTCCCAAAGAGGTCGGCCAAACCTTAAAAAATAAATATTTTATTTTAAATATTAAATCCACAAAGTGGGGTGCCTTTATAAGGGGGATCAAACTCATCAAATAATTTAATTTTAATTTATTTTAAACACCTCTCACAAGGAGCGCTTACACCCAATAGAGTGAAACAATCTTTCAACAACTTAGTTTAACAACAAGGTGGCATCTATATGAGGAGTAGCCATACCAATGAATTATTTTATTTTATTTCCAATCTTCTTTATTTTTGTCTTATGACAATAGTGATATGCTCAATAGTGTCATGTGAGGATTGATTAGTGGCCTTTGGCCTAACGATTTCCTCCAACCTTTGACACCAATGAAAACAATTTCCAACAATCTCCCCCTTTGTCATTGATGTAAATATGAATATAATTCTATCCTTTTGTATTGCTCCCCCTTTCTGCCTATCTCCCCCTTTGACATCAATGACAAAGAGAATCTTAGTACTTTCACAAGGAAAACTTCCCCCATTTGTAATGCTTCTTCTTGACATCAGTGACATCATTCTTCCATTTTCTTTAGCTCGTGTTGTAACTCTCCACTTTTTCGTAACTCTTCTCAATAGAGTTTAAAAAAATATTGCATTGATTAGCTCCCATTGAATTCATACTTCTTCTTATGAACTTAGTGATACTTCTTGTGCATGGAGCACAAGCATAGATTTTTCCTTATCTTGCTCTTGTTTCGTCTTCCAAAATTTTGTAGGTTCTCCTTTTTGTTTGGCTATGGTATCCTCCTTGTTTTGTCTAGGTAGTTTCACAAAACCACTTCTATAAAAGTGTGCTATAAGACCATAATTTTTGCACTTATAACATATAACATCGTAATCCACTAAAAGAGCAAATGAATTATAGTTCCTACTTGGGAACCCAAAATTATTCCTTCTGCGAACTCTACATTCCACTGCTTTATGACCAAAATGATTGCATGAAAAGATGTAACCATAAAAAGAGTGTTGTAATATGGTCACTAGTGTATGTCTTGAAGGGACTGATCCTCTGTAGTTACCCTTGTTGTCCTTGTGAGGGATATTACTTTCTTCCTTCTTGGTGCTCTCACTATTGATAACATCTCCATTTATCTTCTTTGGGGATTGTGTGGTTTTTGAGTTTTGTCCTTTTCATAACCAATACCATTTTTTTTATGATTTGTCCTTTAAAATTTGAGAATATTATTTAACATTTCCATACTCTTCTTATTCTTCATGTCTTTGTTCAATTGAGCACTTATTTTCTCCAATTTTTTTCTCAAAGAAACAATCTCAAACTCTATTCTCTCATAATTTTCTTCTTTTACTTTTAATAGGTTTCATTCCTCTTCGTCTATTTTCTTTTCCTCTTCAATTTGAACTTTCAAATCTATGATCATCTTTTTTTATTCAAGATATTTTGATATTTTTACTTTAGATTCACGTTCTTCTAGAAGCTATAGTTTTTGCTTTAAATTATTCTTTCTAAGCCTCTTGATCTCATCTAGGGAGTAAATGAGTTCTCCTTCCAAATCAACTTCCACATCCATTTCATCATACTCTTCATCTTCTAAATCCATCTCTTCTTTTCCTTTGTCTTCACTTTTTGGGGCACCATCCTTTGTTTATATTGCAATGAATAGAATCTCTTCTCTATTGTTGTTAAAAATGCTTCAATTGCTCTCTTCAGATGAGCTACTATCTTCCTTGGAGTGGAGGCTCTTCTTATGCTTATGGAAGTCATTTTTATGTTTACCTTATATCTAATTATTCAAGTGTGATAGCAATGTTTCCTTCCTTTATTTTTGTTGCGGTTTTCTTCCTAATCACTAATTTCACTTTTGGCTTGTGAATGCTTAGAAGAAAAGGTCCTATATTACCATAATTAGAAAAATTAAGAATATACTTACCTTTGTGTTTGTTGGATCCTTTCTTGAGCTTTTTCATGAATTGGGCTTCTTCTTCATCGCTTGAACTATCACTTGATTTTGGTTCTTTATTCTTTGTCTTCTTCAAGGCTTTGAAGGTGGCTTCATGCTTTGATGTCTTCTCCTTCTTTGTCCTCATTTCATATGTCATAAGGATCCCATGCAACTCGCCCATTTTCAATGTATCTAGGTCCTTCATTTCTTCAATAGTAGAGAATTTTGCATCAAATCTCAAGGGAAGATCTTAGCACCTTTTGCACTATCATGGATTCTTCCATTTCTTCACCAAGTCCTCAAATGGTATTTGACAATTTCATCCATAAAAAGGAGATAGGTTACAATGTTCTCTTTGTTTTTCATCTCCAATCTCTTGAATTGTCTTCTATGGGTTTGAAGCTTTTACCTCTTAGGCTTTTGATCACCTTCATAAGCATTTCGGAGTTTGTCCCACATTTGTTTCAGTGACCCACAATGCATCATTTTGTCAAATTTAGATTTTGATAGACCACACAAAATGGTGTTCATAGCTTTTAGATTATTTTCACTAGCCCTCTTTCTGACTTGATCCATTGGCAGAGAGGGTGGTGCAATATAACCAACCATTACTGATTGCCAAATGTCAAATGCAAGTGTCATAAGGTAGGTGCACATCCTTACGCTCCATAACACATAGTTTGTTATGTCGAACAATGAGGCTCTATTTGAAGAGAAACCTTCTTGACATGCCACGTGTAATTTTGAGATCTACCTTCTAGCAGTTAGTCTATCTTTGAAAGAACCCACTCTGATAACAATTGATGAGCACACACTTATATTGAGAGGGGGAGTAAATTAGTATAAGACAATCTCTTAATTTTTCAAAACTTTAACAACCATAGCAATATCAATCACACAAGATCTAACAATTATACAACACAAGAAGAACACACAATTTACATGGAAACCCTTACGAGAGAAAATCACAAAAAAATATCTCTTATGTAAAACTTCTCTTACAATATTTGTAGGCACCAACCCACTAGAGACACCAATCCCCACTTGCAAGGTTTTTGGAAACAACCCATTGGCTACACAAATCCCCATAACTAAGCACCAACCTAGCAAGAGACACCAAACTCTTTTAATGAGAGGCACCAACCTCCCAATCTCTTAAATTAGGAGGCTCCAACCTCCAAATGAATATTATGTTTTCCTTCTTGAGTATAGTTGCTTCAATATGATTCACAAATCTACCTTAATTGCTTCACAACTATATGCTATAAACTACCTCACCAATCTACTCAAAAACCTTCATAAAAATACTCACAACTTTGGTATAAATCTGCAATAAAATACCTCAAAAGGTCCGCTCAAATCTTCAACAATGTTTTCTCATTAATATGCTATGAATAAAGCTCTATAAATATTCTCTTGAATCTCTTTCAAATATGCTTTAAACTACTATAAATCTAGCCTAAATGCCTGCTCCAAATCAGAATATATGTCTACTCAAAATCACATTTAGATTTGCTTAGAAACTTCTTATAAATTTTCTCTTGAAATTTGATTTTAATTGCTTTAGATCTTCTCTAAATAGGAATAATATTCAATGATTTCTTGCTAGAAAATGCACTCCACAAACTCTCTTAAATACCTTCATCGTGTTCCTTCAAACACCTCTTCACCCAAGAGATGTGACCCTCCCAAAGAGTTCAACTAAACTTTAAATACTAACATTTTATTTTAAAATATTAAATATCCAAAGTTGGACATCTCTATGATGGGGGTTGGCCTTATCAAATAATTTAACTTTAATTTATTTTAAACACCTCTCACAAGGAGTCCTTACACCCAATAAAGTTGCTCAACCTTTTAACAATTTAGTTTAACATCGAGGTGGTGTCTATATGAGTAGTCAATTATACCAAGGAATTATTTTATTTTAATTCCAGCCTTCTTTATTTCTACCTTATAACAATAGTGAATATGCTCAACACTATCATATGAGGATTGATTAGTGGTCTTTGGCCTTAACAATTTCTTCCTCCAATCTTTGACATCAATGACAATAATTTTCAACAATCTATTCAAGAGCAATTTCTTGTATAGGTCCATCATGAACTCATGTCCATATCCAATTGAAGGCTCCTCAAATTTCCTTTTGAAACCTCATCAAAGAGTAATTATCTCAACAAATGTATCTAAACTTGAGAGAACTCTAGTCTCACACAAGTCTTCAATTATGCATGAGAACTTCTAATTAATCAATCCATGCTAAGCTTCAAATGCAACAATACACTCATGAAGCTCCCAAGCACATAATCAATGTACTCAATAGCAAGATAACTATCCAAATCACCATCAAATCTCTCATTGTATATCTACAAAATCCAAGAACATGTCATGACATCATGATCTAATATTTCTTCCTAAGAGATCACATGCTCCAATGAGCATAAACTTGTCCCAAGAGCACTTGTATCATATCAAAATTATAACAGGTATCCAGAGTAAACCAAAAACACAATACCAAGCATCCTCTCAGCCAAGGATCGCATATTAAAATTAATGTCATTAGATGACACCTCAACCAAAGACTCCAAGAGTCCTCCATAGTAAACCAAAATATCAATATCTCTAATCCCATGAAGATTACCATCTCATGTCAATTGAACTCAAGTTGTATATAATAATCATGATCCGAGAGGTTTTCTATGATATCCACAACCACCACATAAGATCATCCATCACCAAGTGATAAATCCACATCACTACCAATGCTCCCTTTAAACCATTATACCAAGCTATCCATGATATCATGATAACCATCTCCTAAATCAAAATCACCCATGGTCCACACATGTTCAACTATAATACCAACAACTCCAAAGAATAATGTAAATCAAGATCTTTGAGCCAAGAAGATAAACCCCCAAAATATCATTGTCAAAATCTCCCACTAAATCATGTAACCAAGATATCCATGATATTGTGATAAACAATCTTGCTACTAGTTTCAATGATTGGCTATTTGGACACTAATCATCCATCCTCTCATTTCAATGCAATATATCAATGCACAAATGACCATAGACAAATCCAATTAACTAAATTTGTATCAACGTTGGAAAAACCTATGGATATAGACAATCCACATCCATATCATCTCGATGCAACCAATGAGTAGCCAACTCACAAACTTACATAACTCGTCAATCTTAAACCAATGCAACATGCAAACTCACCATCGCATTAGTAACCTTCAAATTAAGATAATAAATAAAATAACCTATAGATCTCAAGACTCGAACACTAGATCACTTGTAGATCTTTTGCCCAATAAATCCACAATTGAGTAACCATAGTTAAGCAACCAAAAGATAAGAATAATTTTCTAATACTAAACAACACCATCACTTGCAATCATGAATCAATCAAATACCACAACCCAAACATATCAACTATGCACATGATCATGTCATGCCAATCCTCAAAAATATCCATGACACTATAATAATCACCATCATTATGCATGTACTCAACTCTTAATGAACAAAGACTCCTAGTCTCACATGTGTTCCAATCATATTCTCAAACCAAAAGATAAACTATGTACTTATCTCCATCAAGGTCTACATTCTAAAAATACTTGTAACCATTTATTAAGTAGCACTAAATATAATAAACTATTGTACCATCATATTGGTCTCATAAACACATGCACTTCCATAAGTTTTCACCCACCAATTTGTTTAGATGTTCACACAATCACACCTTGAATCTCAAGCTCCAACAAGTGCTTGAATAAGTAAAAATATATATATCTATTCATCCAAGTGAATAACCACGTGATTCACTGTGTAGTACACTATAAATTCTTTGTTGCCTATTTGAAATCCAAAATCTAATTTTGTATATGGAAAGTATGGCCTATTACCCATTATGGAGCAATGTAACTTTAGATACCAAAATCTAACATAAATTAAAAAATATAATGAACAAACATTTACTAATGCATAGTACTTAGAGAACACTTATAAAACTCAAAAAGTGGATATTGTGGATGAAGGTTATGCCTTGTGGAAGGAAAGCACCCTCCAAGAGCTAATGAGGGACCCAAATGTTGCAAGGTGTCCGCCCTTGGTCTCCTTGTGTTGTGCAACATAGCACTCGAGTTCGTGGCATGGCTTAACTGCCTCCTATTGATTCATTAACTCTAGCGGTTGTATCGAGCATTAACAAGTCAATCTTTTGGTGCAACGACAACCATTTGTGCAACAATTGGTATCAGAGCCTGGATCACCGGTCAAAACCCCTTGCTTGTGTTGGGGGGATTGTTGCAAGGTGTGCACCCTTGGTCTCCTTGTGTTATGCAACATAATGCTCAAGTTCATGACATGGCTTAACCACCTCCCATTGATTCATTAACTTTGGCAATTATATCAAGCATTAACAAACCAATCTTTTGGTGCAAGGACAACTGTCTATGCAACACCAAAAACCTTATTTGTACAATGACGTCATGTTGACATCATTATGCCTTGATCAGTGTCATAATAGTAGTGTTGGGGCAACAATGTCATGTAGATGCAACCCATAGGTGAGGGTCTAGTAGCAAACCTAAAAACTCATTTAAATTAATTTTTAATTTTTAATTTTCAGAAAGCTCACAAGAATGGAGCCCCATCTAACTGGGCGCCAAGCTTAGCTAATCATGGGATTGTCAACTACAAGCCAACCAAGATCTGACAATGACTAACACTTTCATATCAGCTAATACTCTACCACTTGTCAATTGCACATGAGGATAGGGTTACAAGGGGCTACAAACCTTGCACGCCCTTTCCCCCATCGCATATATATTTTATATTTTTAAAAAATATTTACTGCACAATTTTTTAAATTTTAATTTTAATTTTTGCAATGCATAGTATGATCATATAATGCCATAATGGGGGGCATTTTTTTTCTTTTTTAACCCCTTGTAACTAGAATATGTTAAATTTTATGTCAATCTTCATCAAGCCTCCATCTAATGGTGAGGTATGTTTTGTTCCAAGAAATCATTTTTTGTAACTTCTTTCACAAGACCCTCATGGTGAACACCTAATAAAACTTTTTTATCATTTTTTTCAAACCTCAGATCTACAATAATAACCACAAATCTGCAACTCTCGCAACTTGCACAACATACTTTTATACCTTGAAATGTTTGAAATCTCAACAAGAATTAAACAAAGCCAAAGAGCTCTCACCTCCCTCAACCACAACCATGACTTTGATGACACTTATTAGAAAATCATCAAATTGATCAAATCATTTCCTATATAAACCCTATGGGAAAAACATGCATATAAAATTATAGAATAAACATAATGCAAATATCAAAAACATAAAAGATTATACAAGATATACCCTATGAAAATCTGGAATACTCAAACTCCAAAAGCATCTGCACTCAATGTATTATTCAACAATGAAACATTCCAATACACTTAAAAAGAGTCTCCATGAATACTTTAGAAACAGCATACTCTACCAACGCATCATCCATGTGTCCAAGCATAATGGATAACCATACATCCTCACATACCATGTCATGCTTCATATATGCACTTTACAAGAAAGCTCAATACAAATGACTATTGACCTCAAATGTTATGATAGCCAACCTCTACCACTAGAAACATGTGCTTTTTTTTATAGAACCACACTCAAACATGTGATATTGACAATAAAACAATGTTTCAAAACTTTGAGTGCACATAACCATTGACCCCAACATTTATGTTTTAATACTAATTTTTTTCAATATTAAATAAATATCTATCTAATATTGTACTAAAACATTACAAATAGACTCAAATATATATTTAATGTAGTCACACATCTCTAAAGATGCACCACAAATAAATATTTAATTATTTTATATATTTAAAATAATTATTTTCTTGTGCAAGATATACATCACTCTTTTACCTAACAATATCAAGTTTTATTTATAAAGAATAGTTATCTATTATTTGTTGTTTGTTTCTTTTGTACAATATACAAAGTAAATTTTTAATCAGTTTGTTTAAACTGTGGATATGTTCTTCGTATCACAAATCAGAAGGTTTCCATGGTAAGAATGTAAATTCAATGAAAATGTAGTCAATATGTATTGTTGTAGTAGACAACATTTTGTGATATATCAAAAACATTAGTGAAGGAGGTTCTCATATGTTATCAATGTTTTGAAATTTGTCTAAATCGTTACATCTTGAAAATAAATGATACTTCCAAATTATTTTATATTAAGGCTTCAATTATACTTTTCATGACCCAGTTTAATTTACAGATCAGAATCAGAGTCTTCTAACTGTCAAAATCAAGGTTCTAGTTACAGCAAATGGGCTTCTGAAGTTCATGTTACTGTTGCCATATTTGAAATTTGGACTAAAAAATTAATAAAATATATTCCTTTGTGTCTGCTCCATCTTGCTCTATCTCAAGGGTTGCTTATTTATGTGCAGCTTTCTGTAGATAGTATAAAGAGAAAAGAGAATTCTACTTACTAACTGAGAATTGGGGGAATTGAGGGTACGCCCCCAGTCCTGATTTCCTTGGCAAAGACATTACGCTTCATTAGATGTGCATTAAAAATATTCAGCCTTGAGCTTTGGGTATGGCTGAAGCCAAATGGAGTTAATTTGTTTTCTGTTGCTTCTGCAATTATTCAACTTGCCAATGAATGGTTGAAGCATCAAATTTTAACTCAACAAATAACAAATTGTTCAAAGTCTCAACGCATGACAATAAACCTGCCGTCTCATTTTAACATACAAGATGCAACAAATTAATGTGCAAACAAGCATTCCATTTTGTACGAGATAGAATACACTTGAGAATACTTCAATATAATACCTTTAAAAAAATCAAGTACTTAGGACCTGGTAAGTAATGTAAACCCAATACAAGCAATGAATTTGGTGGTATGTGCAATTATTGAACACTAGTGACTCCGACCACAGGAGATTTTACAATGATGCTCATTCGCAACACAACTCCCAAGCACTTAATCTGCAGCCAATGGAAGACATACCACCATATAAATAAAGTGGAAAAAATAAACAATGAGGATTCAATGGCCCAAGTCAACCTTCAGATAGCTCTTACAGACAAACTTAATGATCCAGCATTAAAGAGCCAAGAGTGCAGTGAAGTTTCAAACCAAAACATATACAAGCATTTCGGAGAAAACATGCGATGTAGCAATTCCAAACTGCAACTCAAACATCCGAGTTTAGGAGATAAGTTTTGTTGTCATTCTCATCAGTTGAAAATTGAACTGGTTGCAAAGCTGGGTCACGATATGCATTGGCCAGACTTTCAAGAAACCCTTCCATCTCCGGATTTCCTTCATCTGCCCTGTCCCTTTTTATCAAAACCTTCAAGGGTGCACATTTTTGTTATTAATATTCAGAAAACTAATGGCTTAATATTAAATATGCATAGAAATTTATGCTTAATTCTATATCTGGTAACGCAAACAAGCTTATCTCAGAGATGATATAAGCACCAAATACCTCTGCAGGATAGTTCTTGAACATAGGCAAAAATCGTTTCTCACAATAGTTGTTGAATAGGAGAGTAATTATAGACATCGGTATTACCCAGCCAGAAGCGTAAGGAAGTTTCTTGAGTCCAAATATTCCTATTGCAATTATTTGCATGAAAATTAATGAAAATATTGTACAGCCGTGCACAATAGGCCAAAACTGGCCAGCAGTTTCAAATTTAGGCGAGTAAACATTCAACATCTGCAAAATTCAACAAAATGAGTAAGCATATACCAGTTTATATTAAATAAATGAAAGTTTCAATACCAGTATGGAAGGGAAGATTCACATAGGAAAAAGAAATATATCATTTTTCAAATTAATTTAGCATAGAATTTTAAAGAAAATGTGCATTCAAAGGCACGTCCATAAAAATAAGTCTATAATTCTTAATAGTTGTAGAATTAAATCAACTGCTACTGAAATTTCAAAAAAACAGTAGGAGGAAACTTGCAGGAATATTTAAGAGTTATCATAAATGAGAGTTTTGGTTTTAAACTTCATTGATAAAAAAATTTGTAGTTATTCGGCATATTAAGTTATTCTGCATATTAATGACATTCCTGCCACCTATCTAAGAAAGATAACAAATTTTAGTACTTAGTTTAGAAGCACCTGAACATAACCTCAAACGACTTAGCCAAATGGTTTAAACTTTAAAAAATCAGATAAGCTTTCGAGCCAGGTAGTCTCTGTTCATGATACACTTGAAGTTGAAGCCAAATCATGTATGACCACAGGCCACAAGGTTACAAGTGGTTAAGTCTCAGTCCAATGGAAAATTGCCAACTTGATGATAGTGTGCAGTTGTACAGTAACACTACTAGCTAATATAATGCACCACAATAAGGTTATGTCAGGGTGGGGCCCCCAGCTTTACATCAGGGATCCTGTCCCAGGTACTAGTCAGTGAAGATTTGATTGAATGACATACATAAATCATGACCACTGTCATGATGATCTAATCATTTGCATGACCATTTTCATTAAATTAAATTTGAACATTCTGCATCAAATAATAATTATAGTAGAAATAGTAAACACCAAAGAAAAATGTAACTCCATTAAACAAGAGAATTTATGATAGTTTATCTAATAAATGCTGGCCACCCAATAAATAATCATCGCAAGCATTTCAGAAATTGGCCCTAAAAAGCATCTTTCAAAAATCTATAATCATTAGCATGACTACAAAACTGGAGAAGTATTTTGTAGAACAGTCTCAAGTTTCAACTGTAGTCAAGAATCTAACCATCCAAAGTTCAAAACAGCACATAAACTAAAACTCTAACTTTCCATAGACAGATATATGAGAATAAAACTACTGATGAATGTTAGGAATATTACATCATTATGTGTGTTAGCACATTTGTTATGGTTTCTTAGAATATCATGTGCAGGTTGATATAATATTGTAATATTTGGTTGTACGAGTGTTTGTAGGGATTTGAGTTAAAACAACTCATTTATATAAAGAAAGTTGTTATAGGAGGTTTCCTATGAAACTCCTATGAATATGTAATATCTTATTGAATGAAAAATAGGTAATAGAAGCATAAAATTATTCTGTGTATAAAATTTTGTATGCTTCTATGAACTCTGCCCAAAATTTCTTATATTGAAATATTGCCCATAAGAGGCCATGGGTTTCTTCAATCCAAGAAAGGATTACCTAAATCTTAAAATAAAAAATGCTGTGTTAATTCACATTCTCTTCAAAATCATGTGAAGCAAAAACAAAGGTTCAGATGCTACCTGATTGCGATACGTGAGGTAGCCAACGAAAAAATATACAAGCAAGAACGGTAGGATCAGTGGTGCTAGCAAGGAATATGTGAAGCCTAGAAGCCCAAAAAGGAGCACTTTTGGGAGATCACGATGGTAAGGAAATGCTGGTGCACAATCATCTTGGTCTACACCACTGGAAAAATGTCTTCTGAAAAAGTCTACAATAAGTGGGAACAACCGAGCAATTTCCAATGATAAGCCTGTCCATCCCGATGTTAAAACATAAGTGATGAAAAATGCCGCCTGCATCCAAAAATAAGACAAATCATTATGAATCTGTCTCTCTTCAGTTTCTCTGCATGTTTAGTAACATTACAACTAGGTTATATAATGCTGCTATTAGTCGTCAAAGCCTCAAAGATCTAGATTACCACAAAGAAAGAAATATCCCACAAAAGTGTAATGAGAAAAATCTTAAGAATATCATGGCAAATGATATATGTTTGGATACAAAGGCTGATTTGACACGAGGTAACATTGAAATCAGAAGAATCAGAAACCTGAAAGAACAGCTTAATATGTACACCAATGGGGCATAAGGAGATGAGAGACAAAACATCATCACACCAGGCCAAAATGTCACATGGTAAAGCTTGAACAAATTATTGAGATTTGGTAGGTTAGAAGGATACAAACAACCTCCGGAACCTTTCAATTGTGTTCATATGTCCACAATATTCTTAACCAAAAGGCTTGTACTGCATTTAATAATTCATTACTCGATTCTACAACAATGAATTCCCTAAAAGCTGACTGATATAATATTTAGTGCACAGTTTGTTATTTTTAGGTCTCTACACAACCACTAAGGCACCTAATGGTTATGGGTGATGGAACATATCAGCTAAAGATTTAAGAGAGGATGAGTCCAGTCCTTGAACACCAGTGCCCTAAAGTTAGACATCATGCACTTAAAATTTAATGACATGGCCATGGAGTAACATAGCTAGTTAATAATATCATATATGAGAGTTAGTCATCACCTTTAAGCGGTCTCTGATGTAAAGATTTTGATCATTCCAACAGTTACCTCATAAATGTGTGGGTGATCAAATTACAAACTTGCTTGAAAATTTGGTAAAGGCCCAAGATTTCTTTTGTTCCCTTCCATCAAATCTTCAAATTTTTAACTTTTTTCAGATTTTCATAATTGTAGTAGTTGTATGGAGAGGAATTGTTGTGGTTAGATATGATCTTCACTGTTAGTTTTTTTTTTTTTTTCTTAAGATCAGATTTGCAATAAACAGAAATGAAACAATGAACACAATAACACAGCAAGATACCCTGGGAAAACCCTCCTTCTCGAGGGTGAAAAACCCAGCAACAATATATCAACTATATATTGAATAATGAGCAACAACTCACTTTTACAATGAGGCCAATCACAAGGCCGATCTGATGATTAATATGAATGCACCTCTCTAGATGTCAATACAAACAGTAATGTCTTCTTTATACTGTCGAACTCTTTGAATATGTCGATCTGCTGAATAAGATAATCACCTACAGAAATATGTGAACTTCTCTGTTTTTAATGAATGATCAAATGAGTGGAAGCGCATTGCTTTTATACAATTTGATATCAATTAACATGACTCTTCATGATGAAAGGTCGGCCTCAAGAAGATGATTACAAGTTCAATTGGGAGTGCCTCTTCACAAAATTCGGCTCCAATTAAATAATTAAATAGCCACGGCTATATTTAATTATTTATTCAATCAATGTAAGGATGAGTCCCGATGCCATATCATCAACACTCCCTCTTAGCTAGGGAGGAATCCTTCTTGATATACAATGTCATGGAGTCTCTCAACATGACACTCACAATGGTTATAGCCATTTGTGAAAAGAGTTCATCACGGGGTCACTCAATGTGATGTCGTCCATCATGTCTACACCCATGTATGGAAAGAGCATGTGCACAAGTGTCCATCACAGAGTCACTCAACGTGATGTCATCATGGAGTCTCTCAACATGATGTCCACTATGGCTACTCCCATGAGTGGAAAAACACAGGTATAAGGAATTCATCACGGAGTCTCTCAACGTGATGTTGTCATGGAGTCTCTCAACATGACATCCACCATGGCTACTCCCAGAGGGTGGTAAGAACCACATCTCCGTCTCAAAGATGGACAAGGGCTTTCACCTCAAATTTCTCCGCCTCAGAGAAAAATGCATTAACAAGGGCTTACACCTAAAATTTCTCCATCTGAGAGAAAAATGCATTAACAATGGCTTACACCTCAAATTTCTTCGTCTCAGAGAAAAATGCATTAACAACTGATCTTCATGATGATTTGACTCCCTCTGAAGCTTCAAGTACTTGCATCAACCTTCTAACCTCCTTGTCCAAGATTGCTTGTAACGCTTGCTTTTAGAGAAATGGTTTCCAATGCCCACCTCTGGCACTATAGAGAGTTCAAGACTGTCCTCCTCGACCTCATCCCAGATCACTCTATTCTGAATAGGTTTGCGGAGCTACCAATGTCAAATCCAGATTGACTATCTTGTGCAATTTCGTTCTCTACAGCTGAAGAGGTCCTCCAAGGACTTTAGCACCTATCCTTGCAATACTGCAACCCACATAGCTGACACCTTCACTAGTAAGTCAAAGAACTCCCTCTTGATCCCTACCTCAGAGATTGCAAAGAAATCCTCTAGAAGTGAACTCCCCTCCATTTCAGAACCTTAATCCTTTTCTCAGACATGCTCTCAACTCAAGCCTTGAATCCTTAAGTAATCTCAGATAATTAATTCATCATTTATTTGCTTCTCAATCCAGCCTGCATTTTAAAAGGATTAATAATAGTTTATATAAAAAAAATCAAACTACAAGTGAAGCATGTAGCAAATATCATTAGAAAGATCAATTAAAGAAATAATAGGACTTATCTTTATTGATTCTTGATATATCTTTCTTTCATCTTTACTGCTCTCGGAAGTCCTAATCTCAGCACAACAAAAGACAATCTACTCAACACAGATTTCTTGGATATGTATGCAATCAACATATAGAACCAAACCTCTCAAAGAATCAAGGCTCTATCACAATCCATGCATATAGAGAATGATATCGATGTGACCAACCAATCACAATCGAAATTGCAATTCTCCTTTTATTTCAGAGTCACACTCAAAAATCTTAACAACTAGTACGAAACAACTTGCAATAAATAATTGGTATCTCCAAAGGATCTTATCCCAGTGATCACTATTCAAGAGAAACCACGATCTTTATTAATCACACACGATCCAAATAAACGATGTCTGATCTCGATGAAATCAAAATCTCCTTAAGTGTTGCACTTAAACATTTTTTTGCACTTATCTTTCCTGAGATCTGTATTAATTTTGTTACTGAATGCTGACTCAGCTTAGTACAGCCTACAGAAACAACAATTCCTTCTCACATATCTCTGTGGAGAAGTCCTATGCCAGATATGTCTTCAGGGTTTCACGAGTTTCCAATGAAGACTCCTTTAGACCATCCCTCTATAAAATTCAAGGACCTAGCATCGCAATCACTGCCAAATCCTAATTTCAGAATCCTTTGAATAGGAGAACAGGAGGGCTATAAGCAAGTCTCCAGATAGTCTGCCAGGATGATATCAATAGCAATCCTCCAAGCAAGCTAACACCTTTGCCATACACCGAAGGTGCATTGAACAGTAGTGCTTATAGAGATGAATTGAAATGCGACATAGTATGAGCCAAGTCCCCGACTATGGCGAGTGTGAGTAGAATTTTTGTAATCGTGCAATTACTATTACTTCCCTTTGTCCACAGTTTCTATTAAGATCTGCCTTGTCATTAATGGATTCCAAATCCTCTCCACGACACCCCCGTATACTCTAGCACCCAATATGCAAGAAGCAGTAATATAGGAAACAACTCGACACAATGCCCATCGAATCACCAACCTGAATGCATTTCTCTGCTCTAGTCGGCAACCAAGAAGACGTGTTCTCCACCAGATGTCTCAAGCAATGATACTCATTCAATAAGCCATCAGTAGATTATCACGAACAGCGAAAAAAAAGTTAAGCACAGAGGACCCAATCTTGATGATACGCACAAGACTTCTCGATTTATCTTATATCGTTCCAATATATATATAAGTGCTCCTGCTCCAATGACAATCGAATGCCCAACGATATTGTAACGACCTAACCCTTGCGTAATAAAATTTTTTCAACATTTCACTTCAAACATATAAAAGTAACAAGTAACAAAGACATTTCAATAAAATTCCTCCTTTCTTTATTGATAAATACATGCAAGTTACAATATATTTCCACATGAATTCCATTTTCATTGCAAATATAAATCACAGTACAAAAGTAAAACAATTACATACATAGCTCGTAAGCTTTTGCACAAATAGTAGTAAGACGGTCCAGGTTCCTTTCCTTTCAAATCTTGGTGTATCAGTTGCCTACTGTGGAGGAGAAACATCACTCAGGCGCTTTTCCACCAACCATGGACTATTAATGCGGTCCCCCACACATCTATCATTCGATAGATGACCCTCCCTTCGAACGAAGAGATTGGTAGAGTATCCGGCTATGACAACCCAACTGAGCATAGTGTTGTGTCCTATTCTCAACTAGAACCTTGCTATTTCACAATCTCATACTAGTACAAGGATCACGATGAACTAACAGTGTAGTCTCAAATTTCAATCATCACACAGTCTAAGTGGATGTCGTACATTTCACTACTTTGGCCAAAGTATTCTCATTCAATACTTCGAATGAAGGTCATCTATCATATACACTACTCAGGGCCAATTTGACTTAAGGCTATCTTACACTACGCGTAGGCTTAGTCCTTCACTGGATTGTCAATCATCTCAGACTATCCTACATCAATCTAATCTAAGACAACAAATATAGGTTCAAGTCCTTCACTGGGTTATCAATCACCCCAGACCAACCTACGACATTCTAAGTTACTAGAAATAATCCAACTTGACAAATAATTCATTCTTTCTGTCCTGTTTCGGAAATCTTTATCCTAGGAGTTCCTTAGCTTATCTCAGTTAATCTAAAACTCTAAGCTTCTTGAATATACTTGACTTTTGTCCTTATTTCGTACCTAGAATATGATAACTAGATTATCCTTATTCTCCACATATGGAGATCATACACACAATGTGAATAACAAATATGTTCTTTTACTCTTTTCCTATAAGTATATGCATTCATTAACACACTAGCAAGGTGGTTGCATAATTACGCCCTTTTACTCATTTTCTAAAGATAAATGCATTCATTATGATACCTATATGCATCCAATCAAGCACATATCTTATGTCACACAATTTCAAAAACAAATGCCAAACAATATTTTATCTAGCATATTATCGAGATTCAATGTAAGAACAAGTAAAAGAAATTCTCATGCTTGATTATGAGCTTTCCCTCAAATGAAGAGATTTGTGTCCACCTCTCAGCACCTCAACTCAGGCTATGCAATTCGGTAGTCTCTTCTCAAGCTACCGCCTATAATACTTAGCTTATACCACACTATTGATAGAATTTTACTCAGAAATGTCCTCAAAAGATGAATGATTCAGCTTGTTATGGGTTACAGCTGTGCTGAGACAATTACAGTCTACTGGTAATTGACTGGTAACTTCTCTATTTGCAAAATAATCTCAAAATAGATAAAATTGCAGATTGTGGTTGCAAAGAGAAAATTGCAATATTGATAACTTGAAAAATTGGTGAAATGAATGGAAAGTGAGCTCTCTATTTATAGGGGTCAAATTCTCATGCCATCCTACAGTTTTGGCATGAGAATTGACACCACTACCATTTTGATTATGTCAAACTCATGCTGGCAGCATATAAAACCCTTACTCAGCAAAACAAGATGAGTCGCCCCTTCTTAGAGGATAATATTTCAAAAACACATGAAGAAATTGCATAGAATGACACCTACAGGCCTTTTCCAGCAAGGATGCCATTTTTGCAACTTGTCAAGAGTTTAACCACAACGGAATGAGTCCCAACTCAATGACGTCCCAGCTATCCTTGGTTTCAGGCATTTTTGGCACCTCTAGAAGCTGCAATTTTCCCTGCTCAGACGTGGTCTTCTTCCCGTGCGTGCATATCTCAGCTGCGCCATTTTTCTTTTCTTCAAAAGTTTAGACTTTACATTTGATGAAATATTTCATTTGTTGCTGGCATGATATTTCCCTTATAAAATTCGATTTAATGACTTAAATACTTTGCAAATAAATCTCACTTGATTTAAATCGATTTCCAATAGTCAAAATCGATATTTCATGAATTGGTTTATTCAACAATTTTTCCATAGTTCAATAAAGTCTTATTTAAAAGATATAACTTTGAGATGTATCGATTTTCATTTAATTTTCAAATTAAATTCTATATATATATTTTTATTATACATTATATTTATATTTAAATATTAGAATAATTTTAATATCCATATATATATATATATATATATTAATCCAATTACTTCGGGTAATTTAAATGTATTTTATAATATATAACCTATATATATTTACATATATATATATATATATATATATATATATATATATATTGTGAGTATATTTTATGCCGGTCAACGTCATATTTATACATAAATTTATATATGTAACATAACCAAATAATAATAATATCATAATATTAATATTTCCACATTATCGGATGTATGCTTATATACATGTGTATACTGCAATATAATCCTCTATGTACAGGTATACGTACATATACCATATCGACACATCTGTATGGCAGGTCCATTAGCCACTTACGCCTATATCAATATGTTTATACTTACGGATACATATATATACTATACATATGTATATATGCTTACTTCTGACATTCACACCCAAACATGATACCACCATAATGATCATAATCTCACAATCAAGCACAAGGATAAACTTCACACACAAAAGCAGCCAAGACCTCTACTTGCAAGACATACAAGCTATGGATGACTTACCTTATACTCATACAAAACTAAATTGGTTTACTCAGTCTAAGGTGAGTGTGTGTATGCTCAAATAGTTCACTTTACCGGTTACCCGACCAAGCTCCTCTCCCGAGTGATGTTTCCCCTCCGCTTGGAGGAATGGTTCATGTACCTGCACCCATAGACATACAATCTCGGCAGTTACTTGTTCACAACATTAACAATATACAAAACATCTTAAGTTAGAATATTCATTACTCCATAACTTGCATACAACATTAAACAAGAATTACACCAATAGAAGTATCAATCAAATGAGACAATCATTTAAATAGAACACATTCATTTTGATAACAAAAACATGTTTTATTCATCTCAATGATTCAAACATTACAATCAATTTCCCTATGCAATAGTAGCTATACAATCGAGGTGTAACAAATATATCGTAATTCCACTTAAAGGTTGATGGCTCTATAATATTAACGGTGAGAGTCCAAGTTCCCGCTAATATCATTCATAGGTCCCATTTGTTCGCTGTTCTTCCCATTAAGTTTGCGCTCATACTGAATCACGACTCCCTTTGTCTTCCTTTTAAACGGCAATAAGAACTTGAAGTCGTCAATCTTGAATCTGTTGTTACTCCTTACGCCTTTCTTGCTACCACTATAGCTTGGTTTTCAAAAATATCGACACCTCAATTCTCTTCGATGGTTCTGAGAGATTCTTACGAAACACTTCTCAGATGGTATTCGTTTCTTTCAACAGCTTTCTAAATACCACGACAGGAGTAAGAAGCAAGTTCGATTCCTTTCAGAATGTGTTTCCCTTAATCACCACTAATTCCTCTGCCCTTACAGTGGCGTCGGACGCCTGGGAGACAAATAGGCAAAACATGAGCACTATACATGGTGAAACGACAATCTCCTCCAGATGATCAAAACCTTCAAGTGAGCTTCCACGATCTATACACTCTTGTATAGTGAATTTTCTTTTGTCTTCTTAAGCAGAATGTGATTTCTCTGCTTACACCAATCTAATCAGGTCTTGTCTTAAACCCGCTCTGATACCATGTTAGTTTGTTTTTTTTAAGATCAAATTTGCTTTAAACAGAAATGAAACAATGAACACAATAACACAAGGTACCCTGGGAAAACCCTCCTTCTTGAGGGTGAAAAACCCAGCAACAATATATCAACTATATATTGAATAATGAGCAACAACTCGCTTTTACAATGAGGCCAATCACAAGGCCGATCTGATGATTAATATGAATGCACCTCTCTAGATGTCAATACAAACAGTAATGCCTTCTTTATAATGTCGAACTCTTTGAATATGTCGATCTGCTAAATAAGATAATCACCTATAGAAATATGCGAACTTCTTTGTTTTTAATGAATGATCAAATGAGTGGAAGCACCTTGCTTTTATATAGTTCGATATCAATCAACATGACTCTTCATGATGAAAGGTCGGCCTCAAGAAGATGATTACAAGTTCAATTGGGAGCGCCTCTTCACAAAAGTCGGCTCCAATTAAATAATTAAATAGCCACGGCTATATTTAATTATTTATTAAATTGATGTAAGGATGAGTCCCGATGCTATATCATCAACATTCAGTCCTAGATTTATCCAGTTATTGTGACCATGAATGCTCTCCACTACTAAAGTTATCTAGTTGTTGTGACCATAAATGCTCTCCACTTGCCCACTTGCCCACTTGCAAAATTATGTTTGATTGTGAGATTGTGAGAATTTATTTCTCTCCATGTGATTTCCATGCTGTCCTCTTGATGGCAGAAATATCTTCAGTTATGGAGGGATGTGATTGTTTTTCTCAAGTCAAGCAAGTAGTCAGTCTTGTGCCTGAGAAGATGGACCTTCACTGTTTTTCATTTTTATATGGGTTAGTAAGATTTTAAGTACATCTGATCTAAACCTGGAATGGGAGAATCCTTCAATATCTCAAGAAAACAGATCAAAGTTAAGGAGATATTTGCTGTTCATCAGAGCTGTAGAAGAAATTCCAGCTTGTTGTTCTCATCTTTAAAATCTTTCTTTTATGATGATAGTTTTTTTGCTTTTAATGATTCAATCACCTGTTGTCTCAATCTTCCTTGAAAAGGTTCTTTTGAACTTGTATGAGAGGTACATTTGAGAAAAAAATGAATTATTTTGTGCATTCCATGCACTTTTGCTCTCTTTCATCATAGAAAATATGGAAATTTTCATTTTTTAGCATTTCATAAGAGATTTAACGGCTAGTTTCTTTTATTTCTGGGTTCAATTTGGGGCTTAGGGAGTGATTTTATCAGTCAGATAGATAAACACGTGTTTAGGGAGCATTCGTGAGTTTTGGTTTGACAGATACTAAGTTGAAATAAACCCAAGTAGAGAAATATGCATATGCAGTGGTGCCAGCTTTTAAGAGTTTCAAATTTATATTTTGCATTTACATGCAATAGTTTTGGTTCCTAATCCAACAATCAAGGCTATTTTGACTCAACAGGAGTGTTAGGGTTTTAATTTGTCTGTTGAAAATTGTTGGATGTTGTGGTTGTGCTGCTGATATGTGGTTTTCATTGATGTCAACACTATTAGCATTTTAATCTACTTAAGGTTGTATATGTCGAGGAGATTGAGAAAATTGTTAAAAATATAGTTCAGGCAGCCAGTGGAGCTGAGAAGGTCAAAATGTTGGAAAGCTCTGTGTATTGAAAATCTGAAAGTGCGTTTCAAAGGGTTTGTTGTTGAACCTTTCTAGTATGCTGTCCGAAAGTTTCAAAGGTGCGCATAAAGTTTTGTGGAAGTTATGAAGATCTGTGTGCCTAAAATTATTCAGTTTATGTAGATGGTGTTCTTAGTTGAAGTGGATGAAATTTTGGTAATCTCATGTGTTGCGCATGTATCTATGACGTTCATGGATGAGTCTAGATCATACTCTATCCTTGTTGTACGTCTGCAATGATTGAAGTGTTCGTGATCGGAGATTTTTCCAATATGTGCCCAAGTGTTCATGTTCTTGGCCGACATTGTGGTGTTAGCGTGTTGCGGATCCATGAAGATTAATATTTCATTGTTTGGGTCCTCACTATGTTGTGACCAACTTGTGTTAGTACACATTGTAATTTATTCATGTATCAAGGCCGACAGTTGTAATTTATTCTTTATTTGTGGCCGACTGATTAGTGGATGTAAATCCATATAGCGGATATATATATGAGATTGTTCTTCTCATTTAGAAGGTGAGCTCAAGTGTACAAGTGATGTACAAGTGCGAATAAAGGTCAAATCATTCGGAGCAAAGTATGGAAGAGTTTGAGCAGAAGGGTGGAAGAGTTTGAAGAAGTTTTTTTGTGCCTGACCAGAACTGTCATCAGGCTTTTGCAAAAGCTATTTTCTCAGTTCATATTCATCAGATGGATTTAATCCGATTGTTGTTTGTAAGGCAGCGAGCTTTCCCTTTGAGCAGTGTGCCTGAATGCAAGTGCATTCCCTTTTTTATTCTGCATTATACTTCTAACAGGGTATAATCTTGTTGACTAACATCCACCATGGTTTTTCCCCTAACAGGCTTTCCACGTATAAAATCTTGGTGTTCATGTGTCTCTAATATGTTGTTCTTATGCTTGCACTGTTAATTATCAGATCTGTGATATAAAGATTGGTTAATGTTGCATAAATTAGTTTTTGGTAACAACTGATTCACACCCTCCCCCCCCCCTCTCAGTTGTCTATCCTTGTTTTGCCAACAATTGGTATCAGAGCTAGTTCCTTTGAAAGAAGCTTAATAGCTTGAGGTGATCCGAGATGGCATCATTTAAGAAGGATAGTCCTAGATTCGATGGTACAAACTACTCTCCGTGGAAAGTCAGGATGGAATGTCATTTGAGGTGCATTGGTGAACCTTTATGGCAGATGACACAAATTGCATATAATATTCCTCATAATGGTCCCTCCTCTGAAGATGAGATCAAGCAAGCAGAAATTAATACCAGATCAGTAGAAACACTGGTGAGTGCTTTGACAGATTCAAAAATGACAAATGTGATGGGATTGAAGACTGCATACCAGATTTGGAAAAAGCTAGAAACATTGTATGAAGGAGATGCACTAGTGAAAAGTGCTAAGCTACAAAGTCTAAAAGGCAAATGGGAGAGCTTGAAGATGAGTGAAGATGAGAACATCACTTCCTTCTCGCATAAGATAACTGAATTGGTGATGGATATTAGATGTGTCGGTGGAACTATGAATGATGATGAAATTGTGGCTAAGATACTTAGATCTGTGCCCCCTTCCTACAAGACAAGAGCTCATGCTATTGATGAACTTAGACCAGTGACAAATATTACAAAAAACATGTTGATTGGAAAACTTGCTGCATTTGAATTAAGTGAATTCGATGAGTCTGCTTTCAAGGCTACTGTATCCGAGAAAAAGAGATATGATTCAGGAGAAAGTTCCTAGAGAGCATTCAGATATGAAGATGAGATGAAGTGGATTGAAGATGAAGAAAGAGAATTGGAAGAACTGGAAGCATTTATTATGAAAAAAGAATCAAGAGGTCGTGGTAAGTACAAAGGAAAGTTACCTATTAAATGTTTTTCTTGCAGTAAAATAGGTCATTTTGCTTCTAGATGTCCTGAAAGAGTTTCAAAGTATAAGCCTGAGAAATCTAGATTTCGAAGAAAGTGCTATTAAGCTGAAGAAGGTGTAACTGATGAAGAATCTGATAAAGAAACTGGAAATGAAGATGAATGGGTACTTATTGCTATCAAAGAAAATGGTCAGGCGTCCATTGAATCTGCTAGTAATGTGAATGTTGAGAAAGCTCTTGCAGCCAAAGTTGAAGAGAAAGATGAGTGGGTAATTGATAGGAGATGCTCATATCATATGATTGGTGACAAAAGAAAATTTGTAAGTTTGGAAAACTATGATGGTGGTGTTGTGAAGTTCGGTGACAACACTTTTGGTGTGATTCGTGGCAGAGGCACTATTTCTTTTGGTGGTAAGCACAATACTGATGATTTTCTTTATGTAGAAGGCCTAAAGCATAATTTGTTGAGTGTTGGACAAATGGTAGAGAAAGGCTACAATCTGCAGTTCAAGAATGGTAAGTGCAAAATAACAGGAAGTTCAGGAAATATGATTGCTTCAGGAATAAGACAAAAGGTAATATCTTTCATTTAAGTGTTGCTAGTCAAAGTTGTTTGAATGCTCAAATTGATGTAAGTTGGTTATGGCATAGGAGGTTATGTCATGGGAACTTTGATAACATTGTCAAGATAATCTCTAATCAAGTAGTCAAAGATTTACCTAAGTTAGTGAAGCCTACTAACACTATGTGCAAGGAATGTGAAATGGGAAAGCAAACGAGAAATTCCTTCTGGAGCAAACAGTATAGCTCTAATGGAGTACTGGATTTGATACATATTAATCTATGTGGTCCTTCAGAATCAGAAGCCTACAAGGTGAAAGGTATTTTATGTTACTCATTGATGATTATTCTAGAATGATATGGGTCGCTTTTTTGAGAGAAAAACATGAAACATTAGAAAAGTTCAAAAGTTTTAAAGCTATGGCAAAGAATGAGACAGGTCAAAAGATCAAATGTCTAAGGTCAGACAAAGGTGGTGAATTTACTTCACGGGAATTCAATTCTTTTTGTGAAGAACATGGAATTCAAAGGCAACTATCTGCTCCCCGGACCCCTCAACATAATAGAGTTGTTGAAAGAAAGAACAAAACCATTCTAGATACTGCTAGAACCATGATGCTGGAAGCAAATGTTCCTCATTTCTATTGGAGAGAAGTTGTAAGTACTGTTGTGTACACCATTAATAGGGTGAATGTCAACAACAATTTTGGTAAGACACCTTTTGAGCTATGGTTTGGTTATAAGCCTACTGTCAAATACTTCAAAAAATTTGGAAGCAAATGCTACATCAAGAGAGATGATGATATAGGTAAGTTTGATGCTAGAAGTGATGAAGGAATCTTCCTAGGATATTCTACTGAGAGCAAAGCTTATCGGTGCTTTAATAAAAGGTTGAAGAAAATAGTTGAAAGTGCAAATGTTAAGGTTGATGAAGATACTAGTAAATCATCCAGATCTAGTGATTATGATTCAGATGATCAACATGATGATAATAACAATGATGCTCAGACACAGAATCAACTTCAAATTTTTCTGGTGAACCAAGGAAATCAAGAAGCAGAAGCAAGCAAAAGTGCAAAAGAAAGGACACGGGAACAAGAGGTAAGAGAGAATAGCACATACAGTAGAACCATTATTGTAAGGGGAAGCTCCTAGAAACCTAATTAAACCTAGACTAAAATTATAGACAACATCCATGAGTATGCACACTATACAAGATTTTAATGGGGAATTTCGCATAAGCATAAATGTGCTTTTTTTCCAGATGCATGTGCCAGCTGTTTACAATCAAGCACAATGTTAGATATAATGGAGAGTAAACTATCAAGCATAAATGATAAAACTAAACTTCCTATTGGCTAAAATAGACATTATTTGGATTTGAGGGGAAAACATAGACAAACAAACTAGATGCAACAGCAACATAATATGATGAGAATATGTAATGTCCCCACTCTAGTCAGTTTTCAAGAGCAGTTGAGTTAGCCTATTTCTTGGACCCTCGTAGGCTAATAGGATCTGGTTAGGGGGTCAGTGGCTGTTTTTGGTGAGTATTGTCATTCCCACTCCTTCATTCCAGTTGTGGATTCAGTGCAGGCATCTGTAGCACAGTGTTTGCCAGTTTCTGACAACACGTGTCATGTCCCCGAAACAACAATACCATAAAAACCAAGTGTTAAAATACAAATAAATTAATAAATAAAATAAATAGCAATATTAATGTTAAATATAAAATAAATGTGTACCATATCAATATAAATATAAAAATATGAAATAAGAAATATAATAATAATATATAGAAAAATTATTGTTACTACATTCCAATATTAAATAACTTAATATCAAAAATAATAATAATAAATAAATATTATAATCATTACGCATTAAAGATTGTAATACATTAGAATAAAATAATAATAAGATATTAGAAAACTGGTTTTATTATTATACTTTAATGTTAAAATATATTCAATAAAACATCAAAATAAAATAATAAAATAAGTATATAATCTGAAATATCATAATTATTAGTAATAATATATTATTTTCAAAAATAGATATTATTGTGACAATAAGCCTTTAAAGACACCAATTAATATCTAACAAAGGGATATATTTTATGAAAAGTCAACTCTTTCACCAAACAATACATTCTCCCCATGAGTCACTTACCTTGAATGGTATAAATAGAAGGAAGGAAAATAAAGAAGGAAAAAATATAGACTTGGATAAATACGATCTGCAATTCAGAACAACAACAACAATGATTGTTATGCATTGGAATATAGTCATTTAATATATATATATTATTTAATAGGCATACAAGTATATATGCATAGATATAGATAAATTTTATAATAAATAATATGCAATGAATAAAGAATATATATATGAATAAGGAAAGAATAATTATATAAACATATATATATGAATACTAATGGATATAAGTAAAAGAATAATTATATAATTATATATATATATGCACTAATGATGCTTGTTGCAATTATTAAACCTTATAAGTAATTGTGATTATTTGATATAAAAATGAATAAATTAATGAATGTCTTTATCTTATGATTGATCAGGAAAGGGAGAAAAAGAACATAGTTTGAACACTAAACCATCATAAAGGATATCTTCAAAAAATCAGGGCAAGAATTATGGTAAACCTAGAAAGGGACATTACAGTGGTATCAGAGCATAATCCTGCCATCCTATGGAAGAAAGGTCAAACAAGAGGATACAAGACTTTGGATACTCCTCACAGTCGTACACAATAATTTGAATTTCAAAACATTTGCAAACATTTGAAAAACCAACAACCTATGACAAGTGGGAAAAAGAATTATATGAGAACCAGGGCACCAATGCAGTCAAAAGGACCTTACAAGAGTATTGCAAAGGGATATAGCAATGAAGACCTCTTCTAGATACGCCACCCAGGAGGGGACAAGATGAGCCCACTTGGGCCAAGGGGGTACTTGCCTCTGGGGTATTCGAGGGTACTGCCTTTGGGTCTAGAGGAGTTGAGCCAGCAAGACAATGAAGACCTCTTCTAGATATGCCACCCAAGGGGGGACAAGATGAACCCACTTGGGCCAAGGGGGTACTTGCCTTTGGGGTATTTGAGGGTACTGCATTTGGGTCTAGAGGAGTTGAGGCACCAAGTGTCCTATAACGGCGGTCATTACGATCGATGTCGGACATTGCGTCCGATAGTGGCAGTCATTGCGTCTGATAATGGCAATCATTGCGATTGATGGCGGACATTACGTCCGATATTGGCAGTCATTGCGACTGATGGCAGACATTGCGTCCGATAATGGCAGTCATTGCGACTGATGCCGGACATTGCGTCCGATAATGGCGGTCATTGTGATCGATGCCGGACATTGCATCCGATAATGGCGGTCATTGCGTCCAATAATGGAGAACTTTTTCTATAAGGGAGGGAATCAAGAAAACCCAAAAGGCTAAATCATAAGAGGAAGGGAAAGAGTTGGCATGATGGATCCTAGGCTCCCCATCAAGTCATGCTTCCTATACTCTCTTATGGTTGAACCCTCCAAGGATAGGAGATGCATTAGGAATATGTGTGTTTCAGCCATTGTGATGTACTAGTTAGCCATTGTGTATGTGATGAATGTTAGAGCTAATCACTATGTATTTGGAACTTGTCATTGTGTTTATGACTACTTTATGCTTAAAAACTATGAAAATGTAAAAACTGTTGTTTGGGAAGTTGCTTAAGCTGGCTGATTGTTTGTTTGAGCTACTTTCTTGCGTGATTGAGCTACTTGCTTGCATGCTTGAGCTACCTGCTTGTCTACTTGAGCTAGTTGCTTATGTGCTTGAGCTACCTGTTTGTTTACTTGAGCTAGTTGCTTCTGTGCTTGAGCTACCTTCTTGTTTACTTGAGCTAGTTTCTTGCGTGCTTGAGCTACCTGCTTGTCTACTTGAGATAGTTGCTTGTATGTTTGAGCTACCTATTTTCTTGCTTGAGCTGGTTGCCTACTTGCTTAAGCTAGTTTTTTGTGTGCTTGAGCTGGTTGCCTACTTGTTTGAGCTAGTTGCTTGCGTGCTTAAGCTACTTGCTTGCCTACTTGAGCTAGTTGCCTACTTGTTTGAGCTGGTGGCTTGTGTGCTTGAGCTGGTTTCCTACTCGCTTGAGCTAGTTGCTTGTGTGCTTGAGCTGGTTGCCTACTCGCTTGAGCTAGTTGCTTGCATGCTTGAGCTACTTGTTTGCGTGCTTGAGCTACTTGAGCTGGTTAGTTGTGTTCTTGGGCTACTTGATTGTCTACTAGAGCTGGTTGCTTGTATGTTTGAGCTACTTGTCTGTGTGCTTGAGTTACCCGCTTGCTTGAGCTACTTGTTTGCCTAGTTGAGCTACTTGCTTTCTTGGTTGAGCTACTTGTTTGCTTAATTGAGCTACTTGAGAGTTTGCTTTAATTTTTGATTCATGTGATTTTAAGTTGTACTGAGTCACAAACTCTAACTCATTGCTTTTGGGAAGTTATAGAGAAATAGTAGAACTTAAGAATATTAGGCAATACATTGTCCTCATAACCAGAGTAACCATCACTTGGGTTAGAACTTCCAACTCCTATCAAAGATAATAGCATCACCACAAGAAACATCTTAAAATCACACGTCTTAGATCATGATTGCTTGAGGAGAAGCAATCTTGGGCGGGGAGGACTGTCATGTCCCCGAAACAACAATACCATAAAAACCAAGTGTTAAAATACAAATAAATTAATAAATAAAATAAATAGCAATATTAATGTTAAATATAAAATAAATGTGTACCATATCAATATAAATATATAAATATGAAATAAGAAATATAATAATAATATATAGACAAATTATTGTTATTACATTCCAATATTAAATAACTTAATATCAAAAATAATAATAATAAATAAATATTATAATCATTACGCATTAAAGATTGTAATACATTAGAATAAAATAATAATAAGATATTAGAAAACTGGTTTTATTATTATACTTTAATGTTAAAATATATTCAATAAAACATCAAAATAAAATAATAAAATAAGTATATAATCTGAAATATCATAATTATTAGTAATAATATATTATTTTCAAAAATAGATATTATTGTGATAATAAGCCTTTAAAGGCACCAATTAAAATCTAACAAAGGGATATATTTTATGAAAAGTCACCTCTTTCACCAAACAATACATTCTCCCCATGAGTCACTTACCTTGAATGGTATAAATAGAAAGAAGGAAAATAAAGAAGGAAAAAATATAGCCTTGGATAAATACGATCTGCAATTCAAAACAACAACAACAATGATTGTTATGCATTGGAATATAGTCATTTAATATATATATATTATTTAATAGGCATACAAGTATATATGCATAGATATAGATAAATTTTATAATGAATAAAGAATATATATATGAATAAGGAAAGAATAATTATATAAACATATATATATGAATACTAATGGATATAAGTAAAAGAATAATTATATATATATATATGTACTATACAATTATGCACTAATGATGCTTGTTGCAATTATTAAACCTTATAAGTAATTGTGATTATTTGATATAAAAATGAATAAATTAATGAATGTCTTTATCTTATGATTGATCAGGAAAGGGAGAAAAAGAACATAGTTTGAACACTAAACCATCATAAAGGATATCTTCAAAAAATCAGGGCAAGAATTATGGTAAACCTAGAAAGGGACATTATAGCATGGAAAAATACTGAGTTTGTAGGGAGTTATGAATATTTTGGTGGTTAAGTTAATTATTTAACTTATGGTAAATTATAAAGTCAATTTATAAAAGTTAAAAACCCACTTAAATATATTTAAATGGTGACTTAAGGATTATAAAGTGATAAAATAAATCACTTAAGTCAAATTAAAGGTGCGCTCACTTCATAAAGTGGGATAAAAACTATTAAAAGGAAATTAAATACATTTTAATGTATTTTAAAAGCAAAAGTGCGTGACTTTTTGAAGTGTGTGCATTTTTGGAAGATATAAGGAAAGGTAATTAAAACTCATGTGATTATCATTTGACATTGCAATTTTTTTTCTTCTCTGTGATTTTGTTTGAGGACAAGGGTTTCAGAAAAAGCTTCATTGAAGAGTGAAAATTCTTCACTAAATCTGTGATTGTGAGACTGTGAGACACCAGTTGAATGATTGCCATTGTGGGAGCTTCATCCAGAAGTTCTTTTGTGCTTGCATCTGAGTTTCTATTCAACATTTACCTGTTTTGCAATAAGGGAGAGGGTTTCTTCATCAAAGGCGCCATCTTCAATAGTTTTCCAACTTTCAGCAAAGTCGTACCATTCTTTTGCAGGGGCCATACTTTCTCTGTGCAAGGCGTGATCTCCTGGGAAGGCGTGTTTGGAGCCATAGGCTAAAACGCCTCCTTTCCTGCCAATTTCTAGGTTGCATCATTGGCGTCCACCCTACTCAGCTCCATTTCACCAGCTACTGTGAGGGAGAAAGCAAATTTGAGGCTCTGGTGTGCAATTTTTTCATTTCCGGCATTTCTTGGCTGGCAAGCACTATACTTTCTTATTTAATTATTTTGGAGGTTTTTGAGTACATTTCTTGTATGTAGTCTCATTGTATGTATTGCCAAATCTTAATTAGTATACCAGTTGCTAAAGAAATTCTTGCATTTCGGTTTAATTTGCATTTTTATGTTGGACGCCCCTTCTACTTCTGTCTAGAATTCTTCTTAAAATCAATCAAAAACATAAAAAGATAAGAAAAAACTACAAGGTTTGAGTTGGAGCCAATTGGGCTCATCACAGAATATGAAGGATAAGAGAATGATTATGCTGAAAACCTAAGTTATCCATTCACTACAGGGAAGTCCTAGGTTTATGTCCAATCCATTTCAGATCTAGATCCCAGTGTGGTGCAGGCAAGGATGTGTCTAGAGAGCACATTTCAACATGTGGTTTTATCCCAGATGAACTTGGGCAAGCCCAAAATGAACCTAGGAATAGTTTTAGGAACTTGTGGCAAACCTGATGAGTTTTGATGTTTTTTTTAAATTTTGTGGGCTTTTTTTAATTCTTTAAAACATTTAACTTTGACTTGAATACATCCCTAACCAAAACCTCACTCCAAGGCATTTAAAAGAAAAAGAAAAACAAGGTAGTTTACCTCATTGTGAATGCAAAACACAAAAGTCATTCATTTTTGCTAAACTTTCATTCTGGGTTGCCAACAAATGAATAGAGTTGAAGATTGATTGGTGAATATTCCAAAGTAATTGGTTTGCTACTCCTACACGTGTAAGAGACCATTTGCTACAAAGGAGGCTGAAGAGGCAGATTTTTGCAAGAGATTGGTTCTTTTGGTTTTATTTTTTCTGCATTGTTGTTTTGTTTTTTCCTTATATATATATAGCCAATTCAACCTCCATGGGCTGACCCCACTTCAAAACATACCTAAATTCACCCCTTTCGAAACATGTTAATATGGTATAGGAAGTTCTAGATGGTGGGGATTATATTTGGATTTGCAATGGGTGTGATCAATATTCTAGCTCATACAGTCAGGTAAAAGCCCATTTATATAGCATCTCTACGATGGGTATCAAAGCTTGCCTAGAAAAATAATGTACCCATTCCATCAAAGCAAGTCATAGAATATATTGATGAGCGATAAAAAAACAAATGAAGTAGCAAGCCATAAATCAAATCATCCTTCGCTAAAAAAAATGACCTCAAGGAATGAAGGCCCCTCCACCACCATCTAATTTTCAACTTGTAGAGAGCCACTTATTATTGGCCACAATTTAAAAACAACCTGTAGCAACTAAGAGATCAAAGGGACTGTTGGAAAGAGCCTCCTCTATTTGGAAATAATTTTCTTAGAAAAGTGATGCTAAAAAACCCTATAAAGCTAAAAAGGGTAGGATTGCCATTGCAAATTCAGCTCATTGTATTTGATTTTAAAAATTTCAGCTGCTTTTAGCTTTTTTAAGTTATTTGAATAGTCATCACTCAGTTGTCCCCAAAATTTGCCATCTTCAAAATTGTCCCCACACCCTCACCTAAAAATCTAAGTTACTGGTTCGGTTTTGGGTTCGGGTTCGGGTTCGAGAACCCAGTTCGCCGATTCGGGATTTTTTTTTTTTTGATTTGGGTTCGTTTTGGGTTCGGTAATACAAAAACATATAAAAATCAGAAATATATACAGATTTGCAGCAATAATTAAGTTCAGAATACACCACCATATTAATAGTTAAATAACATAGCAAAAATGAAAAATACACCACCATTTTATACTCAAATCATCAAAGTTCAAACATAAAAATGTAAAGTGTTTACAATCAGCCATTAATAATTAATAATTATTGATCATTGATCAATCTGAGTCATATGGGTCATCAAAAAAAGCAGCATCATCATCATCATTAGATGCTACATTATGTGTAGAACCACAAATAGCATTAGTTGCACTCGCACAAGCACTGCCACTAGCACTAACACTACCACTCTCATGCTCAGCGGTTGCTTCAGGCTCATAGTCATCATCAATATCAAGTGCAGCTAAGTGACTTGTGGAAGCATCCAAGTCAAGCTGCTCTGGCTCAATATCCCACCTCCTTGTGTCTCCTTCTTTGTAGGAAACTTGCTTGTGTGTAAGGAGGCGCAAGTTTGAATGCACATACACCAAGTCCTCTGCCTTTTTCGAATGTAGCCTATTGCGTTTTATTGAGTGGATGAAGGAGTATGTGCTCCAATTCCTCTCAGAAGAAGATGAACTAGCAACCTATTAAGACCAAATTAAATAGTTAGGAGTTACAAAATTTAAGTTGATTTAACTAAACAAAAATATTAATTAATAATTTAATATAAATATAAATTTAAAATTAAAATTAAAATTACAAAATATAAAACTTACTTGGGATAAAAAATTTATTGCAATAGGTTGGAGGTGCCTGTATTCTTGCCCATGGAAGTACCACCAACTATGAGCATCCACCCTAACCTTGTCTCGAACAGCATCAAGATTATGATCAACAGTACCAGAGCATGCAAAAGCCATGAACTCAGCCCTCACTCGATCACGTTGGTCACGATCAGTGAAGAGTCTACGAATTGCTGCCTTGTACCCTTGACCCACTTCAACATCCCTATATGGAGCAACTCTTGTTGAAGCAGAAAGTATCTCTGGACTATAATATTTGGGACTCAATGCAAAAGCAAGAAGATGCAACGGAGTGGTCATTTTGTTCCATCTATCAACAATGATTTCTTGTAGCTCTTTGAAGAACTTTTCTTCGGGATCTTCCTCTTTTGCATTGATGATGATTTTCATCTTCTCAATCATTGAGTCGATACCATCATATACTTCACCCAAACAAGGTCTATCCATGTCAGTGTAACGGATCATGCTCAATATGGGCTCAGTGAAACTGACGAGATACTCAACAAGGTCCCACCAACTATCATCTAGGATCCTTTGCTTGATCCTATTTGCCCTTTCACTGGTAGATTGCCTCCATATGGCCCAATTAGGGCTGATTACCATTGCAGAGAGTGCCTCACGAACCTTTATAAGGCGTCTCAACACAATTGTGTTGGAGGCAAAACGAGTCTCGGCAACCTGTTTGAAAATCAAAATTAAAACTAAAATATAATTTAAATTTACAAAATCAAAATTTAAAATTAACAAAAAATTAAAAAATTAAAAAAATTAAAAATATTGAGAATTAACTTACCTTCAACAACTCCAATTTTGAGAATTGTCTAAATATTCCTTGTGTCATATGGTGGTTGGTGACAAACATTTGAATGTCTTCGCCCTCAGCATACACCTGTTTGATCCATTCAATTTTGGATCCAATTTTTTGTAGCATTAGATTAAGGGAGTGGACAGCACAAGGTGTCCAAAAAATGTGTGGATACTTCTCCTCAACCAATAACCCAGCAGCCCTACAATTTTTGGCATTATCAGTTACAACTTGCACAACATTTTTATGGCCCACTTCTTCAATAGCTTGGCAAATGATGTTAGCAATAAATGGACCATCCTTCACCTGTCCTTCACAATCCACTACTCTCAAAAACATTGCCCCTTTAGGGGACACAGCAATAACATTGATCAATGGGCGATTTTTTGCATCTTTCCATCCATCAGAAACGATGGTCACCCCTGTTTCGATCCACGAATCCCTTATGGGCTTCAAAGAGTCTGCTACATGTTTCACCTCTTTCTCCAATAAGGTGCAACGAACCTTCTCAAAACCTGGGCCCTTATACCCCTTTGGAGCCTCATTAATAGATTTCACCATTTTTTGCCAATATGGTGAACGAACAACATTGAATGCCAATCCATTGGCATAGACACATCTTGCTATGTCTTGATCAGCAATCTCTCTTGCCTCATTCTGAAATGAAGCTTCCAACGGTCCCTTAGATCTTTTATTTGAAGAGGGCGTGGTTTGCTCTTGAGGGATGTCCATAAATGGATGGCTTCCTGTAGGTGGAAAATAAGAAGGCGGTGTAGGGGGTTTCATGAAACGAGATCCTTTCTTCAAAGGATGGCTTGTTTTACCACTGGCTGCTCTTTGGTCTGCCTTTTCTTGCTCAGCAATATATTTCAACACTATATTATCTGGAATGCCTTTCTCATCTTCACCTGGACAATTTTTTATGCCTGTTTCAGAGATCCCACACAAGTGCCCTTTCACTCGACTGTATGAGCTCGAATACTGAACATGGCAATGACTACAAATCCAAACATATCCTCCACCACCTAGAAGTTGTTGAACCATTTCTACATATTTCCAAAGGGGAGAGTTTGGGTTTGTTTTGAAACGAGATTGGCTTGAGCCTGAGGAGGTACCAGTTGCCATTGTAATATGGAATACCTAAGGCACAACATATTGAAATATGGAATACCTAAGGCACAACATATTGAAATTTTGGTATTGATTGATTGAATTTGAAACTAACAGGCTTAATTAATTTCAAAAAATGAAAAAATTGAACATGTGTTATAGACATTTAGAGGAATGAAAAGTAAAACAAAACTAAAACTAAAAAACAAAACAAAAGAGTTGAAGTCCATTTGTTTAAAAAAATGTAAAAAAAATAATCAAAAAACCTACCTCTTTTGAAGAAATCTTGCTCAATGATCTTCTTGGCAACGAATAGGCACTTGCAAGTGCTTAGGAATAGCACAACAACCAACTTCGAACAATCTACAATCAACCTTCAAGTCTATTCAAGCTTGTGCAAGCAAAAGAGAAAGTTCAGCAATGGAGGCAAAAAATCCTTTTTTTTCATTCACAAATTGGTAAATGACTATCACTTTACCTATTTCATGTTTTAGAGGCACATATTAGGGTTGGAAAGAATAAAAAAATATTTAAAAGTCAACAAAGACTTAAAAAATTATAAAAAAAAGTCAAATTCGTGCTTTGAAGTCCGCCTGGGCACGAAATTCTACCCGGGTTCGAAAAATTCGAACCCTGGTCGGACCAACAGTCCGGGTTCTGAACCCGGTTCGAACCCACAGTGCATTTTTCTGGACCCTGGGCGAATTAGGGCGAACCGGACCCGAATTTCGAACCCAGATCAAACCCGGGCCCCCCCGGGCCGAACCCGGTAACTTAGCTAAAAATCTTGGTGAAACATTGATCCATATTGAAAACACATATAAGCATTTACCACTACACCCAAATGAATTCGGACCTTGAGACTGGCATTACCAGTAGCAACATCTACAGTAACAAATGTAGATTGATTGCAAGAAAAAATATGAGCCCCAGCATTTGCTTCAACACACACTTTTCCATTATCCAATAGAATAGTCCTTACATTTCAAACCATGGTGGTTGTATTCTTTTGGGGCATGGTTTACTAAATTGCATGCCATCTTCTTACAATAAGGAGACCTATATACAGAATAATATTTCATTTCCTTAACTATCCCTACATTGTAATTCCAAGTGCTGTCATGCCTATTAAGTGCTAGGACAAACGTCAATATAGATGAGTTCATGCCAAGGTAGAGATTGCATTTGATGCTAAGTGGGAGAGGAATCTTCTAATGATTTTATATTTTCCAATTTACAGTAATGCATTATTAATGATACTTTCTTGATACAAAGCATCACCCTAGTTCTGTGGTTCAATTTCTTCTTTGTTCCAGCCTTACATAGTCTCCATCTCATTCATGTTGGTGTCCCAGATCTTGAATACTTACTGCAGGGAAACCTCCACCTTTGTTCCTAGATCCACTTGATCCCCTAATAAATGTATGAATATAGCTAGCTTCAAAGGCCATTTGGCATTGAATATTTCTTTAGATGTTTATGTTATTGAAATTTTCACATTATAATGGAAATAAGAACAGAGAGGAGAGGAAGTATTACCCACAACCAAAACTTAACCTCTACAGGTGGATACCGACAGTCTGCAATTTTGGTATCCAGTGAAAATTTTACCCTCCAGGCAAGTGATCTCTCAAGAATTAACATATTTTCTGTTTTTCAAATAATGAAACAGAGGGTAGGAGTATTTATTTTTCTGATGTTACAGACATTTGTGTTTGGTCATTTTTCTTCTTCAACTTTATTTGTGTTTCTACTGGAAAATGGCATTTTTTGCAAGCAGATAAGAAATGACTAAAGAATAGTCTGTTTCTTGTCTGAACTTTACCAGCATTTCTTGAGTTATTTCCCAAGGTGGCAAACTGTTCATTGGAAGAATCTATAAATATTCTAAAATCGCAACCAAAAATGGCAATGCATTTCATACCATTTTTAAACAGGCCAAGGTGTCCATCTTATTCAGCATCTAAATTTAGTTTGTTTATCTAGGAAATCACAAACCACCATATCATTCTGGAAAATAGGTGAAAATTGAAATTACAAATTTAACAATCAATTACATCATACATTCATTTGAAAAGATAGAAACTCGTCTGTTATTGGAATACATATCAGGGTTAAAGGTGAAAAATGTAGAATAGAATGAAATTATGAAACGTTTGCAATAAAAGGTGGCGACAAACTAAAGCCAATATTTATATATCTTGTTTTGTTATTTGCAAACTAAGCTAATTTATGTGCCACGTAAAAAATATTTATGTAGGCCAAAATCAAATAAATTTGAGTAGATTATTTAAAATGCATGCAAATACATCAGACATTCATTTGAAAAGATAGAAACTCATCTGCTATTGGAATGCATATCAGGGTTAAAGGTGAAAATGTAGATTAAAATGAAACATTTGCAACAAAAGGTGGCAAAAAACTAAAGCCGATATTTAAATATCTTGTTTTGTTAATTTGCAAACCACGCAAATTTATGTGCCACCAAAAATATTTATGTAGTCTAAAATCAAATAAATTTGAGTAGATTATTTAAAATGCATGCAAATACAGATGTTTCTTATCAAATTCAACACAAGTTGCAAATGTAATGCTATTTTTAACCCATTTTTGGAGCATGTATGTATAATGAGATTAGAAAACAATGAGAAAAGAATGTTCATGGATAAACATGTCTTCCTTTCAGTAAACATGTAAAACTATAGTTTAGCTTAAAGCAAAATCTTTGAAATCTCCATCCATGCATTCTTTAATCAATTCTATGTTATAATAAGTAAGATCAAACAAACATTTTTTTTACTTAAACAAACTAAGTCACTTCATCTCTATATAACCTTTGATGAATATTTAATGGCTAATTGCAATTATGGAATAAACAAGGAATCACAATTAAAATGTTCCAAGTTTCTTACCTGGCCAGGAACTACAATTGCAAGTTGCCGAGGTATATCTTTAGGATTGGACAAGAAAGTGTCAAGTTGGCTGAGAGCTGATCCTGATAATACCGTTGCAAAGAACACATTCCATATCGTGAAGTACAATACATTGATGCATGCACTCTTCATCATGCCACTATTAGATACAGAGCCTTGAATGGCTGAGAATAGCATCATAATAGGAGGAACAATGAACATAAATAGGTTTAAAATCAAACTTGGAAGATAACCTGTGATGACTTCACTAACAACTTTTCTGCACAGAGAAAAATGAACAAGAGGGGACACAGTCAGTGCAAACTACAAAACGATTATCTTTACTAAAATTATCTGCTTACAAGAAATTAAATGTATGGTGAATACTAAAAACTAAGACTGGACAATTGGTTTTCAACCAAAATTGGCAATTCACACCTTCCTTGAAAGAAATTGATAAAATTCCTAAGGAAACTAATTTTTTTATGAATTTATATCCTATAATAGATAAACCTATATGTGAATGCAGAAAAGATTGCAAGTTGCAACCATAGAGATTAAAACAAAGGATTCAATGAAATAATTACCAGAAAAGTAGTAAACAAACATATAAGTTATAAAGTTTTACTTTGCACCTTTCAATGCGACACAAAAAGGAACAAATGTGCAGTAGAACAACTCTTCAAATTAAAAAGCAAAGCTGTTAAATTGGATCAAACCTATCAGATTATAGACTGAAAACTGAAGATGATATGAAATTATGTCAGAATGAATATATAAAAACTAAGTCTGAATTTTCTGTGTAGATGTTCAACCTTCAAGAGCAGATTAATTTATTGATTTCGATTATCTGCTATGAGGATCGGATCACCCATAAATATGGGTGAGGAAGGCCACAACTCAAGATAGGGAGACACGTATTTCAAGAGACGTATCTCATGAGAGACATGTCTTCATGAGACACGTCTCATGAGCGACATGTCCTATGAGCGGACGTGTCTTTCATTGTTAGTCCCTTCGTTTATATCAGCCAATGTTTAGCCTCTTTAATAATCAAACATAATTAATATGTAAGTGTGATCTGAATATAAATTATTATATTCTTCTAATGCAGATCGTAAACCTATACTTAGAGTATGGAGGGTTCGATATAAATGATGATGATGCATAAATGCAATCATCATTTATATCTGACCATAGCTATCAATCTTCAACACTCCCTCTTAGCTAGGAAAGATAACTCCAATCAAGTATATAGTGATATCACCTTACTCGTGATATCAAAAGATATGAAATGCTTATGAAAGTGTCAAGTCACATGACATTCTTCATAACACATCTTCACTATGGTATGTGCACTGACATCAAGCCTCATGATGTCTACCATAAAATTCATGGCATATCCACGGATACATTTATCCACCATGATTATCTCATAAGGATCATAATGATCTTCAACTGATATCAAGTCTCATGATATCTATCAAAAATGTCCAAGAGATACTATCATGACATATCCACAGATATCAAGTCACATGATATCTATCATGATAGTTCAACTACTCATTGTAGAGTCGTCACTTTACAATGTTAAATACAAGTGTTCATTATTAGAAAGTTCGTCACCTTTCAATAATGTACACAGGGGGAGAGAGGGCCCATAAAGTCATGGAGTGACACACATGACAAAAGAGTTTACACATTAAACATCTTTTAAATATATTAGTACAAAAAAAACTATTTGAATCTCAATTTCAATAACAAATTACATTTCAACCATACCAAGTTTCTTCTTGAAGTGTTCAACTTTAACTCTGGAAAGAGGCTTGGTGAGAATGTCTGTTGTTTGATCATTTGTACTAATATACTCCAACTGGATCACATTCCTTTCTACCATGTCTCTTACATAGTGGTAAGGAATCTCAATATGCTTAGATCTATCATGAAATACTGGATTTGCTGAGAGCTTAATGCAACTTTGATTATCACAATGGACAATAGTAGGATTCAAGGGCTCACCAAATAATCCCACAAGCAATTTCCGGAGCCATACTACTTCTCTTGCCCCCATAGAGGCTGCAATATATTCAGCTTTTGTTGAGCTTTGTGCCATTGAAGACTATTTCCTGCAGATCCAAGAAATCATAGCTGATCCTAAACTGAAGCAACATCCTGATGTGCTTTTCCGATCGGTTACACTTCTAGCCCAATCTGAATCAGAGTATCCATGTAAGTCTAGTTGGACATTTATGTATTTGAGACCATATCCAAGTACCTTGGAGGTATCTCAATATGTGTTTCACAACAACAAGGTGAATTTCCTTTGTTTCACACATGAACTGGCTTAGGGCATTCGCTGCGTAGCAAATATCAGGTCTAGTGTTAACCAAGTACATTAATGATCCAATTATCTTTCTATAGAGAGTAGGATCTGCAAATTTTGATTCTGCTGCTGCTTCTTTCAATTTGTGCAAGTTGGTTTCCATAGGTGTAGACATGGGTCTACAGTCCAACATCCCAAATCTCTTCAGAATATCAATAGTGTACTTTCCTTGATTTAGGATGATGCCATCTGACTTCTGCCAGACTTCTAACCCCAGAAAGTAATGTAAAATACCCAAGTCGTTCATGTCAGATTTTGAAGTCGGGTCGTTTTTACCTTGAGCAATAAGGTGATCTTCTCTTGTTATCAGTAGGTCATCAACATATAAAATTATTATTAGCATATCACCTTTAATTACCTTAAAATAGAGATTTGGATCGGCATCATTCTTGGAGAATCCTAGTCCCAAGAGATACTTGTCAATTCTTTCATACCAGGCCCTGGGAGCCTGTTTAAGTCCATACATCGCTTTCTTCAATTTGCATACATGTGAGTCAGTTTTATGTATCACAAAACCTTTAGGTTGCTCTAGATAGACTTCTTCTTCAATGGTCCCATTTAGGAAGGCAGTTTTCACATCCATTTGATGGATCTTCCAGCCTTAAGCTGCTGCAATAGCAATTACTGCTCTCATAGAGGTGTACCGAGCAACAGGTGCAAATGTCTATTCATAATCAATACCTTCCTTTTGTGAGAAACCTCTAGCCACAAAACGTGCCTTGCGTTTTTCTATACTGCCATCAGCAGCATGTTTGATTTTGAAGAGCCATTTGGAATAGACAACAGATTTCTCTTTTGGCCTAGGTACTACATCCCATACATCATTTTTCAAAATGGATTGATACTCTTTTGTCATTGTATCTTTCCACACTTGATGTTTGAAAGCTTCCGCAACACTAGTAGGTTCTCAATTAATGATCTCATTTATTAAGACAACATAGCTTGAGAATCTTTTGGGTCTCCTACTTTCTCTAAAAATTCCTTTGGGTGTTGTATGATTCTCAGCTTCCTTAATCATCTTCCTAGCCCAAAGAGGTCTCTTCTTGCTATTGTCATTTGGATCCTCTTCTGGAACAATTTGGTTTTCACTAATGATTTCTTCAAGATACTCCTTCTGAATCTCAGGAGCAGGCTCCTCTTCTAAGTCTTTAGGAGGATCTTGAATTTCTATCTCACTTGAACTGTTTGCCCTTTTGAAGGCAATGTCTTCCTCAAATATGACATCTCTACTTAGTTCAATTTGTTTCTGCCCGGATATGTATATTTTGTAGGCTTTTGAGGTTTCACTATATCCCACAAATACCCATTTCTTTCCATAAGGTTCTAGTTTGGACCTCTTTTCTTTAGGTATATGAATTCTGACAGGGCAACCAAAGATCCTTAAATGACTTATGTCAAGTTTTATACTAGTAAATGCTTCTTCAGGAGTCTTGTTATCTAAATGTGAGTGGGGACATCTATTTTGGATGTAGACAATTGTCCTAGAGGCTTCTGCCCAAAATGAGGTTTCAATGTTTTGGTCAAACAACATTGCTCTAGCAGCTTCTACAATTGTTCTATTTTTCCTCTCAGCAACACCATTTTGTTGAGGGTTGTAGGCTACAATAAACTCCCTCTTAATCCCAGCATTTACACAAAATTCCTTAAAGATTTATGTGGTGTATTCCTTCCCATTATCTGTTCTTAGGATTTTGATTTTCTTCCCGGAGAAGTTTTCAATAAGTGCTTTGAACTCCTTAAACCTTTTAAAGATTTCTATTGACTCTTTACACTTAAGAAAATATATCCAGGTTTTCCTAGAGAAGTCATCTACAAATATTACATAATATAAGAATCTCGCCATGGAGGGTACAGACATGGGTCCACATAAGTCAGAGTGTACTAATTCTAATACAGTTTTGGTTTTACTCAAACTATTTTGGAAGGTTCCCTTTGTATTCTTTCCTAGGGCACACCCTTTGCATGCTCCTTCATGGATTTGTTTTAGTTTGGGCAAGCCTGTTACTAATCTTTCTACAGAAGGTAGGGTGCGGAAGTGAAGATGTCTTAATCTTCGGTGCCAAATTTCATTTGAGTCTGATGTCTCATGAATAAGAGCTTGTTTAGAAACAGTGCACAGTTTGTAGAGATATCCTTGTCTTACTCCTATAGTTTGTGCTTTCTTTATATTTGAGTTCTTTGGCCATGCCAGAACTTTTCCATCCATAAAGGTAACCCTATATCCATTGTCTTCAAGAACAGAAATGGATATTAGGTTCCTTTTTATTCCTAGTACAAACAATACTCCAGTGAGTTGTATAGAGAGGCCAGATTCCAAATTTATGGTGCAAATTCCACCCCCTCGTACTGGATGTGCAGAATCATCCCCAATAGTCACTTCTTCGTCAGATTCTTCTTTCATAGTATCTAGGTGTTCTCTGAATCCTGTGATGTGCCTAGATGAGCCACTATCAATAATCCAGTTGTTGTCTTGGTTTGAAAATTGACTTCATAGTGGTGAGTAGAAGACAAATTTCTCAAAGTCATAGTCTGTATTTGTTTTTCCAACTTTAGCAAAGGATGCTTGTTGTTTTGTTCTATCAGGGCACTTCATTGCATAGTGTCCATATTGATCACATCTGAAACATTGTATTTGAGAGATGTCTTTCCTTTTCTTGAATGATCCTTTTCCATAAGAATTTCTCTTTCTTTTGAATGACCCTTTTCCATAAGAATTCTTCTTACCCCTTTTATGAGAATTTGAGTTCAGCACATGAATATCCTCATCTATGAGTTTTTGATTGTTTCCTTTAGTTGAGAGTCTTGTTTCTTCTTGTAAGCAGACAGTTCTCAGCCTATCAAATTTAGGGAGTTTATATCTCGCACTTATTCCCTGAACAAATGACTCCCATGAGTTTGGTAGGCCTCCTAGAGCTATTAGAGTTAACTCCTTGCTATCAATTTGATATCCAATTGTTGAGAGTTGACCTCTTAGTTCAGTGATTCTCATGAAGTATGCATTGATAGACTCTCCTTTGTTTATTTGAACATGGTTAACTTGCCTTTTAAAAGAAAGGATCCTACTAGTGTTGTTTATTTCAAAGGTTCTCTCAAGGGATTTAAACATTAGGTATGCAGTCTCATGTTTTGACAAAATAGGTACTATGTGGTCCCTAACTACATCTACTAAAATTTTCATAGCTTTCTCATTCTTCTCAATCCATTGAGTTTTCTCTAGATCATCCTCAGGTTCTCTCTTGTTTTCTTTTACAAATGAGTCTAACTTATTTTCTTTTAGAATCATCATGATTCTGAATTTCCATGATGTAAAGTTGTTTGCACCTTCAAGATGATCCTCGAATTTGATCACACTTGCCATTATGAAGAATGGAATGTATTTGCGATTTCAAGAGGAAATGCGATTTTAAATAATCTGATATTTAAGTTTAATCGGATCTTCCTAATGTGGCTCTGCTACCATGTTAAATTGGATCAAACCTATCAGATTATAGATTGAAAACTAAAGATGATATGAAATTATGTCAGAATGAATATATAAAAAATAAGTCTGAATTTTTTGTGTAGATGTTCGACCTTCAAGAGCAGATTAATTTGTTGATTTCGATTATCTGCTATGAGGATCGGATCTCCCATAAATATGGGTGAGGAAGGGCACGACTCAAGATAGGGAGACGCGTCTTTCAAGAGACGTATCTCATGAGAGACACGTCTCATGAGCGACATGTCCTATGAGCGGACGTGTCTTTCATTGTTAGTCCCTTCGTTTATATCAGCCGATGTTTAGCCTCTTTAATAATCAAACATAATTAATATGTAAGTGCGATCTGAATATACATTATTATATTCTTCTAATGCAGATTGTAAACCTATACTTAGAGTATGGAAGGTTCGATATCATAGTCACAGAAATCTGCAAAACAACCCGATTAATCGCGATTATGATTAAATCGACACCTCCTATGTATTTTTCCCAAAAAAACTGCAAAAAATCGTTGACAGAGTCAACGACTTAAAAGAAGTGCAAATCGCGTTTAAATCTGCAATAAATCGCGATTCACAACCTGCACCAACCCTCACCAACCCGCCATTAAATTCCTGCGGAAATACAAAACCCTAAATCGTGCGAAAATCTATAAGATGAGGTCGCGATTTGATGAAATTACAGTTGCAAATAGGAGGCTAAACGATTTCGAAAGGGCGGACATCATCACTTGGCGGATTTCAAAAGGGCAGACTCCAGACTCCAGACATCATCAGTCGACACCATTTCTTCCTGGCGCAACGAAATCTGAAGGTAGGCTCGTATTTTTTTTTCTGTATAAGCTCGAAAATTTCATTTTTTTTTTATAGTAAATAAATTTGTTTTTGTTTTATGTAGTAAATAAATTAGTTTTTGTCTATTTCATTTTTTTCGTTTTTTCAATTTTTTCATTTTCATTGTTTTTTAATTATATTTAGTAATTTACTATATTATATTTATTTTTACTTTTAGTATTTTATAAATTTATATTGTATTACTATTTACTATTTAGTAATTTACTATTTAGATTTAGTATTTTAAATGTACTGTAGAATATTTTATATTTAAAAAATTAAAAATATATATTTACTGTATTATATTGTATTTAGTTTTACTATTTACTATTTTATATTTACAATTTTATTGTATGTTATATTTCCTGTTTTTATTTAGTATAAAATAAAAATATACTTACTTTATTTATTTAATAGTTTATATTTATTATTTACAATTTTATTGTATTTTATATTTATTATTTTTATTTAGTATTCATTTAATATTTATTTTAAAATTATATTCACTATATTTATTTAGTATTTATTTAATATTTTATATTTACTGTATTTATTTAATATTTATTACAATTTTACTGTATTTTATATTTACTATGTTTTTATTTAATATTTACTGTTTTTATATTTTATTTACTGTTTTACTTTTTATATTTGTTGTATTTATTTAATATTTATTACCATTTTACTGTATTTTATATTTACTGTTTTTATTTAATATTTATTTAGTATTTTCTATTTACTGTTTTTATTTAGTATTTAATATTTTATTTAATATTTATTTAGTATTTTATATTTACTGTTTTTACTTGGTATTTATTTAGTGTTTTATATTTTATTGCATTTATTTAGTATTTTATATTCACTGTATTTATTTAGTATTTTATATTCACTATATTTATTTAGTATTTATTTACTATATATATTTAGTATTTTATTAATATTTAGTATTTACTGTATTTATTGTATGATTTTGTTTAGTATTTATGTGATCATAAACATGTATCTGGAAATTCCAAAATAGATCATAGCTACTCTTTGATATGCAATTTGGTATTTGTAAGTAAATTAGTAAACAATGCAATCACACAAGTCAATCAAAATTGATAATTGTAAGTTTGAGCACAATTTTCATGGATGATATCAAAAACATGATTAACACAGAATTATGATAAACTAGAAATTTGACCCAACACGACTTAGGACAACACTACTTACTCCAACTATTTTTAGTGAACAAAAGTTTTGTTTGTAGAGTAGAAATTTGTTTGTATTGAAAGATTGTAGTGAACAGAAATTTTATAAGTGTCAGTAAAAAGCAACTTACTAACTAGACTAAGATAGAGTCAAATTAAGTGAAGAAGCCATATCATCAAATTATTATTCCCACCAAGAAAACAATGAAGTGCTCATAGTGTTATTGTTTGTTACATACGAGAAGTTAACAATGTTGTAGAAGGTGTTGAAGTCAACTTGAATCAATGTTCAATGTGTATTATAGTAGACTAAATCAAAATGCTTATGCAGAATACACTATAATGCCACGTGTAAAAGACTTTGCGTGGACACATTGCAAGGCAATTCCGGGTTCAACGAAGGTTAAATGCAATTGGTGTTTGTCTGACATCAACGGTGGCATTTATCGCTTCAAATGGCATTTGGCAAAGGAGCCAGGAAATAACATCATTATTTGTACAAAATGCCCTGCAAAAGTCACTTATCAAGCAAAACAAGCTCTTGAAGGGATTTTTGAGAGTAAGGCTAAAAAGGCAAGAACTAGGAATGAAGTAGGCTCCAGTTCTACAGAAGTTAGGAGGAATTGCTTGGATGGGGAAGATGGTGCACATGTGTTTTCCAAGGAATTTGGGTCGACACCTTCTTCTACAGCACGTGGTCCAAACACAAGTGGAGGAAACATAAATTCTTTCTTCCCACCTTGTACTACACCAGGATCACAGGCCACTTTGGAGAGTACAGGATGGAAGAAGACTGTCCATGAACAAGCAAAGAAGGCAATAGCGAATTTTTGGTACTACTCTAGCTTGCCATTCCATGTTGCCAGGTCTCCATACTGGCAAGGTATGGTGGATGCTATTGCATCTGCTGGTCCTGGGTTCAAAGCCCCATCTTCTGAGTCATTGAGGCTTCCTTTGCTTAATGATGCAGTACAGGATGTTAATGATGTTGTTGGTGAACATCGACTGATTTGGGCAAAGACTGGTTGCAGCATAATGTCAGAAGGATGGATAGATAGGAGGAATCGAACACTCATCAACTTCCTTGTGTCTTGTGAAATTGGCACAATTTTTTTGAAATGTGTGGATGCATCGCACACAATCAAATCTGCGGGTGCATTGTTCAAGATGTATGACTCAGTGGTCAAAGAAATAGGGCCACAAAATGTGGTTCAATTAATTACAGATAATGCTGCTGCTTGTATTGCTGCTGGGAGACTTCTGATAGATAAATACCCCTCCATCTTTTTTACTCCATGTGCAGCACATTGCATTGATCTAACCCTAGAGGACATTGGTAAACTTGAGTGGGTTAAGGAGGTATTGCACAAGGCCCGCTCAATTACCAAATTTATCTATAATCACACAAGGGTTTTGTGTATGATGCGCACTTTCACAGAGGGCAAGGAGTTAGTTCAACCAGGGGTGACAAGATTTGCAACACACTTCCTTGCACTACAAACTCTATGCGAACAAAAAATGAATTTGAAACGAATGTTTGTTTCAAGTGAGTGGATGGCATCTAGCTTCTCAAATCAAGCAGATGGCAAAACAATATCAGATTACATTTATTCTGCTAGTTTTTGGGATGCAATGGAAGAAGTTGTACAATTTTTAGAGCCTCTAGTGAAGGTCTTGAGACTAGTGGATGGGGATAAATCCCCCATGGGATATTTATATGAGGCCATGGATAGGGCCAAGGAGGTGATGACGAGTAGGATGGAAAATGACAGGGACAGGTATATGCCATTGTGGGACATAATTGATAGAAGATGGGATCGACAGATGCATTCTCCTCTCCATGCTGCAGGATACTACCTTAATCCAAGTATGTACCATGACTTCATTTAAAGATGATGATGGTGAGGTTGCACAGGGCTTGTTCATATGCATGGAAAAACTGTTTGCAACCACAGAACAGTTAACGACAACTATGGGAGAGTTAGCCATGTACAAGCAAGCAACGGGTTTTTTCTCATCTAAGGCTGCCATGGAAGGCAGGAAGACCATGCAACCAGGTAGAGTCTATTAAATTTTGATAATCTGTCTATTTTGTGCACAAAATCATAAAATGTGTAAAAAATTAAGATATTTTTACATGACATCATCTCCATATAATGTGTTTTTCAGCGATATGGTGGGATTTTTTTTGTCACGAAACCAAAAATCTTAAGTGGTTAGCGAAACGCATTCTAAGCCAGCCATGCAGTTCATCCGCTTGTGAGCGTACTTGGAGTGTTTTTGAACACATACATTCAAAGAAACACAATCACCTAACACAACAACGGATGAATGACTTGGTGTTTGTTCACCACAACCTCCGCTTGAAGCTAAAGAAAGCTCAAGGTTAGACTTTTAGTATACTTGCAATCGTAGTTGTAAATTTGTAATTGTATTCATAATGTTTTTTCACTTGTAATCCAAACACTAATTTGTCCATGGGCAAAACTAGGTACCATTGAGGATGCTGAGCCAATTGACCTTGATGAGATTGATCCAGAAAATGAGTGGATTGCTAATGATGACGAAGCTCTTGAGGATGACGATTTTGAGATCCTAGAGGAGGCCAACTGGGAGCCTCATGTGATTGATGAACTTAGGAGAGGCAAAGCCCTAGGAGCTTCATCATCAGGGCCTGCAAGCCTCTAGCATAGCTCTATTTATAGTAGCAACTAGCAAGAGTCATAGGCTATTTTTGATTTTTGAAACTTTGTACTACAAACTATATTGTAATTGAAATTTTGTCATCTATCAGTTATGCATTGTGAACTAATGCTTTGAAAGATGTGGAATGCAATGTAATCAGCGATATGAATATAAACAACAAAATCTATTTTCTATGATTCATTGGTTGAACTCTCTATTTTATTTGCTCTCTATATCTCTATTGCTATGGAAATACCTTTCAATTAAAAAAAAAGCAGTTTTTGTCTCTTATTCTACATATTTTTACATTTTATTTTAAATCCGATTTTTCCCCAATTTTTTCAAAAAATCTTTAACTTTTGGTTTGCCGATTTATTCCCCAAAAGAATTTTGTTGCTATGTTCGATATAAATGATGATGATGCATAAATGCAATCATCATTTATATCTTACCGTAGCTATCAATCTTCAACAAAAGCTCTCCTTTTAACTAAAACAAATCCCTACAACTACACGCTTGCATTGTTCAAAAGAATGCATAGATTGAACAAAAAAAGTACACATATAGATTGAATAAGGAAGGGCGTTGGTGTCCTCCTCCTCAGGGTGTGTTGAAAATTAACACTGATGGTTCTTCTCGCAGAAATCCTGGTCACACTGGTATTGGGGGTGTTGGGCGGAATAGTTTTGGGACTGTCGGGTTTATCTTTTTTGTTTATAAGGATTGGTATATTAACAATGTAATGGAGGCTTTTGGCATTTTATGTGCTATGGAGCGCAGTTGCGCTCTTGCGTGGAGACAGATCATTTGTGAATTTGATTCTCAAGTGGTGGTGACTTTGCTGAAGAGGCAGCAATTAGAGGATGGCAGTTGGCATTTGGCTGTAATTATAAAACAGATTCTTAATCTGTGTGCTTCTTTGGAGTCGGTTACTTTATATCACATTCCTAGAGATTGGAATGCGGTTGCGGATTGTTTGGCTAAATGGGCATCTGATCATTTGTAAAATTGGAATATTGTGGAAAGGGGTCAATTACCCCCAGATTTATCAAAAAAGTTGGGCCACTTAGTGGAGAGAGACGGGAGTGTGTAATGCCCTTGCTTTGTACTGCTCTTTTTTAGTTTGAATAAATTTTTACCCGTCTTTTAGTTTAACACGTTAGTCAATTAATTGAAGGACTTTGTACAAAACCACAATCTACACCTTCAAGCAAACTTGCCAAAGCAAATTTATCATTAGTACACATAATGAGATATCTCAATAAAAATTTAAAAGCAAAATAGACATAATAAACTTCATTGAAAGAGTAAAATATATTTTATAACAATAACACTAAATACTTGATGAATGGCAACTTGAGCAATATGCAAAATAAAATCTAAGTGCAAAATAGCACTTATTTATATTGTTTAACAAAGTTATTGCATGAAAATAAATAAAAAGCCAACCTGCTACTTCTACTCTAAGAATAAATAATTGCAACAAATGTAATTTTTATGTAATAACCCTTGCCCAAGATTGGTAGTTTTTATGATTTAATCCGTTTGGGTTGACAATGTAAACATGTTGTCAAATAATAACAAATCACAGAATTGTACTTAATGTCTAGGACTGAAAATAGTTGCTGCAAGATGAAGATTCTACAATATTTGTACTATTGTCAACATATTGAAATAAGACAATCATTATTCCCATGCTGCAAATACCATTCATTCATCTACAAATGTAATATGCATGCAAATTGAAATATTACATAAGTTAAATGACATATGGCAGACTTCCCCTAACCTTAATTGATACTATTACTCATATTTATAGGAGAAGGTATTATGATGCCAATTTCTGATATGAATTTTGAATAATGAAATCTGATTTGATAGCAATTTAAGAATGGAAAATTGACAAGAAAGTATGATCGCTGTTTCTGACATATTACATTAAAAGCATGTGTTTAACTGTGTAAGAGACTTGTGTCTCTATCTGATCGCTATTTCTGATTAGATCTCTATACTACTGCAATTTCTTTTGGCACTGTGTCGGAATATTAACTATATGCTTATGCATCCATTTGCCTTGTAAAAGGTGCTCGACAAGCCACCCTCACTTGGCTAGTTGTAGGCTCTTGAGAGCACCCAATCTGAGTTGGTGAATATGAATTTACAGATCTTCTCTATCCCCCTTCTTCACATACCACAAACTCTTTTTATATCCTTATTCAACCATACACAACCAGCAGCGTGAAAAAACTGATAAACACTCCAAAATGAATTCCAAACTGTAAACTAACACACACTCACACCAAAATATGCTAGAAAACATCAAACCCAATAAGAACAAAAAGCATGAAGGAAGCCATCACCAATGTATGCATTACTGCAACTTTTGAGTGGAGTTGCAACCACTGTTCAACTAAGAGTTGTCTCACAAACTCAAAACTGAAGTAAGCTTGGAGGGGTATCATCCTCAAAACCCAAGAGTTCTGACGCCAATCCGGCAGCACTTCATTTTCATAAAATTGCATAACCAAATGAGAGAAAGAGAGGCATATAAATATGCTCCAAACCTAGAAGTTTGAAATACCCATTCCCTCCAAAAAGGGATGCCACCTTTTGGAGCATTATAATATTCAATTAAAATCATAAAATCCTCAACTTGGGCATCCACTTTACATTGGCATCAAATTATCATTTAAATTGCATAAGTCTCCAAGAAGGGTGTCCAACACATGAGTCCCACTTTTAAAAACAACTTAAGTTGCTCAACCTAGGCGTGGGGGCCAAAAAGCAACTCAACAATAAAACACTAACTTAAGTTGCAAACCTTCCATCTTCAAACTCCAAGAACATTGGAAGAGCCACTGCCAAGAGTTGCATTGCCACACTGCCAGAAATAGAAACCAAGTATTGAACTATTGCCAAAAATAGTGACTCCAAACGCCATATGAGCACATTTTGGGTAGTCGTTGTAACTTACTAAAAATAGTAACTCTAAAAATAGCAATGACTGACCACCAAAGCTCTCTAAAAACCCAGAAAGACCCAAAAACCCTTCTAGCAAACTCTTGCAACAAGCTCCTGAAAAGCTGACAAGAAACCTCCAAGAATTTAGGAAACCCTAAAAATGCTTCCAAGTAGCCCACGAGACTCCGAAAATGGGCTATAAGCCACTGAAAAGCATAGGGCTAAAAAGGGGACATTACAGTCCTCCCTCCTCGAGATTGCTTATCCTCAAGCAATCGCAAGCCATGCACTGATTGATTTTGAATAAAACTCAACATGACTCTAGGATCCCATATAAGTCTAAAGAATCCATAGCTCCCCAGAATAGAAACACTGCTCTGCTAGGTGCATGCAAATCAGTGTGACCCCAAATTTTTGAGACCGGGACGATAGGGGACAGCAGGACAAGTCCCCAAGTTTCCAAATTTTGAGGCCAAATTTGGGGACGGTGGGGGGAAAACCATATAAAATATAGGGAAATTTTAAATATTCATATGAAAACATAGATAAAGCATGCATAATATACATTATAGAACCTTAACATTCAAAATTCAAAATTAAACATACATGAATCGTGATACAACCTCCAAGTTATAATTTATAAACTTATATCAAAATGCCCAAAGGCTACATTGATGCCTTATAGTTTTAAAGTTTAAACTTTTACATTATGAATGATGATATGAAAATCAAAATTAAAAAAAAGTGCACTGCTGCCCCTAATCTGCATCTCCCATAACCACATCAAAATCAGAGTCATCCTTTGAGTCACTACCACTGCGATGGTCCACCTCACCCTCAACCAACGGAATCCCAACCAATCCCTTTGGTGTTTCCTCCTCATCAACCTAGGCCACGTCTTCGGGATCAATATTCCACCATAGAGCTGGAGTTTGTCGATACTCTGGAGTCTAACGATCTTTAAGCCAATGAGCACTATGCACAGCCACTAGCTTCTCCACTTGTCTAGAGGTAAGTCTATTCCTCTTGAGGGAGTGGATAAAGCTATATGTGGACCAATTCCTCTCTGCAACAGAGGAATTGGCAACCTGTGCAAGAAGGTGAGTAGCAAGTGTCTTCAACTATGGTGTATCCCTCCCATGCCATGTCCACCATCCAATAGGGTCTATTTGAGCTAATATAGCTCTATCCAACCTCGCCTATGGTTTACTCAAATTTGGGCCACGAAGATTTGCAAAGTCAAGGAATTGTGTGCGAAGTATTGAAGCCTGCTCCGCTGAATACATCTTATCAATGGCCTGTGTGAATCCATCTAAACCTCTATGTCATCACATGGAGGCACCCGACCATCCCTTGGTGCGTACCATTTGGGATTTAGAGCAAAGGCAATTGTAGTCGATCATAGTTAGTCGTAGTCGATAGTCAATTGTAGTTAATTATATTAAATAAAACTATAGCCACGTTGCAAATATTTCATACAATGGATGTCATATGTTGTTTCGAGTAATTAAGTCCGATTAGTTGAAGTTGGTTGTTATGAAGCATCACGACGGTTGGTTTTTCAACCACCACCAGTGACTATATGCGTTGGAGTCTATTGTAATTGGGACAACAATGTTCTTGTGATGTTGACATTATACTTTTGTGCTTGCTGTTGAATAAATGCAATTTTTGTTACATGCATCTTATGTTCAAGAGTATTCCGTACATGTCTATGTTTTGTGAATTATTTAGTTTACTCTCATAGTATAATAAAAGTATCCCAGTGAGTAAACATTTGGCACTGTTGCCTAAGTGAACTTGGGAAAAGTACTCGATGGTAGAATGGCGTCATGATGGGTTAGTTGATGGAAGAACCCATACAAGAAAACGAGGAAAGAGAAGACAACTTGACACAAGACCTTGTCAACCTATGGGATATCTCGTTGAGAGAGCATGTATGAAGGGAGGCTCTCAATCGGTCATCTAGGACAGACTGCACATCAACCCAGAGGTTGACTAGCTCCTCAACTGATTGCCAAGGTTGTTGACATGTCATTACATCATCCTACAAGACCTTTGGGCGGAGAGTGACCAAGAACGCCAAAGACAACATATACTACAACGGTACAGGGAAAGGACCAAGCGGGAGGAAGAGGAACAAGACACTAGCCGAAGGTGTACTCCCGACAGTCAATGATCGTACGTCCAACAATTAATGCACGTACAACCCAATAAGGACAAGAACCAAGTACCAAGCGAGCAAGAAACACTAGAGGAAAGGGTACGACAATCACTTAGACTAAAGAAACAAGAAACTCGACGAAGAAGACTAAAACAAATTGTTGAGGAAATGAATAAAGGCCTTAATGAAATAAATCAATCTTTTGTTAAGTTACACCAAAACCTTGCTGAGCAAAGTGATGCACCTTTTAGGACATCATTTGTAGCAGATAGAGAAAAACTAAAAAATGATGATAATGAACTTCTAAAAGAACTTGAAAACAATATAAGCCGTATTCAAGAGTTGTCCATATCTAATGACAAGGGACCAAGGATTGGACGATCAGAGCCAAAGACCCCAAGGCAGAGGGAATACAAGTATGAACCCCAAGAGACTCAAGGTGCAAAGGACGTTGGGAGGGGACGTGTTCATGACCCGTATGTGGCCAAGAGTGCAAGAGAGGCACTGAAATGTCTAGGTAGAAACAGTCCAATCAAGTCCTACATACAAGGAGGGAATCAGGGAAGAAACATGGTGACTCCGCCAGTCGGGAGGTAGAAACTACCGAAGTTCATGGGGAATGGTTCAAAGGATCTCGTACGTCACTGTAAAATGTACGAAACAATATGGATAGCCAATGGGCAAGACGATGTGGATTATTGGCTATGAGTGTTCCCAACTACACTGAGAGGCATTTCCATAGATTGATACACGAAACTAGAACAAGCACAGAAAGTTTCATGGCGATTGCTCAATAGAGTATTTGAAGATGAATTTAAACTCCTCAAGGACGACAATGAAATTGTGGCAGAAATATATAACACGAAGCAAGGAAAGTATGAGCCTACAACCGTAGACCCTGTAATGTCCCCTTTTTGGGCTAACCATAAATCTTTTATCTAATCTACCAATATCCATAATGCATATTGGAAGATTTAATCATACAGGACTTGGATGAGAAGCAAGATAAGTCCACTCGAAGCTATCCACCTAAGCCCAAGAGCATGAGCATTTGACCAAGACAACCCACCCCTTGGCCCTCATGAGGCGCACTTAGACAACCCTCATGGGGTGGTCTACCCGATGGACAACTTGTATTTGCATTCCCTATCCTTGCTATCTTATCCATCCCTTTTTATGGTTGAAACTCCTTGAATCAATTCCATCCATCAATCCCCAATTTTGGAGGTAGATTAATTTTATTAATTAAGTTGTCCAAATTTATGATTATTTCGTAAGGATGACTAATTGATAATTTTAATTAAATTAAGTCGGATATTAAATTAGTTATTTATAAGGTTATCAAACAATTATAAAATAAAAGGTGACCTTATAATTAATTAATTTAATAAGAGATTAAAATATACATTATATCATAACGTCACTAAAATAAATAAATTATGTCTTTTATCCCACATTGACAAGCAAGGTGTGTGAGTTCTCCCAAGAAAAGTATAAAGGGAGCTTTTCGCTGAGCATTTGGTATGGATGAGTTGATTACTTCATTTCTACATTTGGTGAGCTTAATGCTTGGCAAACTTCGCTTGTGAGATATCAAGCCTAGTTGATCCTAGTTTCGATTGTGAAATATCAAGCCTAGCTAGTTTGGGAGAGGATACATCAGTCTTCTCATTTCCTGCATAATTTTATGGCCTTTGGCCAAATTATCATCATCTAGAGGAAATCAATTTGAGGAGGTATTATCAGATTTCATTGGAGATTTGAGAAGTCCTTTGGAGGACAATTTTGAGCAATTGCTGGAGGTGGCTTTTGGAGAATCGATTTCTGTTTTTGAAGAAGATAAAAATCTGAAATCAATTACATTGCTGGGCGCACTTGGAGGCGTGCGATTTTGTCATAAGATAACATTAAAAATCAGCAAAGGCCTTGGAAGGGATCGCTGGATGCTTGTGAGAATATTTGCAGCTTCTTGAGGGGTCTGGCGTCATCTTCTTGGAGAACCGACCACATTTGTGAAGGCTGTCATTATATACCAGGTTCTCTAAATCACATATGTAATGCATTGAAGGTTATTGAAATGTTTTCAGATCATTTTCTGTAATAATCAGATATATATTTAGGGTTGCATTTCAATCTCATGCATCAGTTGTAGTTGCTACTGTAGACGCATTTCCATAACAGCATTGTCATATAATTAGCATACTAAGTAATGCCAAGAGTCTTGGCAATCTTTGCATTCTAGTGAATATCATTGGAGCACTTAGAGATTTGCATAAATAATCTTTGTAATCAGAATTGGGAATCATATTTTACAAATAAAGAAATTAGAGTTTGCATGCCAATTGTTTGTGAAAATGTCGATTGGCTGTAGCTGGTCATTTTCATGAAGTCATTTATTTGCATTTGATAATACAAAAACATATTTGCACATCATCTACATTGTTGTTAGACTTATTTGTTATCATTTCCAAGCATTCAAACATCATTGCCAAGTGCCAAGAACCAAAACACAGCAATCAGAAGTTTATATCAGCATATATCAGCTTTCATGACAGCTGTTTGACGAAATGTCCAAGGCATTAAAAGGTGGAAATTAAGTCAGATTTTGCCAAGGACATTACATTGAAACTCCTTGAATCAGTTCCATCAATCAATCCATGTAGAGGTTGGGAAAGAGCTTACCGTAGGAGGTCTGTAAACATCTCTCCTAAGCCCAAGAGCAAATATCACCCCCTTGCCTAGGAGTGGTGTACCTAGGAGGATGTCTAGTATCTGCTCAACCTACTAGTAGTCTCTTCCCAACTTCTTCCATGGTTGTTTTATAAAGATAAATAACAAGATAGATATGATTGCACACACAATAATTATGATAGAATAAATCACATTAACATAACTAGTTATCCTATTCAAAATAACATATTAGCAATGCTATAATAGTGGCATGCATACTCCAAAATGACATTAATAAATAACATCTATTAGACAAATATCATTATGTATAAATTGTACTTATCAACCATCTATAATATATTTATCAATCATAATATATTTAAATACATTTATCAATCATCAACTATTATTTAAATTCCTAATTTATTTGCCAATCATCAACATCTAAGTTCATAATGTATTTAACAGATTTCATTTTCTAAATACATCAGCATTTATCACTTCTTATTTAATTTTATGAAAAACACTTACCTTTATTTTGGTTCGATCTGCTGAAGCTTTCTTAATTCTCCCAGCCACAATGATCCTTTTATCCTGCAGAAGTCTTTCTTTAAATATCCCCCTAGTATTCCATCATGAGACGTGGCTTTTAGATTGATTGATACTCCTTGAGAAATCGCAACCTTTCCAAGCACTACTTGTCAAAGGGTCGTTGATATTGGAGACATCAATGTCTAAAGTTTTTGGTTATATATTTGTTAATAATAGTTTCACAAACTTTGGTGTTTCATAATCAGCATGATCATTATAATATTTATTATGTAAAAAATATGCTCATTACCATAATGTCTATATTTATAATAATAATATTATTACTGATAATTATCAATATGCCTTGTGACTTGTGTGTATTCAAGTGCATACTTTGTGGCTTATGTGTATTCAAGTGTATACCTTGTGGCTTATGTGTATTCAAGTGTATTCAAGTGTATACCTTGCGACTTGTGTGTATTCAAGTGCATACTTTGTGGATTATGTGTATTCAAATGTATACTTTGTGACTTAGTGTATTAAGTGTATGCTTTGCAAACTACATGCTTTGTGACTTGTGTGCACTCATGTGTATACGTGTATTCATGCGACTTACGCATTTAAGTGTATACTTTACATGTATTCATATATGCTTTGTCACCTCTTGTACTCATGTGTATACTTCATGTATTATTTGCATTTATACTTTATGTATCACAAGTATCTATGTGTTACTTCATGTGTTCTTTACTTTATGCTTAAAAACTCTAAAAATGTTAAAAATGCTGTCTATCAAGTTGCTTGAGCTGGTTGCTTGCGTGCTTAAGCTACTTGCCTACTTGCTTGAGCTGGTTGCTTGCATGCTTAAGCTACTTGCCTACTTGCTTGAGCTACTTGCTTGGGTGCTTGAGCTACCTGCTTGTCTACTTGAGCCGGTTGCCTACTTGCTTGAGCTACTTGCTTGAGCTACTTGCTTGTGTGCTTGAGCTACTTGCCGGTTTGCTTGAGCTGGTTGCTTGCTTGCTTGAGCTACTTGTTTGTTCGCTTGAGCTACTTGCTTGTGTGCTTGAGCTACTCGCTTGCTTTCTTGAGCTACTTGTCTGCTTGGTTGAGCTACTTGGTTGTCTACTTTAATTTCTGATTCATGTGGAGCTCATCATTGTGTTTACTTTATGCTTAAAAATTATGAAAATGTTAATGTTGTTCGTCAAAATGCTTGGGGTTGGTTGGCACTAACAAATTAACTTATCTAAAAAGGAATTATTATTAGTATCCAAATGCAATAATAAAGAGTTGTAAATACAAAAATGGAAAAGTGTGACTCCCTCAAACTTGTGATATGAAAGGGAGAGCATTGCATCCATAACACCATCTGAGAGATCCAATTAAGGATAGAATCTTAAACAGCTTTGCAAGATGCTTAAAATAGGCTCTCAAAGATGGGAAAAAAATATATGAAAAGGAGGAATCACCCTTGTAAAAAAACCATCAATAGGGAAGGAATCTAACAACCCACTTGGAAGTAAGTAATGCTATCAAAGTAGCCATAAAGAGTGGCGACCCTTTAGAGAAATAAATATGGGGGAGGAATCAATTCATTGACATTCAATAGGCAATCATAACACATCAAGAAACCAAGCAATTAAAATATCAAAAAATTCTCAAGACAACAACACAATTGTCAAGTAAAGAGTAAATGGTTCTATTCTTTTGAACAAGATTAATTGTACAATCAAGCCCATACCACATATGATCTACCTTGTAACCTACCTAGGGGACCAAAATCACTCATATATAGAATGGATCATTTCATCTAAGGGTCTTGTTGTGACCTTTTCACACATCACCCCATGCCAGATGGGGACCCCCTAATTTTTGCTCCATTTTTGGTCTTTTGGCTTTTGTTTTGTGTCTCTCTCTCTGATCTTTTTGTCCTTCTGGGGATGTCCTATCATTTGACCTAAGTTGAAATTTTGGCTGTCTGTGAAATTAGGGTTTTCATTCTTTAGGCTGCATTGAATCAAGTTGGCAAATTGGCAGTTGAGCTTAACATTGTTGTCAGAAGGCTTCCAGCAGGTTCCCACTGAGTTTTCATTGAAATCTGACAACTTACTATTTTTAGTAAGTACCTAATTGGAAGGTCTTTTCTTCAGAATTTTGGGATTCTAACTGCTTCAGCACATTCAGGTAACTTCAAGATGCTTGCACGTAAAATTTGAATAAATTCTAACAACTTGCTATTTTTAGCAGTTCAGGCTTCATGAGCCATTTTCAGGGTTTACACGTATGCCTTTCAAATGCATGTCAGAAAAATATTTCTGGGTTTTTCAAGACCTTCGCGGTGATATGACATGCAAACCGAGATGAGGACGTTCAACAGTTCAACCTTCAGAGGCTATTTTTAGGGTTTGCATGCAGAGTTTTTCAATGCATGTCTGGATATTCCTTATGGGTTTTTCGAGAGCTTTGCAACGGTGTGACATGCAAGCAGAGTTGATCACTTTTTAGGGACTTACTATTTTTAGCCAGTACGTATATGCAAACCAGTTTTCTGGGTTTTTTGAGATCCCTCGGGCACTATAACATGCAAATTCATCCGACAGTCGGTTGGTCACTTTTCGAGCACTAACTATTTTTAGCAGGTTCACTCCGACAGCCACCCGACACTTCAATTCAACGAACAAAATGGCATGCAACAAAAATCAAGTCAAACAGAGGCCGTTCAAGGCACATGCAAGTTAGATTAGGGTTTCCTACTTCGGTGCCTAAAAAGTAGGGTAAAAAGCCAAAATCTTCGAAAACGAAGGTATCCCACTATGATCAACATCCTTCAAGCAATCTACTGGTAAAATTTGGGTGCAATCCGAACACTTACTATTTATAGTAAGTCACCTCCGGAACAGGGCTATAAATAGAAGGTTGACACGAGGGGCAGGTGTGAATAGGTTCACCAGGCAATGAGGACCATGTGGTCAAAAATTCAAGTCAAACAGAGCTGCAGAAGTCAAGCAATTATAGGGTTTGCTAAAAATAGTAGATGAGCTTGGGCAACAGGGATAAAAGGGTAGCTGGGGCATTGAAAATTTCCAAGTTAAGAGCTAGGGCAGGCAAGTTGAAAATAAGCCAAGTGTTCAAATACGCCAAGAAGGGTGGCATAAAATTTGCCTAAGTCAAAATGGAAGGATACCCTCTCATATGCGCCCCATCATGGAGGAGGAGGTATGAAAAGTTTCCAAGATATTCAAAATAAAAGTAGCCTGCTTCAAATGCACCCTCAGCTATGAGTAGAGGACTTGTAAAAAGTCTAAGGTGTTGAAAATAAAAGTTGCACATGTGGAATGCACCATCAAGCAAGGATTGAGGCATGAAAATTTTCTAAGTAAAGAAAATAAAAGAGGCCCCTCTCAAATGCGCCCATGAAGGGGATGAAAGTTGAAAAAGTTTTTAAGTGTTGGAGAAATGGATGCACACCCTTCCATATGCGCCCTAAGCAAGTGTAATGAGGTGAAGACATTTCTAAGTAAGAAAATAGAAGCTCCACCCATAAAATGCGCCCTTGGCTTGAGGTGAGGGAGTTTAAAAAATTTCTAAGTGTCAAAATAAAAGTTCCCCCTTCAAAATGCGCCCAAGGTAGCTTGTTGGTTGAACTCATTTCTAACGCATGAAAATAGAAGCAGCCCCCCCCCCCTAAATGCACCCTTAAAAGGAGTATGAGGTAAATAAGTTTAAGTGGAGAAAAGTGAAGGTAGACACACCTTCCATATGCATCCAAGGAAGATGATAGAAGGAGATGTCAAAGGCGTGGGGACATAAAAGTAGAAGACCTCAAATGCGCCCTCAAGCAAGGCCACTCAAAAAAGTATTCTAAGTCACAGAAAAGAAAGCTCAAGGGTGGAAATGCGCCCAGCAAAGGAAGTGAACATGATGAAAAGGCTTCTAAGTAAAGGAAAATAGAAGCACAAGGTGGTAAATGCGCCCAGCAAGTGAAGTTGAGTTGATAATTTCCTAAGTGTTGAAAAATAAAAGCACAAACCTCTAAATGCGCCCTCTAAGGAAGTATGAAGGCAAGACTTAAAATATTTTCTAAGTATGAGAGAAATGGAGGCTCATGGGGTGGAATACGCCCATCATAAAGAGGTTAGGCTAGAGATATTCTAAGGCGTTGAAACATGGAGCTGCCACTATGACAAATGTGCCCAGCAAGGTGATGTGACTTGGAATATTTCTAAGTATCACAAAATGGAAGCTAGACCTTCCAAATGTGCCCTTAGTAATAAGTAAGGAGGAAATGACAAGTTGAGGAATCTCTAAGGCATTGAAATGAGAGTTCAAGAGGTCATATGTGCCCAAGGTAAGGAGGAGACAAAAGACTTAGGAATTTGTCTATGGCATTAAAATAAAATGCCACTGAAGGGAATACGCCTAGAGAGAAGGAAATGCTGAAGGAATTTCTAAGTTAGAAAATGGAAGTAGAAGACTTCAAATGTGCTCCAAGGAAGTTGGGACTTGAGAAAAGTTGCTAGGTGTAAGGCAAAATTCTAAGGCGTGAAAATGCTTGGGAGATGAAGGTAAAGGTATGTGTTATGAAGTGCGCCCAAGGTAAGTTAATTAAATTAAAAAGTTTCTAAGGCATTTCACAAGGTGAAATTAGAAAATACGCCTAGAGGAGGTAATGATAAAATTTCCAGAGGCAAGAGGAAATGTGCCCACAATCGGGAAGAGAATTTCTTCAGAAAAATAGGAAAATGCCAAGGCATGAAAAATGAAGACTGCAGGTGTGAAATACGTCCAGAATTAAAATGGAATAAACCTTAGCAATTTTTATTATTTTTCAAAAATAATAAAAATTAAACGTACCCCTCCGTCCAGACACACATGAAAATGATGATTTCTGAGGGGAAATTTCTTCTGGGTATTGGACATTTCCCATTGGGAGATGATTTAAATCTTTTCCACACCTTGCTTGTGTTGTTTCGACAGAGATTTTAGCCTAGCGCTTGTTGATGAATTTCTTAGGCGAAAATAAATTTTCTAAGGCAAATAAAAGAAATGTTTTTACAAATGCCTCGACTGGTGATGTCAAAATGAGCGCCTGGACTACGGTGGATGAAATTTATAAAGCAGAGAAAACAACAAGGGGGTCAAATACACTCACAAGGAAGAGGTGAAATTTTTCTAAGGCATGGAGGAATTTGAAGGTGAAATGAAGCTCGAACATCAAGCGTTCAAATGCATCCTCAAAGTGAAATATTTTCTAAGGCACAAACTCTAGGCACAAAGTGGTGGATGCACCCTTGAAGAAGACCTCATGAAATGAATACAGTGCGCCCATGATGAAAGTTTGCTAGAAAATGATGAATTTTATCAAATCTAGAGGTCAAGCAGACCTTGGAAATCAAAACATGGAAATTGGGTTAAGTAAAGTGAATTTATATTATAAGCGTTCTGATGCTCTTCTTTCTGTTTTGCAGGATGAACACCCAAGCCAAGGCATGAGGACTTGAGGTGATGAAGCTAGACAACGTTACAACTTTGGAAAAGGGAAACGGCAATGAAGATTTGTCTAAGGCATTAAGAACATGATGCAAAAGAGGATAAATGCACCTAAGGCAATGGGCTAGAGAAATATGAAGGTTACAAGGAAGAAATGCGTCCAAGAGTAAAACAACAAGAAGGCTGAACGAGGAAAGATCACATTGCTCCAGTCGTTATTTGTTTTATGCTTGCCCCTCCTCCTAGCGCAATAGAATTGGCAGAGAAGAATAGTGGGAACACATTTCTGGACGAGAATCTTCTAGAGGAGGATAGTGGACATTAATTGCTCATGGTGGTTTTTGCAGAGGAGTGGAGAATCTTCTGTTCATTTACTACCCCACTCCTCTTCGTGGCGGTTTTTGGGGCATAAACCCTAATTAGGACACATGTGGCTCGATCTGAGCCCTTCTTTGTAATTGAATCTAAGTCGTCTGTTGGACTGGGCCAACTATAAAAGGGGCATCCCCCCTCATTTGTAATATATTAGATCAGATCAAGAGATCAGAGAGTAGAGAAGATGAAGTTAGAATAGAGAGTTAGCTTAGAAGTTAGCTTAGTTTGAAAAGGAAAGAAAAGCTTTCCCTTTGAAAGTTTTTGTAAAAGGTTGTTGTGGAGAACTCTCATAATATAAAGAACTTCATTGATTGGTGATTCTCTCTTTCATTGTGAGTGGTTGACAAGGCTTTTTCGGCTTTCCGATTCAAGTAGATAGAGTAAAGTAGATGTCATTCTATGCAAGTAGTCGTTAGTTGTGGAATGTGGCATTTGATTTGAGCAAGTCTTCTTTCATCCATACCACTAGCAGGCTCGTTGACGGTGAGTTCACCCCGCGTGGTCAACTGGAGTATTGGCACTTAACTTTGATTGTGATTCATGTGTCCATATGCATTGTTGTGATGGTATGTACATGTTGTATCACAATTTGAACATCTTTCTCATCGTTTGAAGATTGCACCAATTTTGTGGAAGTTGTCTGAAGGGAGGCAAAGCAGAGACTGGTTTGAAGGTAGTTGAAGTTGATCCTCACATTCCACCATTTAGAAATAAATTATAAAATCCCTATCATTATCCCTTTTAAATTCAGCATTTCCCAGTTAGTTTAAGAATCAGAGCATCATAGTCAAATCTTTCATCTCCTTCAAGAAGTTGAACAATTACGTAAGTCCCCTTGGAATACCCAGCATATTCACATCAACCAACTGAGCCTATTCGCTACAAAAGGAACCTTAGAGTTGAACGCATGATCTTTCACGCAATCTTAACATGCGGAATACTTTGATCAAGAGAGAATAAGGTGACCGTTGGAAACTTTATTCTACGTTGGTGCGGTCATAAAACACCCGTCAACAGGTCTTCCTCTACCAAGTTCTCCTTTAGAGTAGCTTTACATTCATAACTCAAGCTATGACTATGATAAGTTGCATTAGGAGTCCATAACCCACAAATCCCAAGATCATTCTTACCATTCAAAGCTTGGGGTAAATTAATATTGTCAGAGGGATCACACTTTAGTCAAGGAAATTGCACTCACTCGCAACCTGTGGTGAGGAATACCTAGATCCTTCTCTCAAATTGGCTTACAAAGATCTCATTATTCACAACACCCCGAAATCTATTATGAAAAAGGGGAAATATTTGATTACAAATCTTAGTTATGATTGCTAAAGGACAAGCAATCTTGGGTGGAGAGGACTGTCATATCCCTTCCCAAAATGATGACACACTGAAATGAAAAAAGTAATAATAGGTATAGCTAGCTTATTGATATTATATCTTAAAATATGGAGTATTAAATTACAAGATCAAAATAATAAAGTAATAAAATAAATATAAATTGCAATTTTTATGGAAATTGCAATTTGCAATAAACCTTTCCATCAAATTTTTATAAAGAAAAACCTCGCAATTTCTTGGAAAACACCCTTTGAAAGCTTTGAAATCCCATGCAATTTTTCAGAAATGGAAAAATCTGTCCTCCAACTAGAAAATAACTCGCGATTTTCAACAGAAAAAGAAAAGAAGCCCGCACAACTTCTAAAAAAAGACACAATTTCCTCAACAAACTGCCCTCAATACCTTAGCGTGATTTTATTTTATAATTTCCACGTGATTTTGTACAAATCTAACATGCAGCACAGTCTATAAAATTTTTGACACTATACTATATTATGCTCACAATTCCTCAATCTATCTCTACATATAACAGTCCTTAGGTCTTTACACTCAAACTCCATTGCTATAGATGACCTCTAATACCATATTATAGAAATCAACCACATAAAGATAACCAAGATATTCATTAAATAAATAATAAGAGAAAGCCTTATCATGAAAGATTACACTCACAGCAGACAACCCCCATTATAAATGTTGGATAAATAAAAATAGCATACTAAACGAAAAAAAAAACTAAAATATATTCTAAAATTAAAACAACTTTATTAAAGGCTACGACTAATAATTAATTGACCATTACTATTTAATATTTACTTTAATAGAAATGGTGATTACCTCATATTTGATTTGGTCCTCTTCACCCATCTCATGGACACACTCAATCATGAATTTAGTTCTGAGGTTGGGTTTAATGACCAAATTAACACGTGGTATTTAAGTTGTATTCTGTAATGCCCTTACCTGGGCCAGGTAAATTCTTTGATGGTACAGTTTTTTGTTAATTTTGCTCACCTTTTGAGCAGTTTATAGCTGAAATTGGTTGGTTCTGTGCCTTCCCTTTTATGTTAATGCAATATGTTTTCAATTATGAAAAGAAAAAATAATTACATGATGCATTCAACACTTTTATCAGAGATCGAAGTGAGGTTGTGATAAATCAAATGTACCTTGGGAGAAATTGGTCATCAGAAAGGGATCTTACAGAGACGTACAAAATTCCTTAGAGGCACATGCATATTTTCCATTAATAATATGAGTCACTGATGTGAAGAACCACAATCTAGCATTTCAAACACCTTAGCTCCAGCGACATGATAAAATATATGTTATCAGCTAATGAAGAATAAATATGTCTCTTCTTTTAAAATCTTATTGTTACATTTGGTTGATGGTTCCTTTCTATGAAATTACTGAAATCTCTGAACAAAAGTTGAATATAAAATGACAATACTGCAAGAAATAGACAAAAAAAATGGGATATAAAGACAGCTCTAAAGAATGTAGCTATGTTAATAAGATGACTAGAAAAATACATATAGAAGATTCAATGCATTACTATCAAGATAGTAAAAACAAAACAATTGACAAAATCTATTAGTAACTCACTTTTGACAAATGCTAATAATATAGGCATTAATTACTTACAATGTCAGAACTTTTTTCAGGAATGGAAAAAACTTTTCTAGCTCCTCTAAATTTGCAAGACCCTGTACAAATGTGACTGGTACCAGGAACAGGATTGTTAGGAAAAACACAGCAACCATGACCACAAATTTACTGATCCATCGCTGGAGAAAAGGTGCAGAGATAAATTGCCAATAGATATCACGGGGTTCAGGAGCTGGTTCTGCGACCCACAAAAGTGGATTGGCTGACTGTGGAATCTTTGATGCCACTGCCGCTCCATAACGAGAATTAAAAGAGACAAATGCTGCGGGAACCTCCTGTAAACAGTAAATTGGCATTTGAGATACAAATCTTAAACATTGAGAAGAGACCATCACAATAGGCTGGTTTATAGAAAACTCCAGCTATTCTACTAAGGTAGAAACTAAGAAAATCATATGCATGATTATTTACATATAAACAACACCCAACATCCAGAAGAAATACAGATTTTCCCTCTTGAAATTTCTGATAGGAGAACATCAGGCTGCGTGTGTACATATAGGCTCAAATATCAGTACGATTTTGCATTTAGTCATTAAGAACCACCCCAATCCTTTGAATTCTGTCTTCAAACCTTATCGACCTCTGTTCCCCCTCCAATTTATATAAACCAGCAGGTAACATGAGCAAAAACATTTTATCATATCACTACTATCAGAGATTAATTTTGTAGGAAGGATTTGTTTTACCAATCATCGTTGCACCAGGTTCATCGAATGGAAAATCCAAACAACATACCTTGCATTATTCTGTGTCTATTTTAAAAAGGGACAGGAGCAAAATACAAAATATAGAATTGCATTATTTATTTTATTTTTAAATGCAAATGAAAGCAGCTTTTTTGTGCATAGAAACATAACCAACATCTGTAATGTTATTGTTCATAAAAGCAGAAACAACATTTTATCATTTAACTAATCAGAGAAGACCACCACATACCTTTCTGTTCAGGTATAACTCTGATTGACCTGATCTGACATTTTCTTCAACGTCCTCCAGTTTCTTTGTATAATGATCAACAGGATCCACTTTTGCACCAAAGAGACCTAGAAAGCCTTCCCTCTGTTGTTTCCTTTGAAGCTGAGGCTTTGACTTCAAGCGCAGAACCTTTTTATACAATTCTTTTGCTTCATTCTGGCATAGCAATATGAGAAAAATCAACAAAACAATTATGTATGCTGCTTGTTATCACTTGGAGAAACAAACAAATTTCCCTTATCTCTGATGATATGTAGTTCACCCTATTGACAATATAATGGGGTGTAAACATTTGTGTGAATAACTTCCATTTCACATTTGAAGACATGTACATTTAACTAAATTGAAACTCAAACAAAAAATGCCACAAAAACACTTATTACAATGACTTGGGAGAAGCATGACCTAATCAGAATCCTTGATCTAAAAGCAAATATTGTGTTTCTTATTAAAGACAAAGGTAAACCACAACTAAGCGAAAACCTGCTAGAATCCTTCCTCACATCTGAAGGTAAACTAGGCATTGCAAGCCCTTTCAGAATCTCAAAAAAGATTCTTCGGAGCCTCAGGCTATTACATTTTTTAAAAGTGACTGCCCTCGTAAATTCCTGTAGCGTACTTCATCTACAGCTGCCTAATTGCTCCCTGTCCAAACAGCATCTTTTAAAAAACTAAAATTTATGAAGTGTGAACTTGAGAATTACTTCATCTCTTTTGAGCTGTTCCAGAGCTTCAACTTTTTTGGGGCTAATCAAAATGTGTCGTAGATGGCGCCAGTAAGGGCTGTAGTCACCCCAAACTAGCGAGGAGAAAGGAAGTGAAATGAAATAAAGGAGGCATAGTGGGAGCTAACGTTAGTCTTTTAGGTTTTTATTTTTATAGTTTCAATGTAAAACCAGTTAGATTTGGCCCAGAATCGCTCTGGAAACGCTACGTCACGCATGGAATCACCCAAGTATGAAATGCTTTTCCTGGAATCATTTTCAACACCAAAAATGCGACTTTTGTTGGTACCCACAGAGATCTCAATTCCAATTCTGTTTCAGAATTGTTTCGTACCTGGAGTTGTCACAAAACTAGGACGATTCAGTAACGTAGTTTTAGAAGATGAAGAATACAAAACTGGCTATTAAAGATAACCAAAATAATACAGTACTAATATATGACCAATATTACCTTAGCATCCTTTCCCCCCTAATTTTCTTCAGTCGGTTGCTTACACAAATTGTGTTTTGCAATACATTACAAATGGTGTTATAGCCAATTTCTATACAAGGTTGAAAAGGACTGGTCAATTTTATTCATAAGAGAAATCAAATTGTACAATGGAGACAATTGCCATTGAATTATATGTTCAAATATCTATAAATTCTGAAATGTATATTGATGTACAAAATATTACATTTGCAGTCTTTCTTCCCTAAAACCTAGAACAAGACTTAGCCTCTCTAAACAAAACTTGCCCAATTACAATATCTAGAACCCTAAACCAAGGCTTGGAATTCCCTTTTATAGAAACAAGGGAGCAAACAAGATTAGAGCTACCTCATAAAATGCAAGTACAACTACCTCATAAAAGACAAAAAACATTTTATGCTCGGAGACAAAACCGTTGTGGAAGCCACTACAAAAGATATTCCTAGGTGTGTAGAAGAAGACAAAATTGGAGCAATCGTATGTAGTTTCATTTGTACTTTTGGACCCATGCTGCAAATGTATCATCTGAAGACCAAGAAAATGCAAGAATCTCGCAAGCATTATTCAAATGAGAAGAATATTCCTCATTTGTCCACTCATTGGCTTCTTCAAAGAATTTAATCAAACATGTATCCAACTTTAACAACTTATCTAATGTACCAATGCATAGGTCCATGTCTACCTTGTTGCTGGAACAAATGGAATTAAGGAGTGGAGGCAAGATGTTGCTGAAGTTTACCCTTCATTATTTATATGCCTTAACTTCTCCTTCATCTATCAATATCTTTGGCATTAAATCGCCCTTCCATTTCCTCAAAAGAGTTCAAAATTTGCTCCAGAATTGCTCAAGAGCTCCCATGAGCAGATAGAATCTTTTTCCAGGGTACTGAGCTTCTCCATAACTGTTGACATATCACCAGGAGCATCAGCATTAAAATTGGCATGATCAATCATTTTGCCTATTAGTGGCATTCTTGGACTCCAGATATCCAAAATGCCTTTCAAGTTGTTCCTAACTTGGACATGGTTGGCATAGGTATTTCTTAAAGTGTTGTAGCCATTCCATATCCTCTCTAGGTGATGTAGGCTGCAAGATAACCTATGTCCAAATAGATTTACCAAACCAACCAATTTCTTATCACCTTCTTCCTTAGCAGCCTTCTCAGCTTCTTTGCTCTATTTCAGCTCTTCTTTCAACTCACTAATCTTGAGAGCATAAGTCTCCCTATCCTGGAAAGATGTATCTATGGAGGATGTGGATGGTTGAGGAATCATTGGTGCTGCAGTAATTCTCTGAGGGGGTAACAAGGCCATAACTTTATTGTATTCTTGCAACAACTTCAAATTCTCTTGTTGTTCTTTGTCGAAGTCTACTTGCAACTTCTTTATTGCAGATTTACTAAAAAGTGCAATGTTAACAGCCAAAGATGTTGCCTGAGGAGCACTAGTATCTAGAAGTCTTCTAACAATTAGGTTGCCAATGAGTTCATTCATATCCTTTATTACATGTGGCTTGCTTGTCTCTAGATGTACAAACCATATTGCTAGGGCTTCATACTTTGCATTAAACCTTGATCAGAAATATAGGTCATGAGCTTGTTCTTCAAATTGTAGTATGGGCTCATCAATGTCTTGTCTTCTAATGGTATCCAATGCAACTACAGAGGCAATATCCCATTCTTCCAAAAGTAGGCACCCACTTTTTCATACAATCTCCCTTCCCTCTTCAGGAGTGATTTGATTTACATCAAAATTGACCTCCTCCAAAACCTTTTTTCCCATCTCCTCCCCCTCATCCTTGGAAATATTTTTCCTTTTCTCTTTCAAGAATAGAGCATATTGCTCTACCTTATTCTTGATCACAATGTCCTTAGGTTCCTTGGACTTAACAAATTTATCATCTGACATGAAAGTTGTGTATGCCAATGCCCTAACATCATTGATAGCATCTCCTCCAGTCTCAAAATTGATTATCATTCTCTCATCAGGGGTGTTTACTCGCTACGGCTACAATGACGTATGGAGTAAACGGAGATATTAAATAATATTGACAGCATATAATAATCACATGGCAATCGCATAGAACATAGATATATTTCTTTATTCAATATTTGGCAATTACATCATAATGTCTCCACACAGAACATAGCATAGCATAGTAGATCCATCATGTTTCCCGACTACATGACTCAAGTACATATAGTACGCTGGTGGTGGTTTAGGTACCAACCGTCGCATCCCTTCACTATAACTATTTTTTTCGTCAAGAACTTAATTCTCGAGGCAACTCGTCAACATGAAACGTACATAAGTACATGGATTATTAATATTAACTAGTGTCTTATTTAATTATGACTCACTATCGACCAAGTACACTCTCGGCCGACTACATCAACTCACAGCCAACTACATCATCCCCCCACAAAGTAGTTGTCTTCCAGACGACTGAAAACCAAGAATGCCAACTGATCCTTCTTTGCCAACTGATTGTCACTCCCACCCAATATTCCATCTCTCTCCGCCAACTTCTCCTTGAGAGTTGCAACTCTCGTCTGCTCAGCAACCAACTGCTCCTATACGATGATGGCTGGTGGCACTACAATTTGGCAATTCCAATAAATCTGATGTGTGTCTGGGGACAACGTCCCCAGCGGGGTCAAGGGGTAGCACCCCCAGCGGGGTCGAGGGGCAATGCCCCTCGCGAGGGTCTGGGGGCAGCACCCTTCGCAGGGTCCGGGGGTATTAATTTACATCCAATAGGCTCTTCTTACTATATGCATCTTTACACTCGTTGAATAGTGCTGATGAAGCTAGAAAATACAGATTTTGCAATGTTTTTCTTAGACTTAACTTTCTCGAGGTTGATGCTTGGTACAGCCTACCTTTTACAAACTTCGATATTTGGTACAGTCTTTTTGACATGTATGACCACCTCCTCCATTGTGTGTACGACCTCCTTCCTTATATGTACGACCTCTTCTTGTTTAAAGCATACGACCTCCTTCTGTTTCAACCGTACGACCTTCTTTTGATACACCCATACGGCCTTCCTTTGATGCAAGCGTACGACTTCCTCTTTGCTTGGGCGTACGGCCTCCTCAAAGCGTACGGTTTCCTCCTTGTCTGGTCATATGGAGTGCTTCTTTTTGTCAGGTCGTACAGACTCCTCTCTTCTACTAGGCCGTACGGACTGCCTCCTGCCAGGTTGTATGGCGTGGTTCTTCCTCCCCTTGTCAGGCCGTGCAGTGTGTCTATCATGTTGTACAAACTCCTCTCTTCTACTAGGCCATACAGACTGCCTCCTGCCAGGTCGTACGGTGTGGTTCTTCCTCCCCTTGCCAGGTCGTACAGTGTGTCTGTCTAGTCTTCTGCCAAACCGTACGACGTGCTCTTCTTTCTTCTTGCCAAGCCGTACGAGTTCTCTTGTTTCCTTGCTAGACTGTACGACGTAACCTCCTGAGCTTTTGCCAAGCCATACAATGTGGCTTCCTATGCTTTTGCCCGACCGTACAATGCACCTTCCTATGGTTCTCCCAGGCCGTACGATGGAACCTCTGCCAAATCGTACGATGGAACCTCCTGCCTTACTGCCAGGTCGTACGATGGAATCTCTTGTCTTACTTCTAGGTCGTACAATGGAATCACCTACCTTACTACCAAGTTGTACGATGTAATCTTTTGTTCTTTTGTCAGGTCGTACGATGACTCATGTCCTCTAGCCAGGCTGTACGATGTGGCCTTCTCCTTGTACATGCTTCCTTAACTCTTCACCAGGCCATGTTTGGTCTTTTGTTGCCTTGCCAGATCGTACGCCTACTGTTCTTGTTCCTCCCTCCAACCGTACGATGTACGGACCTACTGTCTCTCTCTCTTCCTCAAGTCGTACGATGTACTAATCGAGCTTCACCCTTCCCTACCGAGCTTTCTCTGTTTTTGCCAAACTTTCCATCTTTTTGTTATGCCGTACGGTCCTAGTGGCCCAGCCTTTTATTGTGAATTTCCTTACTTTGAATTTTCACTAAACTTTTTCCTTGGCGATTTTTTTAAATGGCTATACTATGTAATTCTTAATTTTTTGCCAAACTTTTTCCTTGGCGATTTTTTTTAATGGCCGTACTATGTAATCTTTAATTTTTCGCCGAACTTTTTCCTTGGCGATTTTATTTTCTTGCCGAAGTGTTTCTTAAATGGCCATGTCTTCTTGTTGGCTCGGACTTGGCGAAATTTCATTTTCTTTATTTCCACTGGCCATTTCATTTTTAATTTTTCAACACTTCCCACTTTAATATTTTCTTCTTCACAACACTTTTCTTTTAATTATTTTAATTTTATCCTTTTGCATTCTTTCTCTCTCCGTCTTTTTTCTCTCCTCCAATTTTTTCTTCTGTCTTTGTTTTCTCTCTCCTCCATCTCTTTTCTCTCTCCTCTGTCTTCTTTCTCATTGTCTTTATTTTCTCTCTCCTCTGTCTCTATTTTCTCTTCAATTTTAAAATTTTAAAATTCTACTTTATTTTTTTCATTTTTTAGTTCCAACACAATTTTTTCAACTCGTACCTTTTCGGACTTGTGGGCTAACGTATCGTTCGCTCCGGATACTCTTTCCTTGTACTCTTCATACTTAGCCGAAAGTGTCTAGCTAGATGTGTCGTTCTCTTCTCCTTCCTAGATTTCTCCAATCTGCAGAATGTTATACTCTCGATGGGACTCTCGATGGGACACCTCATAATCCTCCATTTGCCAATGAAATAGGCCATTCAATGAACTTGTCTCGTCTTCTGACCAACTCTCGATTTCAAGTATGCCCTCATCGTTTGGCTCCATTGCTTTCCTTCCTTCGTCCATGTCTGGCTCTCCCCCATCGGATTCTGATTCAGAAGATGCCAGTTCTTCACTGATGGCCTAATTTTTTAAGTCGATCACATACCTCCTCAATTTATTTTCTATGCACAGTGTATTTCTTTTCCAATTATGACTCGCCTTGGCTGCCACTAGCCACCCTCGTCCAAGCAATGCATCGTTTGCCTTCCTCTGCAATGGAATGACTGCAAAGTTCAACAAGAATGGTTGTGTTCCAATCACCACCTTTTGTGCCATCAACATTCCCAACAGTTTGATACCATGTTGATCGGCAGCGACGAGTTGGAATGTCGGTGGCCAGAGTGTAGGCTTCCCAAGGCTCTTCCATGTGTCTTCGGGCAGTACATTGACTCCTGATCCTCCATCGACGATAGTATTTGTCAAGATATTCCCTTCGATCTCCATCTGCACAACTGTTGGCATCTTCCCGACGTTCCCCGTGAGTAGTACAGGATCAATGGTTTGTTCACCATACGGTGGTGAATCTAGTACCAATTCTTGCCTTCAGTCCTCCGCTTGCGATTGCTTGACATCCCCGAGGATGTTTGTCATTGCCAGTCCCAACTGCAGCAACGTCTGGAGAAGGTCAGTTACTTTGATCAGTATGGTGGTCTGCAGTACCTACCATACAATGTTGGTTTCCGCCTTCGACCACCGAGAGGTCTTTGGCTTCTCCAGAGATATTTTGTTCTCCTTCGCCATCGCTAGTTCCACTTCATCTTTTGCTTCCTTCATCCTTTGTTTTTTCGTACGTGGATCTGGGTAGGTTGCCTTCTTTGCTTGCGCTCTGGTGATCACCAGTACCTCTTGTTCTTCTACTTCCAGCATATGGATACCCTTCTTCTTGGGGCATTCACTATCTTCATGATCGCCTGGTCCACACCACTTACACAATCTTCCTCTTGAACCTTGGCCATTCTAGCAATCCTTGGCGAAGTGACCCCATTCATTGCACTTTCGCCATTGGATCATGGGTCGTCCTTTACCGTCGTACTGTATTCTGTTCCTCGGACTCCTGTTGCTCTGGTAACCTCCAGGGGATGCATTGCTATTGTACTGGGGCTTCAATGGTGTGTTCGGCGGTGTCGACGGTTCTCCTTGAGCGAAGATTACTTTTGAACTTTTGGCTTTTGAATTGTATGGGCATTCCTTGACGGAATGTCCCATCACTTGGCAGATATCGCAGAATAACTTCTTCGGATAGTTCGCCTTCATGTGACCTTCCCATTGCAGTCTGTACACCATAGTTCTCATGCTTCCCTTGTACTCTCTTTGTCGACCTTCAATTCTTTCATCATTCGCATTATTCTTTCCTGAGTGCTTGTACGGTCTTGGATTCACTATCGCTGTCGTCCGCACTCTCCTCGTCCATCTTCTTTTTCCCTCAAGAGGATGTTTTGTTTTCACTTTCTATATCCATCGCCCGATTGTATGCTTCAGCGTACGACAACGGAGGCACGACTTTCATCTTCTTCCTCAACGACAGAAGTAAGCCTTCAATGAACCATCGCTTCTTTAGCCCATTGGCCGGTTTAACCTCCAATTTTCCCAACAAGTCTTTCAGTCGCCGATTGTATGTGTGCACATTCTCGTGTTTTCCCTGCTTCGTACTGTAGATTTTTGCTAAAATCTCATTGTCATCCCTCAAGAGTTTGAATTCGTCCTAAAAGGCCTTCTTGAGTAATCTCCATGTAGCTTTATGTGCTTGGTCCAACTCTGAGTACCGGTCGATGGCACTATCTCTGAGTGTCGCCGGAAAGGCTTTCAACCAATATCTGGGTCATCTTCTCCACTTGCTATCCAGATTGACTCACATGTTTTGCAATGTCAAAATGGATCCTCTAACCCATTCCCCATAAACTTCGGCAGCTTCTGCCGCTCTGGAGTCACCATCGTTCCCCGCTATCCTCCTTGTGTATTGGACCTAACTGGACCGGTTTCCCCGTTACGTTCTAGTGCGTCACTTGCACTCTCGGCCACGTACGAGTCACTCTCTCATCCTCCGTCAGCGTCCTCGACACCTTGAGTCTCCTGGGTCCCACTTCGGTGCTCCCTCTGCCAAGGGGTCTTGGGCTCAAATCTCCCAATCCTCAACCCTTCGTCGTCGTCCGATATAGACACTCCGGAATGCATCGGATGTTCTCAATCTCTCCACTCAATTTATTTTCATTTTCTTGACTTTTATCTGACTACAAGGGGGAGCCTCAACCATTACCCTTTGAGGTGAATGCACTGATTGCCTAATATCTTCAATATTTGGTACATTATCCTCATCATTAGGATATTCAACCAAAGGTTGAGGACCTATTTGTTACAAAGGTTGCATTTGTTGCAGAGGTTGTTGTACAATGATCTGTGTTGGAATCCTAGGCATGTCCATTGCTAATTTGGGAGCTTCAGTTATAAGATTAGCAGCATTATCAATCATCATCAATATCTTGCGGATTGGGTCCTCAATTTTTGAATAAGCTCCTTTGAATTAGGGGTTTGATCCCTTCTTTTCCTTTGCAATTTGAATCCTTACCCAAGATTCTATTATTTTCTAGACATTCACCTTAGAGGAGCAATTTCTAATCAAACCTTCAATCTTATCAAATTGGTGAGTGTAGCCATCCAATTTGACCTTAGTTCTAACCTGGTGGATATAGTGCTCTGGATTACAGTTCCTGTAATGTTCCCATTTTCATGAGCATCAAAGTTCAATGGGTTAGCCTATTACTTGGACCCTTGTAGGCTAATATGTTTGGATAGAGGGTCTCAATGGCAGTTCATGGGAGGTTGTTGTCATTTCCATTTCTTTAGTTCAACATTGGGTTCAGTTCCAGGCCTTTATAGATCAGTGTTTGGCTTAGTTTGAGGGACTACCTATTTATAGTAAGTCAATCTGGCAGTGATGCTATTTTTAGTCAGGGCACCTGGACACATGGGGGTTTTACAGTGTTGACCCCAGCTTCAGACGGCATGTCAAAATACTGAATATTGAGGGAGATATTAATATTTAAGTGGTTAAGTTATATTTAATTAATAAAGGGATATAATAAAGTTATATTTTAACTTTATAAAAGTGAGCCACTTAAATTTAATAAAGTGAGATTATAATAATTTTGCTAAATGGTAGGCCCAAGTTGAGAGATTAATTAAAAAAGGGGTATCAAACATTAGAATACATTTTTAAATGTATTAAAATGAATCTCATTGGAAATTGTGCCTCTTTGAGGAAATATAAGAAGCAAACAGCAAGTCGACCTCATTTCACGTATTGATCATTTGACATTGTTTTCTTCTAGCTTCTTTGTAGTTTGTGCCTAAGACAAGGGTTTTAGCATTTTTCACCATTGGAGAGCGGCAATTGTTCAGTGTTCTGCAATCTTGAAGTTGTGGAAGACCAGCTGAATCATTGCTTCATCAGAGTTTCCTTCATTCAGTTATTTACAATTTTCAATAAAGGAAAGGGCTTCATCAGTTGGGACGCCTTCTTTCCTTAGCTTTCAGCATCAATAAGTTGGTTGTGCATTCCTCTTTGCTGGTCGTACTTCATCTTGGGAGGTGTGCTTGAACTAGCTGGGGCATGTGATCTGGAAGGGTGAAACGCCTTTTGTTTGGGCCTTTTGTTGTTTGCATCTTGGACGCCCAACATTCTCAGGCCTTTCTATCCAGTTTTTGTCAAGGAGAAATCATTATCTAGAGGTGGGCATTGCATTTCACCAAGTTCATCATTTTTGCCTAGCATGTACCAGATCTTTCTTATTTAATTAATCTGAGGACTTTCGGGTACGTTTTTTGTATGCAATTTACTTGTAGCAATTGCCAGATACATAATAGCATTGCAATTACTCTATTATTACTTGTTCTTCAATTTTAGTACTGTTTATTGTCTGGCGCACTTCTTTACTTTTTGTATAAAATTCATCAAAACAAGCAAAAACACAAAAACAATACAGTTTAGCATCAAGGGCAGAGTTAAGGGAGATATTCCTATTTAAGTGGTTAAGTTATATCTAATTAATAAAGGGATATTATAAAGTTATATTTTAACTTTATAAAAGTAAGCCACTCAAATTTAATAAAGTGAGATTATAATAATTTTGCTAAATGGTATGCCCAAGTTGATAGATTAATTAAAAAAGGGGTATCAAACATTAAAATTCATTTTTAAATGTATTAAAATAAATCTCATTGGAAATCGTGCCTCCTTGAGGAAATATAAGAAGCAAAGAGCAAGTCGACCTCATTTCACATATTGATCATTTGACATTGTTTTCTTCTGGCTTCTTTGAAGTTTGTGCCTGTTGTTAGAATATTATATTCTTATGTATTAATGGTCAATATTATATTATTAGTTTAGTTTAGTTTTATATACTGTTTCTACAGTATCAGGTAGGTAGAGTTGGTTAGTTCATTAAATGACTACAGTAATCTGTAGTTCCTATATATTGTAATGTTCTCTCTTTTTTTTAATACAATGAATGTTTTACCATTCACATGGTATCAGAACATTTTCGAATCTAGGCGCCTTGAAATTTTTCGTGAGTTTGAAGAAGCTGCAATTCAAAATATTTCAAGCAAAAAACGCAGGATTATTTTTTACATGTTTGGGAGTCTATCTACTTGACTTTTGAAGAAGTCGCGATTTTTTGTGATTTGTTGTACCCAAACCAAATGTTTTGCTTCATTAAGGCATTTTGCTTAAAATGGTCTAAACCTTGTAAAAGTGGGGTCAAAACTCAATTTTTGGGCAAATCAAGCGTGGGCTTTTGGTCACTGTGATGATAAGAAGATACTAGCAAAATTTGAAAATTTTGAAAATTAGGGTTTCCAGACCCCGATTTTAGCTCAAAACCCTAAAAAATAGGAACTTGTCAGAATTGGCTGAAATTAATTTTGATTCGCTTATTTCACATCACAATCATAGTGGTGAAGTCAGTTTCAATTAAAAGTCAGGTTAAGGCTGGTGGGTAGTTTTCAAATTTTTAGGAGAAAAGTTAGGACCTTTGAGGTCGTCAATGGCAGTTGGCCAGTACCAGATGTCAAAATCTAAGCCTGAAACTCAAAGCAGAATGTTCTACAATTAAAGATGCTTCTTGACAGAGGGGATTTTCAGATTGGCAAAAAGTGCTAAAATATTCTAAGTTTGGAAACTTTTCACTATGTAACGTGGGAGACGCTTGCGCAATCAACGTGCAAATCAACTTTACACGTCCGTACATGTGAAAATAGTGGGATGCAGTCATATACACATGTTCGCAGTGGTGATATCTCGACATGGTCAACCTCAGCAGCTGATGTGGTGTTCACAAAGCACGAAGTGGTGAAAGTAGATGAAAACTATCAAGCAGAAAGCAGATCTGCGCCCTTGTAGCCCAGGGGCGCCCTTCTTTTTGGAGGCTCAAATTTGGTTGCATGTGCCTACTGATGGATTCAGTCTCTTCAGGATCATTCTAGCTTTCCAAAGAGCTATCAAGCGAAGGCATAAATAGTGCAGAACTCTGATTATCAGTGTCAAACGCTAAGACTGCAAGCATGATACAAGTCACAGGAAATTGCATGTTGATGGTTTGAGCGCCTCTGTAGCTCAGGGGCGCCTTGAATATGGCTACCCAGATGAATGAAATTGCAATTGAGGTCTTCCTGAGATGTTTCCAGCTTAGTCTAGCTTCGCAATGCACACGTTCGCGAGATGATCTAACATTCTGAGTGACCGTGACAGAGGTTTTACCGAGCATATAAAACAGAGGATGGTGAAACGTAGCTACACACAGCTGCACATCTGTAGGCTAAAGGCGCCTAGCCTTTAAGCCTGCCAGATGGGGTTATTTGCTTTTGCAGTCTTCACAATTACTCCAGCTATCCAACAAGTTCAACCGTCAGTCTCCAAGATTTGGCGAATGCTCGTACGTGCAAGGTCAAGGTGGTGATGCTGAAAAGTGAAAGTGACTAGAGACAACCAAAAAATGGCTAAGTATGGCAAGTACAAATCTCCTTGAAAAAGGCGCCCTTCTCTTTGAGGCCTTAGAAGCAGTTTTTTGGCTTCGTCGTCTCTAAAGACATCTCTTGTATGTTGATACAACTATGTAGAGAGACAAACGGCACGCGAATCGGAGCACTCCAGCTCCCAGTATCAAGAGTCAAAGTATGATGTTCAGACAAAAGTTACACTTTTGTCAAAATGGTATTTGTGCCTTCACAGGCCAGGGGTGCCCATCTTTTTGGGGTTCCTGATACAACTTTCAGATACCTTACATACAGTCATTGGATGCAGAGTACTTCCAGTCACGCAATGAATCTATTATTCATTCAGCAAGGTTCATCATTCACCGTCAGCAGCAGTTTGAAGCGTCAGAAGGCAATACGGAGAAATGGCTAAGTCTAGAATCAGTGCATCAATTTAATTAAAGGCGCCTAATTTTCTAAGGTGTTAGCTATTAATTTTAGCAGATTCAGTTCTCAGCAGACATCTCATCCTTGCTATGCAGGCTTCGTAGTGGATATCTCAGATCAGTCACAAGTTCACTCAGCTACCCGAAAATCAAAGTTGAATATGGCCAAATGTAACTTTGCAGTCAGCTATAAAGTAGGAGATAGTCAAAACTCTAATAACTCTTGCAAATGGGCGCCTAGAAGGTCAAATTTGGACTTTCTGGAATTAGTGAAGTTCGCCGAGCACATCTAGATGCTATGTGCTATGTTGCTGACTAATTAAAATAATATTTTAATATTTGTTTTGCATGTGCTAGTATTAAATAGCGATTTTCTTCCGTAATTTATTATTGGCGCCTTTTTAATGCTAAGTCTTAAATTTGCATGCTAAGACAAGTGAAATATTTTATTATTATTTTAATCCACGAGACTCAGAATCAGTGACAGTTCAGCTAGAAGGGGTCCAATCGAATTCTTTCATAGTCAGGGTTTCAGATCTTGCAGTCTTCCTTTTGTAGTACGATTTTACTCTAGTTATGCAAGCATGGCGTTCATCATTTCATTCATTCAGCTTGAGCAGAGGTGAATTGTTTCCAAAGTTCCGCGAATTTCTTCAGCAGCCAGTTGTGAAGACATCAAACATATTCTTTTGCAGGTACAAGTCCAGATTCATCTGCAAAATTGAAGACAAAGTGGTGATTTTGGCAGAAGAAGAAAATATAAAAACTAAAAAACGTCTTTCTTCTTCTTCTCTATTTCTTCCATTTTCTCGTCTTAAATTCTCTTGCATGTTTGAAGAACTGGCATTTTTGACAAAACAAATCATCTGGGTCGATTCAGAATGGCTTCCTCAATAAAACCCATGTGCTAGAATTTTTCAAGAAAATTTGTTCTAGAGCATCAGTTCTTGAGGCTCTTATTTTCTTAACTGAAATTCCTTTGCATAGTGGAGTAGAAGTCAACTTTTTAAATCTAACGTTGAGGGTCATCTTAGAATTTGATTCTGCACAAAACCCATGTCTCAAAAATTTTCATGAAAATTGCCCTTCGACAAGTTATTTTTAGCCTTATCTGGAGTGATTTTTGGTTTTCTAGAGAAGTCAGAACATAGCCGTGTTCGTAGTCAACAAGCGAGTTTTTCAGGATGCAGTTCACGCAGACCGAATTCAAGACCAAGTCAGTCTTAATTCATGATTTCATTAGAAAAGTTGACACCGATTTGTATCAAGCACATCCGAAAGGTTGGCAGGCGTAGTCACTCAAGTCCACATGGTTTCATGCCTCGTATAGCTGATTGTCTTCCAAGGCCTGTTTAGAGGGTTGATACTGTTGGGTTTCTGCGTGTGCAGGAAGTTCATTTGCATTTCTCGCAACCAGAGAGTTCGCGGTCAAACTTCGCAGTTTCATCATGCAACACTCTTCCATAGAGTAAAGCGTGAAAAACGTGAGAAGCGTCAAGCTGTTGAAGAAACAGTGGCCATCACTTCAGTTACAGAGCCGCCAGAGTTACCAATGAGTTAAGTGCCAGTTTAAGTGTGCAGAGATTTCCAAGTTTTGCTTGAGTTGCTGACTAGCAGTGAATTGACAGTTGAGACATGTGACAACCTCTAGATGGTAATGCAGTCACTAACCTCATGGAGGGGTTAGTTGCACGAGATCAAGGCCAGTGAACTTCAGTTCAAGGCGTCCCACCTTTTCCAAGATAGACATTAGACACAGGAGTTAAACTCGATGTCTCTTTTTGAGTAAAATCATTGTTCCTTTTCTGCACGCCAGTCTTTCTTGGAATCATCCTTGTATAGTTGGAGTTATTAGTTAGTTTCATTTCAATAAGGACGTGCATGTTGCACATGTCCATTTTGTTGAGTCTTGTTTCAGTTAACTGATGGTATCTTTCCTCTTAACGGTGTAGTTTCATTCAATTAGGTTTAGAGAATAAAGATCTCGCATGCTGCGAGACTCTAAGTCGACTCAAGGTGATTTTAGGGTTGCCTACACCTTTGATGTCTATAAATAAGAGCTTTCAGCTCATTTGTAATCAACTTTTGCTTGTGATAGAGAATTGTTGCGCTGTCGGCGACATGCCTATTCTCAAGATTGGTTCACCCTTGTAAATTAGAACTTTTGCATGCGATAGCAATATATGTTGAGCCTACCTTGCCTGTAATATTGTTGTTCTATATCTGTTCATGAGTGATTGTTGTTATAATAAATAGATGAGCCCACCTTGCCTTCATGTTATTATCATGGTGTTTATTCAATCTCAGTTAAATGGGGTTGCTGGTTTGATCGTTATTGCATGCGTGTTTCATCTATACAATACACTGTCCTAGTTGCTTACCTTATGTTTTGTTTATAATAAGCCTATTCAGGAGAGCAGATAGTTGAGCCCACCTTGCCTTCATGCTGTGAACCTATACTCAAAGCTTATCGTTTGATGTGCGTGATAGTAAACTCATTCAGCCAAGCAGATAGTTGAGCCTACCTTGCCTTCATGTTGTGAAGTTGTACCCGGTTTACCGTATATTCGTTTGTTTTAATAAGCTTCTTCCCGAATAAGCAAATAGTTGAGCCCACCTTGCCTTCATGTTGTGAACCTGCACCTGAGGTTTATCGTGTAACACATTCCTGCTCCATTTCCTCACGCTCTGTTTTCTTGAGGAAACTGGATAGATTTAAAGAAGTTAGCTTAGTTGTAGTTAAATGATCTGTGAAACCAAAAAATCCTTAACTGCAACATTCTAGGTTTTCTTAACCTTGCGTCTCTTCTAACGGAGAACAAAAAGATAGGATTTAGTTTACTTTTCTTTTCCATGCATTCCAGCACAACGAGGGAGCTTCCCCTCCTAAATTGAAGAGCACTCATTACGCAGTGTGCATAGTTGTCCGTACAAACTTACACTCCAGAGGTGTTAGTTCTTACGCCAACATGATTCAGAGCCGTTTTTCGTGCCTTTTTTTTGGGCACATCTAGGGTTTTGGCGTCTGTAATCTGCGTGTGTTTTTCGTCCTCTGTAGATCGCGTTTTTCGTGTGTGTTCTGACGCACGACCTTCTGAAACGCTTTTTCGCGTCTTCTTTGCCTTGTTTGTTTTTGTGCGACCTCTGGTGCCTGCACGCGACGCGTTGTCATGGTCGCACGACCTCTTTTCCGGCCGCGTTTTTATTCCTACGTGGATTTTTCATGACCTACGCAACCTATAGTTTTGTGGGTTGCTGGAAATTTCATGGGTCTGTGGATATTTCGTGGGTTTTGTTTCCTACGATTTTTAAAAAAAAAAAATCAACAAAACATGGCTTCTAGGCGTCTTTCTTTTACCAGCGACATCTCTGCAGCCAATATCCACGAAGGGTATTGTTTTTAGTCCTCAAAATCTGCGACTTCTGTATTTTTCTACTGTCTACGGCTAGGGTTTCCAAAACCCTTTGTTACAATCAATCATTTTTTGCAGATTCCTTTTGGGCATTCAGCAACATTTTATGGGTATTCTCTAATTTTTTTGGGCTTTTCAAATCCTTCTAGGTTTTTATTAAATATTTTTGGGTTTGCGTTAAATTTTTTTTTGGGTATTCTTCAAATTTGTTGGGTTTTGTCTTTTAAAAAAAAAAAAACTCTACATTGGTTGTATACCTCGAAATTTGTGCTAGGGTTTCGATTTATGCTTTGAAATTTGTCCTGCAAAACTTGCTTTTGTGCAGTGTTTTTTTTTTTTTTGTGTGCCTTCACCAATTTGACTTCAAGGTATGTGATGGCATCTCTGACAAATATAAAGCTCGAAAGTAGCCAAAAGTTCAACAGTAAGAATTACAACACCTGGAAACATAGCATGATTACGATCTTTGAATATCATTGCCTCAATCAAATCATTTTGGGGAACTCACCTCGTCCCACTGTAGTCGGAAAGGACCAAGACAAATGGGATGAACGCAACTAGGAAGCTGTCATGCTCATCAAACTCTCAATTACAGATGAGCAACTACCTCAAGTACCGTCTAGCAAAACTGCTCTAAAAATCTAGAATCATTTGAAGGCTCTTCATGAAACCTCCGACAAGAGCAGAGCATTCTTTCTCAAGAATATGCTCTTTTCCATCATGATGGATGAGAAAATGTCCTTATAGGAACATCTGACAAAGATTAAGGACATTCGTGACCAGCTGGAAGCTATTGGTCGAACAATGGAGGAAGAAGATATGGTGGTCATTACTCTGAAGAGTCTCCCGCGTTCGTATGAGCATTTCATCGAGACACTGAATATCACCTCCACCAATGTTGATCTCAAATTTGAATATCTTTGCGACAAGCTCTTGCAACAAAATCAATGGTGACAGCAGTACCAGTTCCACCTCCATAGAGAAAGCGTTCTCTGCCAAATCTTCTGCTAAGAACAAAGGGAAGGCTCAATCGTCTCAACCGAAAGGCTCTAGTTCTTCTCAAGACAGCAAGAAGAAGAATGTTCAGTGCAATTATTGCCATAAATATGGTCACATGAAGGTTGATTGTCGAATTCAATTGGCTTCTGAACAAAAGAAACAGGGAAGGTATCAACAAAAGGCACATGTCGCAAAGCACATTGAGCAGAAAGAGTCTGCATTCTATGCTTTTATGGCCAAGAGAACTGCAAATCCAGTCAAATCTTCTACCTGGTATATTGATTCAAGGGCTTCTTGGCATTTTACTCATCGTCGAGATTGGTTCACCAAATATGAACCATTCACTGATTCAGTGATCTTTGGAGGAGGCGAAGACTACATAGTTGCCGGTAAGGGCAATGTTCAAATTCACTCTGGAGGGAGAAATTTACTATTTCTTGATGTCTACTATGTTCCAGGCATGGAACATAATCTTCTTTCCGTCAGCTAGATCATGAGGCATTCTCCCCATTTGGATGTTATTTTCAGTTCGTCCACCTGCAGCATTGCTGATAAGGAGACACGCACTACGATCGCTATGGGACTTGAGGATCATGGACTTTATAGACTTGTCGATTCCGGTGATTCTCAGGAGCACGCTTTGGCAGCAAGGAGTACTTCCATCAGCAAACTTTGGCATCAGCGTTATGGGCACTTGAATGTGCACTATCTCTCTCAACTGTCTCGGGAGGGTTTGGTTGTTGGTCTCCCTGAGATCCAAACTCAAAATCATGGAGTTTGTGGAGCCTCTCAAGTTGGGAAGCAACATCGGACACCATTCTCGGATAGTGATTCTTGGCGAGCCTCCAAGGTACATCAATTGGTTCACGCTGATGTAAGTGGACCAATGAACACTCCATCTGTTACTGGGTCCAGGTACTTTTTATTATTTGTTGATGATTTCAGTAGGAAAATGTGGGTGTACTTTTTGAAAAATAAATCAAATGTGTTTAGTACATTTCAGCAGTATAAGGCCTTAGTTGAGAAAGAATCAAGTTCTCAGATTGTCACTCTAAGGTTAGATAATGGGGGGAGTTTTGTTCAGCTGACTTCTCTACTTTTTGTGCTCAACACAGCATCAAACGCCAACTTACCACACCATACACCCCTCAGCAGAAAGGTGTCGTTGAACATAGATATCACACCATTACTGAAATGGCTTGTTCTATGATGGAGTACAAGAATGTCCCTAAGAAATACTGGGCTGAAGCAGTTTATACTACAGTCTACCTCCTGAATCGGTCACTTACACATGACGTTAAGAAGATGACTCTTGAAGAACCCTGGTCAAGATGTAAGCCTAAGGTGGGCCATCTGAAAGTCTTTGGTTCTATAGCTCATGTATGGATTCCAGAAGCCAAATGTGCGAAGTTGGACTCCAAGAGCCAGAAACTTATGTTTACTGGTTACAATGACAATCACAAGGCATACAAGTTGATTGATGTGGAGACGGATCATCTCATATTCAGTTGTGATGTTGTGATTGATGAGAGTACTAGTCCATTTGTTCCTACTACCAGCCCTGAGGATCACCCTATGAAGGTTTCTAATGAGGGTGTTCGTCTTCCTATTGGTTCCCCTGATAGGAGGGCTTCAAAGAATTTTGACTCTGAAGATGAGGAATCAAGTGGTGCTATAAGTTGATTCATGTGGAGACGGATCATCTCATATTCAGTTGTGATGTTGTGATTGATGAGAGTACTAGTCCATTTGTTCCTACTACCAAACCTGAGGATCAGCCTATGAAGGTTTCTAATAAGGGTGTTCGTCTTCCTATTGGTTCCCCTAATAGGAGGGCTTCAAAGAATTTTGACTCTGAAGATGAGGAGTTTACCGGTCATGATATAGCACCACTTGATTTTCCTCAGGACTTGCATCCAAATGACTTTGTTCCAGAAAACCCAAGAGATGTTGTTTCTCCTATTTCAAATGTTGGTACTTCTACTCATCGGCCTAAGTGGTGGCTCAAGACTATCAGTGATCTTCATAATGATGAACTCATTGAGGGTAGATCAGCTCGCAGAAAGAGCAAGCAGCAAAACACAATCAATTTTGCTCTTATGGCTAACATCCACAGCATCTATGAGCCTCAGACATATTCAGAGGCTAAAGGAATTCCAGAGTGGAAAAGGGCTACGGAGACCGAATACCAGTCTTTTGAAGAATCACACTTGGGTTCTTTCTGATCTTCCTCCTGGGAAGAAACCTATCAGCTACAAATGGGTTTATAAAGTCAAGCATCATGTTGATGGCGCTTTGGATAAATACAAGGCCAGATTAGTTGCTCGGGGATTCACACAGCGGGAGAGCATTGACTACGAGAAGACTTTTGCTCCTACTGCCAAGATGAGCACAATTCATCTTCTTCTCACTATTGCAGCCCAATTTGGATGGACAATTCATCAGATGGATATCAAGAGTGCCTTCCTCAATGGTGATTTGTAGAAAGAAACCTACATGACGCAACCTCTTGGTTTCAAGGTTGTTGGCAAAGAGCGACAGGTATGTAGACTCGTGAAAGCACTCTATGGACTGAAACAGGCTCCCCATGTCTGATAAATTAGGGTTGATCAGTACTTGGTTGATCATGGTTTTCAAGGCAGCCCTTCTGACAGTAATATTTATGTCAAGCACTCTGGTGATGATATTTTGTTTCTTGTTGCCTATGTTGATGACTTGATCATTATTGATAGTTCAGTACATTTGATTGCAGCAATCAAACAGGATCTGTATCAGGCTTTTGATATGACAGATTTGGGGCTTCTCCATTATTGTTTGGGTATTGAGGTTTGGCAGAGAACTGATAGTATTTTTATCTCACTCTAAATATGATCGAAGTCTTCTTGACAAATTTCGGATGCAGGATTGCAAACCTGCCTCCACACCTATGGAGAAGGGGCTGAAGTTATCAGCCAACTCCGATTCACCTTTAGTCGATGAAACGACCTTCAGGCAACTAGAGTAGGCAGTCTCATCTACCTCACTGCTACAAGACCTGACATCACTTTTGTCGTGAGCTACATTTCTCGCTTCATGACAGCTCCCAAAGCTGATCATTGGCTTGCAACGAATCGAGTGCTAAGATATGTTAAGGGCACTTCAGATTTTGGCATTCTGTATAGCAGATGCAAGGATCCAAAGCTGATTGGTTATACAGATTCAGATTGGGAAGGATCAATGGATGACCGAAAATCTATTTTTGGATATGTATTCAGTTTGGGTACCGATGTTGTAAAATGGACCAGCAAGAAGCAGCGGGTTGTGGCTCTTTCCTCGACTGAAGCTGAATATCGAGGAACCGTTAAGGCAGCATGTGAGTCAGTTTGGCTCCGCAGGATGATTTCTGACATGCACATGTCACAAGAAGGACCTTCTCCCTTGTACACTGATAATCAAGGGGTGCTCAAACTGGGCAAAAATTTAGTCTTCCATGAACGTACCAAGCATGTCAAGCTTCATTATCATTACATCCGCAAGCAGACGGATCAGTTCAGCTGCAGTATGTTCCAACAGCGGATCAAACTGGAGATATTCTCACCAAGTCTCTGAGCCTGGATAAGTTTGTCAAATTCAAGGGGCAACTTAGTGTTTTTGACAGATTGACCATTAAGGGAGGGTGCTAGAATATTATATTCTTATGTATTAATGGTCAATATTATATTATTAGTTTAGTTTAGTTTTATATACTATTTCTACAGTATCAGGTAGGTAGATTTGGTTAGTTCATTAAATGACTACAGTAATCTGTAGTTTCTATATATTGTAATGTTCTCTCTTTTTGTTAATACAATGAATGTTTTACCATTCACACTTGAGACAAGGGTTTTAGCATTTTTCACCATTGGAGAGCGGCAATTCTTCAGTGTTCTACAATCTTGAAGCTGTGAAAGACCAGCTGAATCATTGCTTCAAAGATGGCTTCATTCAGGAGTTCTATTTGTACTTCATTGGATTTATAGAGAGATTCGGAAATAAGGGTTTCATCATCTGAGGATTGTTTCCGGGTATGAATGCTTTCATTGTAATTTCATGACAATTCTGAAATAATATTACAATTGTGTTTCTGCATTTCTTGTTCTGTAAGTTCTATACATTATCTGGTAAATATTTCAATGAAACTTCAAAACTTCAAACTAGCAGTTGTAAATTTAGCTCAGGGAGAACCAGGGGTTTTCATAGTGGTATCAGAATTTATGCTTTAATTGTTGAAGGTTGTGTTTATGTTGGTGCTACAGGAGTTAGTTAGAGATGTGTGGGACATTTCACAGATCTTCTTTTGGGCCTTCCGAGGAGTGGAGTTTCTTTGCAATCGTGATTGCTTGGGGACAAGCAATTTCAGGGAGGGCGGATTGTAATGTCCCCATTTTCGTGAGCATCAAAGTTCGATGGGTTAGCCTATTACTTGGACCCTTGTAGGCTAATATGTTTGGATAGAGGGTCTCAATGGCAGTTCATGGAGGTTGTTGTCATTCCCATTTCTTCAGTTCAGTATTGGGTTCAGTTCCAAGCCTTTACAAATCAATGTTTGGCTTAGTTTGAGGGAATTCAATCTGGCAGTGGTGCTATTTTTAGTCGGGGCACCTGGACACATGGGGATTTTATAGTGTTGACCCCAGCTTCAGACGGCATGTCAAAATACTGAATATTGAGGGAGATATTAATATTTAAGTGGTTAAGTTATATTTAATCAATAAAGGGATATTATAAAGTTATATTTTAACTTTATAAAAGTGAGCCAATTAAATTTAATAAAGTGAGATTATAATAATTTTGTTAAATGGTACGCCCAAGTTGAGAGATTAATTAAAAAAGGGGTATCAAACATTAAAATACATTTTTAAATGTATTAAAATGAATCTCATTGGAAATCGTGCCTCTTTGAGAAAATATAAGAAGCAAAGAGCAAGTCAACCTCATTTCACGTATTGATCATTTGACATTGTTTTCTTCTGGCTTCTTTGAAGTTTGTGCCTGAGACAAGGTTTTTAGCATTTTTCACCATTGGCGAGCGGCAATTCTTCAATGTTCTGCAATTTTGAAGCTGTGAAAGACTAGCTGAATCATTGCTTCAAAGAGGGCTTCATTCAGGTGTTCTATTTGTGCTTCATTGGATTTACAAAGAGATTCAGAAATATAAGGGTTTCAGCATCAGAGGATTGTTTCTGGGTATGAATGCTTTCATTGTAATTTCATGACAATTCTAAAATAATATTACAATTGTGTTTCTGCATTTCCTGTTCTGTAATTTTTATGCATTATCTAGTAAATATTCCAAGGAAACTTTACAACTTCAAACTAGCAGTTGTAAACTTAGCTCGGGGAGAACCAGGGGTTTTCACAGTTCCTTTGTACATCCACCTCCATCTTGTATGGCTGCAATTTGGAGTATAGAAACTCTAAGCTCTCTTTGGAAGTAATCATGAAATCAAAGAAAATAATGCTTGGTGGCAAAAAATACCCTCTCTTCACTTTCCTTCAAAGAGTCTTATTAGCCTCATTCAACTGCCACATGATTTCCAAAAATGCAATTCAATCTAGCACTATCCTTGGTAGTATTTGGGGTCCAATTGGTGGACCATAAATTCCGATTACTATGTAGTGGGCATGGAAGAACCAATCACCTCACTTGTGATCAATCCCCAATTTTGGGGGTCAAGTCTAGTGGCCTCAAGAACCTTCTAGCCTTCTTGGAAAGTCTCCAATCAACAAGAAACCCCAGATTTCTTTTCACTTCCTTGACAAAAAAAACTCCTCAAAAATCACATACTTGGACTTGTCACAATGCCTATCCCACATATAAATCCACTCTTGGACTAGCAAGATGAATCCATTCTCATCCTAGGATCTTATCTGCATTTGAGGGGCCCAAATCCTTTTGCCACTATACAAAATGATGTGGCATAGGAGAGAATACAACTTGAAATGTACAACATTCTCATCACCTTTGATTGCCATTAGTGCTTTATGGATTCCATCTGAAATAAAAGAGGCAAAATCAAAGTTCCTATTTAGGTCTCTGTGTTGTATATCTACAGCCATTACCAACAAGGTTGTTGGTATTTGCATCTTGGCATCCATTGCCAGAACCTGACACAATGTATAATATGTGTTGATGAAATCATCCTCAAATATATCATAATTGAAGGGCTCTACTTCATCCCTAGTAAACCTCACCAATTGCCTGTCTAAAATTCTCCTTCTCTAATGAGGGAGCCATTTGATTTTAAAGCTCTCCCTATCCCTTGAATATTCCCTTTGGAGTGAGTCGAGGTCAATTGGGAGATGTGCATTTTTTATCAAATGGAAGACCTCATAAATGTAACTCCTATCTAAACTTACTAACTTTATGCCCTTGTGGTTGAAGATAGTCCTTGTGTTACAGTCAGATCTTCTTGCGATTGCTCTAATCAGGTCTACATTTATGAATACATTTGCAACAACTAGTTGTCCCAAATCCAAACTCTATATACTATATAGAGGCCTTGGTGATTGACACTTCTTGTTAGGAATTAGTGTTCAGATGGGTGTTATGATTAGTATGTTTAATAAAATAGTTATGTACATTAATTATTATATTATAGTGAGTGTGTGTTTGTATTATGAGTTGTTTTAACCATAGCAGCAAAAATCGTTTGGAGAAAAAATCAGCAAAAAATTGGATATAAAAATAATAATATATTAATATGTATTAATATAATATAATATATATAATATAATTATAATATATTAATATAACAATATAAAATTATAATTAATATATTAATAGACTAATATATTAGCATACATTATATAGCATATAATATATAGATATTACTATATCATATATGTTAATATATATTAGTTTATTAATAATATATTATTATATTAACACAATTAATATTATATAATGATTTATATTATTATAATTATATTATATATTAATATTATTGTATTATATATTGTAATTATAACAACTTCTATAATATAATATAATTGATATATCATAATTATATTAATATAAAATATATTATATTGTAAAAATTATTATTATAATACTATATTATATATTAATATATTATTATATTATGTATTATAATAATAATTTTTACAATATGAAGTTCAGATTACAAAGGATTTTCTCATAATACAATTGAAGGCGTACAAAATATTCCTCCAAGTTACAAATGGCGTCATATATGAAAATTCACACAGTTTTCAAATGTGTGAACTAGGAGTGTGGTGTAATCATGCAAAGTACAGCTTGCTGCGAATTATTTTGGTTCTACAAAATATACATAGCTAAATATAGTAAATGTATATGTGTAGATCAAGATATGGTGATAGCGTAGGTAAAGGACATCAAATATACAGCGCCAAGTAGCAATTCGCAACACACTTATAAAGGAGTGCCTTATAATAATTTCCTTCAAGTCAAGGTACATTTTGTACATGACATATTAACAGCCATTCTAAAAGCCACTTTATGGTTGTTTGTGAGAAATAAATTTGAAGAGATGGCTGTCATTTTTGCATCAAGTTTCGTCTATGAACAGAGTGTTGGGAGAACAATGTCTATGAGCTCTGAAAATTCGAACACAAGTGGAGAACTTAGAGTGCCAAATATTTTGAGTGCTTTGTGTTCAAGAAGATAGATGGAGTTCTTACCCAAGGAATTATAGGGTTTACATTCCAGTAAACGAATGGGAGTTGCCGATATCAGAGGAAATTGGTGATACTGAGCTGCATTTAGTCTTCAAGGATCATTGTGCAACATTCATAAAGCATATCAAAAGGATAATCGGCCAAGAAATCATTGAACCAGAAATAAAGCGGGTAATATATCCATCCCAATTCCTGGCTATGTAAATGTCAAACATTTTGGGCTTGTTACAAGATGTAAATCTTCTGGAAATGATAATTACAAAGGTTGTTAATGAAGACTTTCTTCCAAGTGGTGTTTTTTCTAGAGCCTGTCAAAAGTATGACCTTTGGAAGGGAAATGGGTATGTTGGTGGCCTGTTTCCTAGGCACTTTCTTTTGCACCGATCAGCTTATTTAAATATGTTTGTAGCCTAAGTCACTAGGTTCGAATTCGGCAACATTGAAATTCGAATGAAATTCGACAAGGAAAAAATTTGAAAAGTATAAAATTCAAATTAAATTCGCCTTATGTAATTTTATTTTTTTATAAATATAAATAATACATCCATACAATTGTCTAAATAGTAATAAACCTTATATTTTATTATAATATTATTTATATTTTCTAAATATAAATATATTTTCATTAAATAATACATTATAAATTTGTATTATTTAAATAGTAATAAACCTTATATTTTATTATAATATTATTTATATTTTCTAAATATAAATATATTTTCATTAAATAATACATTATAAATTTGTATTATTTAATGTAAATATATTTATTTATATAAATAATATAGATTTATAATAGAAATAATAATATAATAAATATATTTACATTTAATAATACAGATTTATAATAGAAATAATAAAATACATATAATATTTTCATATAAATATACTTACGTTAAATGTTTTTGTGTAAATATAATGTAAATATAAAAATAATAAAATATATGATACAAACCCTAAAAACATTATAATTAAACAAACATAATGTAAATTTACACTAAAACAAAAACGATAATTTTTTTTTTATTATAAACAAAAACGCTAAACAAACAGATTTTTAACATTGTTATGAAACAAAAAATTTACGCAAAAACAAACACAGAAGCGAATGCCTCCTGGAAACAGCGCAACGGCGTAAGGAAATGGAAATCGCTTGCAGGGATAGAGAGTCGTTCTTGTGGAAAGAACCCAAGAGCGGAGAGCAAGGAGTGTCGCACACAAACTCAGTATAATCCCACGTTTTTAAAAAAAAGTCAAAAAACCTAAATTGATTTTTAGAAAACCTAAATGCATTTTAAAAAAAACATATTTTAATGGAAAAAAAATGTCGCATTTTCTATACAGGCGAATTAGGCGAACATCAACGAATTTAATGGAGAAATATGAAATTCGCCTAAATTCGAATTTCAAGCTTCATATTCGGCGAATATGGTGACTTAGTTTGTAGCTATCAACAAATCTCTCTCCTAGCGAAACTCTTCTATTCTGTTGAATGTTCTTCGAAGATATGCTATTGAGTTCGGTGATGAATTGATAAAGAAAGTAAAAGTTATTGTCCAGGCAATTATGGTCCTCCTGGTTCACATTCACGATCCTCCATTGCCTCCTGAGATACCAGTGTTGCAGGATGACAACAACATATATGAACAGAATGGTGCTCGAAATAATCAAGAGGTTGCAAATGCCCAAGTCCAAATGGAAGTGGATATGGAAGAAATTGAGCACAAAGTTGTTATGTTTGAAGGCCGAAGAATTGACCTAAATGTTGCTTCATTTACTTTTGCAGAAGATGTCATCATGGTTGAAGAACAAGGTGAAAGTGAAAATCCTGTAATGATGAGGAATAGTGTGCAAGGTCATTGCAAATTTTAAATTTTGGAAAAATCGAGCAGTATGAGTTTTGGGAGGAGCAGAAGCATTAAAATCTAAAGAAGAACAAGGGAAGCAGTGTCAATAATTTTTGCCATAATAGATGAAAGGAATATTCAATGAAAAACATTTTGATAAAGCAAAGCTCAAGGAATTTTGAACCTTTGAAAAACTAATATGTGAGGAATATAGTACAAGAAATTGAATGATCAAGAATTACAAGGTCGAATGAGCTACAAAGGGTTTTATACAGTGCCAACTTGGAGTTTTTGTCATAGATGCAGAAGTGGTTTGGGAAAGTACATGCACTAAAGGTCTACATGCATTATATTTTGCGTATTATCAGTATGTAGTAGGGATGGGTATAAATCAATGTTGATGATAATATAGATTTGTATTAGAAAAGCTTGGAGCTGGCTGTAAATATTTTAATATAGCAGCTTATAATGAAATTTCAATCCTATTGCAATATTAATATATATAGCCACTAGCCTTTTGATTAAAAAAAAAAACATTTACAATATAATATAACTATAGTATATTAATATATTATAATTATCGTATGTTATAAAAATTATTATTATTAATATAATATTATAGTATAGTGGTAAGATTTTTTATAAATTAAAAAAAATGAAAAACATAAAAAATAAAAAAAATCGAAGTGAAAAAAATAAAGGGCACACGGAGATAGGAGAAACGCTAACAAAAATTGCCGCTACCAAATGTCATGGAAAAGTTGTGGAGGACACAAAGTCTCCAACAAGATTAGTTTATTAATATTACTTATAATTTATATTATTATATTAACATAATTAATAATATATAATAATGTATATTATTATAATTATACTATATATTAATATTATTGTATTATATATATATTGTAAAAATTATTATTATAATATATATTAAAAAATCATTATTATAATATTATACTATATATTAATATATATTATAATAATAATTTTTACAATATAACATAACTATAGTATATTATAATTATCTTATGTTATAAAAACTATTATTATTAATATAATATTATAGTATTGTTGTAAGATTTTTTATAAATTTAAAAAAAATCGAAGTGAAAAAAACAAAGGACACACGAAGATAGGAGAAACACTAACGAAAATTGTCGCTACCAAAAGTCATGGAAAACGCAAAAGTGGAAAACGTAGTCATGGAGAAGTCGTGGAAAATGTAGAAGTTTTTAACAAGCAATCGCGACTAGAAACCCTCAGAAATGCCCTAAAAACGTAGAAAAATCCAACGAAAAATTAGAGGAAATAGGCAGAAATTAATGGCCAACAAAATACTCGAAAAATCACGATTTAATGGAAGAAAAAATTGGCATCAAGATTTCTGATTTTTACAATTAATCGTGATTTTTGGTTTTAACACTCAAATATTTAGGAGTTCGTTTATTTGTTAGTCACGTAATTATATATGTACGGGAGTTTTTATAGGAGGTTTCCTATAATATAGGATATGCAAATCCTATATGTGTGCAAATGTATTGAACGAAAGTGAATAGAAGAATAATACAATTATGTGTGGAAAAAATTTTATTTAGCTTCTATTATTTCTGCCCATTTTCTCACATGGTATAAGAGTTGGGTGTCCAAAATTTTCTTTCACTATCTGTTCAATAAAATCACGATATCTCTCTCAATATTGAACAAAAAATAAAATTCAAAATGTTCTAGAAAGTGTAAGAAGGGTAGAATTAAACCCAAAATTGTTTGAAAAGATTATCAATATTTTGCAAGCAGTTTTAAGCGAAAGTTGGACATGATATGAATGTTGCATGAGAGTTTTGACTCTATCCTTTGAGGCAACTCAAACATTAGAATTGGCAGAAAGCGAGAGTGATGGTCCTCTGGAATACCACTAAATGGTTTCGCTCCACTTTATAATAAAGGATTTTTTGGGCAAAACATAGGTACTTTAAAAATATTCAATATTTTAAAATAATGGTGAGAAGTATATTCATGCAGCTTCCTTGTTGAGAGGATCACATCTGGCAATCCATTCTCAATATCATCTCATGATATTTCTTATTATTGGTGTTAATTTTGGTCTGCCCATGGTTATGAGTGTTCTGATGTTTGGAGAGGCATACTTTTTATATAACAATTTGATTTAATTGCATTGTCTCAAGTTATAAAGTTGTAGAGGCATTTATTCTTATGGTTGTCAATTGAAAACAAAGAGAAGAGTATGTCTTACGAATCATAAATGGTGTGGAGAGCTTGTGCATGTTAGCTCCATTTGTTGAACAATTTGTGGAAGCTGTGAAGCAAATAGATTATGGTGCTCTATTGTAGCTACCTTTGGCTAAATTGTCAAGAACTCTCACAAGTCACTTTGGGAGAAGTGGGGACATGTTATAGTCATCTATGCAATCATCAGTCAACACATGTGAATTGAGTCATTTAAACTAGTAATTTTGTAGTATTTACTTTAGTTTTTATAGTATGTCTATAGATTGAGTGTCTAATGATAGTTTTTTAAGATTGAAGTTAAACTGTTATTTGTTTAGTGTCTCAAAGTGTTGTTGAGTCAAGTTATATTGTTTTCTATAAAATAGGGTATATTTTATGAGCCATAAATTATCATGCCATTTAAAGTATGACAAAATCTAAAAGTTTCAAAAAAAAATTGTCTCATTTCTAAATGGATGCATTATCACTTGTATGTGACGACCATATTTATAAAATTGAGACTAAAATCAAAATTTGCTAAGTAGCAAGTTCATTGGAGGATGGAGGCACAAGAGGTTGGAGGACAATAACACATCTCGTTAGCCACTAATGATGAGGTTGCATTTTGTTCTAGTGGCATTTCCTTTCATTTCTATTTTTGTGAGTTATTTCCTTATGTAACCTCCTGGTGCAAAATATTGTATTGAACAAAAGCACTAACGTAATGCAGTTCATGGATATTGAAATGGTTAGTGGTAATCCAAAAAATCATGTCAGGTGACCAAATGAGTGTGTTCTTGTTCATGACCAGGTTTGTGGCAAACCTATGTGAAAACTATAAAATGGTGATGAGAGGTGCCTTTCGTTTGAATCAAGGTCATGAGCCACAAGAGTTGGGCTTACTATAATTGAAAGTGTTAAAGTTTGAAAATAGGAGAATGTAGACATCATCGATATTGTAAACAATTGTATAGGAGAGCAACTGACGATAGAGATCCTTTCACTATCAAACTTCTTGGAAGTGTGGTTAGCGGATGATGAGTTGATTGGAAGTGAAAGTGAGATAAGTTCTTGTATGTAGGTGATCATGTGCAGCAAGATCCAGATAGCAATATGCAAACCTAAAAGCATGCATAGGCATATGATTTTGTTTCTAGTTCATATGATGTACTTTCTCCCCATGTTCACACTAAGGGAGGGTGTTAGGAATTAGAGTTCACATGGGTGTTATGATTAGTATGTTTAATAAAATAGAGTTATGTACATTACTATTAAGTTGTTGAGAAACAATTTAATATTATATTATAGTGAGTGTTTGTTTGTATTAAGAGTTGTTTTAACAACTCATATATTTAAGAGTTTGTTTATCTGTTAGTCACATAATATACTATGTAAGGGAGTTATTATAAGAGGTTTCCTATAATATAGGATATGCAGATCCTATATATATCTACAAATGTATTGAACAAAAGTGAATAGAAGGATAATACAATTATGTGTGCAAAAATTTGTATTTAGCTTCTATTATTTCTTCCCATTTTTCTCACACTTCTTAAATGCATATCTGAACAGATTCCACCCTCAGCCGAGATAGTGTGATGTCCCCTCCTAATTAGGCTCTTGGACATCAGTAGATTAGCCTATTATGTCGACCCTCGTAAGCTAATGGTTTTGGATAGAGGGTCACTTGGACGGGCACTTCGTCGTCAAACTTCGGTTTTGATCTCCGAAGAATGGTGGCAGGGTGAGTTGTGGTGTTTGGCATGATACCGGTGCTTAATTTAATAATATTCACCTTTTATTTCACCATCCTCGGCCTAGGGACCATGTATTTTAATATGAAGGGGTCACTTTCTATTTTTAAGTTACTATTCATTACTAAACTGAAAAACGTTATAACTTAAGTGAATAGTGTTCACTTTAATGAACAGTGTTTCCTTTGTAAATTTATAAAAGGCTAGAGAGGAAATTCGAATTGCTTCATTAGATGATCATTTTGGCTTGAAGAAAACTTGGGAGTGAAGCTTGGAGGAAGGAGGCTAGGGTTTCCTTATTTCTTCCAGTGGGTGAGCCTGGTGGGGCTTGGTTGTTCGTTTGGAGCTGCTTGAGGGTGTGAAACACCACTTTAAAGTTGCTGATCTGTTATTTTGCTGCTCTTTGGAGATCTACATTGTTGTTTGCAAGTTGTTTGAGCTTGGTTTTTGCGTGATCTGGGTTGCCGTTGCCTCCAATCTCGATCGTACAAGAGCTGTTCGCATTTTGTGGTATTTTGGAGCTGTTTTAAGAGCTACAGCCAGCCGCACTTTTGTGAGGGTTTGTATCAGCCAAAGCAAAAGAAACGCCCTTCTTACAAGGCTGCAACTTCACCTAAAGGGGGCGCCCTTACCCTAGGAGGCTTCCTATTTCGGTTTTTGGTGGGAGAAGTTCATCTTTGAAAAGAAATCAGCATTTCATTGGGCGCGGGTACTGTAGCAGGGCACTATTCACAATGCTCTTTTGGCTGTAAGTTAAAATATGATCTATGAAATACTCGGCATCGAATCTAATGTTAGTTATATATTGTAAGCGATCTTTATGTAATGAAGAAACTATATTTAGACATCGAAATGAGCAATGTACTCGAGTTGTTTCAGTAGCTTAGTTATTTGAGTTTCCTTTACGCATATGCTTCTTAGTTCTTTCCTAGTTTTTTACTGGCAAAAACTCAAACACATAAAAAGAGAAATACAAACCAATCAAAAATCAGACCTACAAGTTCAGTAAAAATATTATCAAGGGAGTGCGGTACATCACAGTGGTATCAGAGCTCTGATCCTACCATCCTGGAGGGTTAAAGTTCTCATGCAGCCACAAGAAGTAGGCCCTCACACATATTATACCTGTCAAAGAGTAGGCCAACGAAGAAATCAGTTTGCTGATATAGAACAGGCCACAATGGGAGACAGGGGAAATGGAAGTCCACCTAGAAATGAAGGAGGAAATAGGGGACATAATGAGGACCAAGATGATCGTGAGATTCTTAGACATCTAGCAGCTGGGCAGGAACAGTTAGCAATGGTTGTACAAGCACGTATGACACAGTTACAACAAATGAATACTCAAGGAAGGCAAAACCAGATACCTGATGATAACAGGAGCGTTGTGGGGACACCTAGGGCACAACGAGCACCTGCTCGTACTGTTGATAGGCCCACACATCCTACCTTTTTGACAAATGAACCTGAAGAGGAAAATGTGGAAGAAGAGGGTGAGTCAGTGTTTGTAGATAATATCATGGCAGCAAACGGTGAATGGGAGTTATTGACACCACAGGTCAGGGAGCGCATCAGCTTTGACAGGTTTGTAAGTCAACGACGAGAGCATTACAGGACAAGGCAAGATAGGAGGCCTCGAAATCAGAATAGAGACTTGAAACATGCAACTGGTAAACTCGCCTTGCCTACATTCGATGGCAGTGGTAAGACCACAGCACAGTCTTGGGTCCACAAGCTGGATACGTTCTTGACTCTTCGACCAATTGTCGAGGAGGACGCAATCAAGTACGCCACCTTGCATTTGGAGGGAGTAGCCCATGATTGGTGGTATCATGGGATGGTCACATTGCAGCATAACCGCATCACTTCTTACCAAGAGTTCGTCAACAGGTTGGTGGAACACTTTGATAAGAAAGATCCGGAAATCTATTTCAGAGACCTAGCTCAACTCAAGCAAGTTGGGAGTTTGGAGGGATATATAGGTGATTTCCAACGGTTAGCAGTTATGGTTCCCAGTGTATCAGAAAGAAGATTGGTTGTATTATTCATCAAAGGACTATCGAAACCATTAAGAGGTTGGATCAAAGCTTTTGATCCCCCGACTCTACAAGAAGCTATGAAAAAAGCTAGGAGTATGGAACTTGCAACTCCGCAAAGTAAATTCTCTTCAAAAGCATCATCTTCATACAAGGACGGGAAATCATTTCCTAAGAAGAAGGAAAACTCAGATTCTAAGGGAAAATCAGTAGCCCCGTTTGACAGAGAAACCATAGAGGACTTGCTCAGGAAGAAGTTGTGCTTCTATTGCAAAGGACCCTATGATGCAAACCACGATTGTCCTTTGAGGCCTAAGGGAAAGGCTAACCGAATAATGTGGGCATTCTATGAGGATTCTGAATCTAAGAAATCAGACCAGCACGGTGAGCATGAGGAATCCGAGGTAGAAAAATCTGAAAATGAGGTTGAAAATGAAGCAGAAACAGAGGAGGAAGTTAAGCTTCAAGAAGCATGTCTCACTAGCATACAGCGAGAGGGCTCTTTCAGAATGCAAGGGGTCTTAGTTGGGAAAAAGATCATCACCTTATTGGATACAGGGGCCACGCATAACTTTATTGATGCTAGGCTGGTGGAGAGGCGTAGGATTCAAACTGAGGAATTTGCGGGCATAAGAGTAAAGGTCGTGGACAGCTACACTCTCAAGTGTGATAGGATGGTTTCAGATCTCCCTATGCGATTGAGTAATTATGACTTTAAGGTCGATTTCTATGTGGTGAATATGGGAGACACCGACATGGTTCTAGGGATGCAATGGCTTCATGACATTGGAGAGTCTACCCTTAACCTTCATGATATGGAGATGAGATTTAAGGTGGACGGGAGGAATCATGTGTTGAAGGCCATCAGGGATAGTAATTTCATAATGATATCTTTCAGTAGGATGGAGAAACTCATGCGACACGACATGATTGAGTGGGCAGCAGAGTGCATGTTGATGCCATCACAAGAGGAGCAGAAAACCCCAGTCTATCATCCAAACATACAGGAGTTGAGGATTAAACACACTAAGGTGTTCAGTGAGATTCCACCTGGTAGACCACCCGACCGTGGTATCGAACACATCATTGACTTGGAGGAGGGCGCTAAGCTCGTGATTGTGACACCTTACAGGCATCCTAAGTGACTTAAGGATGAAATAGAGAAAACGATTAAGGAGCTGCTCGCTATGGGACATATCAGGCCTAGTAAGTCACCATTCGCTTCATCTGTTGTGTTAGTGAAGAAAAAGGATGGAACATTGCAGATGTGTATTGATTACAGATTGTTGAACAAATGGACAATCAAAAACAGGTATCCTATTCCCCGGATTGATGAGCTAATAGATGAGCTACATGGTGCTCGCCGATTTTCAAAAATAGACTTGAGATCGGGGTATCATCAAATTCGTGTGAGGGAACAGGGCATTGAGAAAACAGCCTTTCATTGTCATTGTGGACTTTTTGAGTTTGTGGTTATGCCATTCGGGCTGACCAGTGCCCCTGCTACATTCCAGTCCACCATGAATAGGGTCTTCCGATCACAACTGAGGAGGTTCGTACTTGTTTTCTTTGATGACATATTGGTATACAGTAAGGCTTGGGAGGAGCATGTTGCCCATCTGGATACGGTACTGAGTATTCTTGATAGGGAGTCCTGGTATGCCGAGGAGTCAAAATGTAATCTGGGTATGACGGAGTTGCTGTACTTGGGTCATATTATTAGTGCAGAGGGTGTGCATATGGATCCTGACAAGGTCAAAGCTATTATAGAGTAGCCTGCTCCCGAGAATCTTACTCAGCTTAGAGGATTTTTGGGCTTGTGTGGCTTCTATTGCAGATTTGTCAGTGGTTATTCACGTCATGCAACGCCACTTACAGACTTGACAAGGAAAGGGGCATTCGTTTGGACTCCTGAGGTACAAGAGTATTTTGATAAGTTTAAGCAGCTAATGACTACTTGTCCTATCCTTGCGTTGCCAGATTTCACTAGACCTTTCGAGCTTCAGTGTGATGCTTCGGGTGAAGGGATTGGCACCGTCCTTATGCAAGACAAGCATCCAATAGCATTTGAAAGCAGGAAGTTAAGAGGACTAGAGAGAAGTTATAGCATCTAAGATAAGGAGATGTTGGCCATCATGCATGCGTTGGCCAAATTCAGGCAATACCTTGTCGGCAGCAAATTTTGCGTTAAGACCGATCATAACAACTTGAAACATTTCCTAGGACAGCGGGATCTCAACGATCGTCAGCAGAAGTGGGTGAGCAAATTGCAATCATATGACTTTGACATCCCCTACGTCAAAGGGTCCCAAAATGTGGTTGTTGATGCCTTGTCTCGCCACCCACATTTAAGTTCCATGGTTGAGATTTCAGAGAACTGGAGACATTTGATAACAACAAAGTATGCCAAAGACTCTTGGGCTTCTGGCATCGTTGAGGGTACAGTGCAAGATGGCAAATATTCAGTTGTAAATGATCTTATCATTTACAAAGGAAGGATTTTCTTGACCCCAGGATCAAAAATAAAGAACACAGTATTGAGAACCTTTCATGATGCACCCATGGTCGGACATCCGAGATATTTCAAAACTTACGGGCGGGTTCGAGAGCATTTCACTTGGAAAGGACTCAAGTCAGATGTCCTTCGATATGTCAGAGAGTGTCCTGTTTGTCAGCAAAATAAACAGGAGCATACCTATCCTGTCGGGTTGCTTCAACCACTTCCAATTCCTGACAGGAAGTGGGAATGCTTGTCGATGGACTTCATTACGGGCCTGCCGACAACCCGGGGTAGAGACTGTATCTATGTAGTTGTCGATCGCCTCACAAAGTACGCTCATTTCTTCCTGATAGCCACTACATATTCAGCTACACAAGTAGCAGAATTGTTTTTTCGTGAGGTGTTCAGGTTGCATGGGCTACCCCAGAATATTGTCAGTGACAGGGATAGTCGATTCTTCAGCCACCTCTGGCAGGAGCTATTCAGCCTATGTGGGACCGAGCTTACTCCGAGCACCAGCTACCACCTGCAGACGGATGGTCAGACGGAGATTGTTAATAAATGGGTGGAAGGATATCTCTGTAACTATATAGCAGGGCACCAAAAGGGTTGGGTGAAGTGGATTCATCTTTGTGAGTACTGTTATAATACCATGCACCACATGTCAATTCAGATGTCCCCATTCATGGCGTTATATGGGTATGAGGCACCCAACTTTCTTGATTTGTTGCTGAGTGACAGTAGAGTGCCCAGTGTTGGGGATCTTTTATAGGAGAACCAAGATATTATGAGAGCTCTCCGTGAGAACATTCAGAAGGCACAAAATCAACAGAAGCAATATGCAGACCAGAGAAGAGTTGAGCGATCTTTTGAGGTTGGGGATATGGTGTATTTGATGCTGCAGCCCTACCGCCAGTCAACTCTCCGGAAGAGTGGTGCGGACAAACTCAAGCCGCGATATTACGGACCCTTTAGGATCATCAGACGGGTAGGCGAGGTGGCTTATGACTTGGTCTTGCCGGCAAATAGTAAGGTACACAATGTGTTTCATGTGTCACGCCTCAAGAAGGCATTGGGACATCGCATTGTTCCTTCCACAGCCTTACCACCCTTGGATGATGAGGGGAAATTGATTTTGGTACCTGAGGCCATCTTAGAAGTCAGAGAGAGGCAGTTGCGGAGGCAGGTCGTCAGGGAATATCTCATCAAATGGAAGGATTTGCCAGTAGAAGATGCTACATGGGAGAGCGAGGACATTTTACAGCATCCAGAGTTGAGATTGCTTGGGGACAAGCAATTTCAAGGAGGGCGGACTGTGATGTCCCCTTCTAATTAGGCTCTTGGACATCAGTAGATTAGCCTATTATGTCGACCCTCGTAGGCTAATGGTTTTGGATAGAGGGTCACTTGGACAGGCACTTGGTCGTCAAACTTCAGTGTTGATCTCCGGAGCATGGTGGCAAGGTGAATTGTGGCATTTGGCATGATACTGGTGCTTAATTTAATAATATTCACCTTCTATTTCACCATCCTCGGCCTAGGGACCATGTGTTTTAATATGAAGGGGTCACTTTCTATTTTTAAGTTACTATTCATTACTAAAGTGAAAAATGTTATAACTTAAGTGAATAGTGTTCACTTTAATGAATAGTGTTTCATTTGTAAATTTATAAAACACTAGAGAGGAAATTCGAATTGCTTCATTAGATGATCATTTTGGCTTGAAGAAAACTTGGGAGTGAAGCATGGAGGAAGAAGGAGGCTAGGGTTTCCTTATTTCTTGTAGTGGGTGAGCCTGGTGGGGCTTGGTTGTTCGTTTGGAGCTGCTTGAAGGTGTGAAAGACCACCTTAAAGTTGCTGATCTGTTATTTTGCTGCTCTTTGGAGATCTACGTTGCTGTTTGCAAGTTGTTTGAGCTTGGTTTTTGCGTGATTTGGGTTGCCGTTGCCTCCAATCTCGATTGTACAAGAGCTGTTCGCATTTTGTGGTATTTTGGAGCTGTTTGAAGAGCTACAGCCAGCCGCACTTTTGTGAGGGTTTGTATCAGCCAAAGCAAAAGAAACGCCCTTCTTACAAGGCTGCAACTTCACCTAAAGGGGGCGCCCTTACCCTAGGAGGCTTCCTATTTCGGTTTTTGGTGGGAGAAGTTCATCTTTGAAAAGAAATCAGCATTTCATTGGGCGCGGGTACTGTAGCAGGGCACTATTCACAGTGCTCTTTTGGCTGTAAGTTAAAATATGATCTATGAAATACCCGGCATCGAATCTAATGTTAGTTATATATTGTAAGCGATCTTTATGTAATGAAGAAACTATATTTAGACATCGAAATGAGCAATGTACTCGAGTTGTTTCAGTAGCTTAGTTATTTGAGTTTCCTTTACGCATATGCTTCTTAGTTCTTTCCTAGTTTTTTACTGGCAAAAACTCAAACACATAAAAAGAGAAATACAAACCAATCAAAAATCAGACCTACAAGTTCAGTAAAAATATTATCAAGGGAGTGTGGTACATCACAGATAATAAAATCCCTAACATTATATGCCCTATCCACCAATTTGTCTGAAGGCATGCCAACACCTTGAGCATGATTGGCTTTCGTAGATGACCTAAGAAATTGCTACAATATATACTCATCCAAACCCTTCTTTAATCTTCCTAATGGTCCGGCCATTTTGTGTAATAACCCCTTCATGCATCTGATCAGTATGGGAGTTCCATTAGCCTATTCCAAGGTTCCCGTAGGCTAAGTGGGGTTGGTTAGGGGACTCAGGGCCTGTGTTGGGCTTTGTGGTGACTTTCAAAGGTTTTTGGCAAAGGTTACTATTTATAGAAGTGGCCATTTTTAGCACTTACTATTGATAGTAAGTTTCAGTGTATCCTAGATTGTTAGTTTGGTGTTTAGGCACACTTACTATTTTTAGCAGTTGATATTTTTGGTAAGTATTATTTTTAGCAGTTGATATTTTTGGTAAGTGTTATTTTTAGTAACTAGTCTCGACCTCTTTTCTCCAATAGTGCAATATTTCCTATTTTGGCATTGGTGAGTTCTAGGGTGATTAAATTAATATTTATATTTTCGTCACTTAAGTTATTTTATAAAGTTACTTTGTAATGTCCCCTTCCTAGCCTATTGAGCAATTTGGCAAAGTTAGCCTATTCAGTCGTTACCATAGGCTAATGAGGCTCGGTTAGGGAACTTTGGAGATAGTTTATGCAATATGGTGTGGCTGGGAGTTGTGCAGTGCCCTTTATTGGAGCATTTTTTATGGTTTCTTCCATACTTTTTTTAGTAAGCCATCCCCGAGCACTGACAAAGCCAATTGTCTATCCTGTTATTTTTAGTATTATCAGTGGATGTCATTTTTAATATTATTGTGGCTTTCGAGATAGTCCAGTGAATTTAAACTAAATAACGATAAGTTATAAATAATAAAGTTAAGTTAAAGTTTTAACTTTATCGTTATTTTAATAAAATACTATTGTGGGCGCTAAAGTTAAAAGTAAAATATTTAAATTTAAAAGGTATGGTCCTTTCTATGTTTGGGCGCCACATTAAGGAGTTAAAAAATAAAGATTAAATATTTTAAAAGTGAAAAGCAAAAAGGGGGCATTGGGTTTTGCAATGACATAAAAGACCTACATTTGAGAAATTCATTTTTCATGTTTATTTTGGTAGGAGAACACTTCTATTGTTGGAGAAGCTTTCTTCATAAGGGTTTGTGGGGACGAAATCCCTCGCAAGCGACATCTCCGACGTTGGTGAGAAATCCAATCTTGGGGATTAATGGTGGTTGCCATTCAAGAATCACACTAGGTCTTTATTGCTATGCTCCACGAGGACGCATCCCCTATGGTTTTTACCCGTTTCGTGTACCGGATACGAAACAAGGATGCGGGTATGGCTAGGAAACGTACCCTAGCCGTCCCTTTTTGCCCTCCAAGTACCTGGTACTTACAAGGTACGTTTGGCCAAAATTTAGGGGACTTAGCAGTACCCAGTACTGCCTAGCCCTACCTCGACCATACTGGGTACGGCTAGCAGTACCCTACGGCCTAGCAAACAAAAGAACACTTTTTTTTTTATAAGTACAAGTTTTTTTATAAAAAAAAAAAGCTATGAGCGAGCCCACAAGGGACGCCCCATCACACTTGACCTAATGTAAGTGTCATATAAGCTCCAAAATGAGAAAAAGTAACACATTTTTACTTTTCCTTTGTGAAGTGAAGGAAAGCAAAAGAGGAGCAACTGAGTGAAGGAGAAAACAACGGGTTGGAGAGGAGCTTAGGGCATCATTTCAGCATATTAGAGGTATGTTTTTCATCTTTTTTTTGTATTTTTTATTTGTTTTTAATTTTTGCAAGATTTTTTTAAGTTTTTCAACACATAGTAAGGGCATTGTGGGTTTATTTTTATTTTTTTTTCAACTTGCAGCTCTTTGAATTTAAAACACAATCATGAGTAGCAGCAGTGAGTGAAAGTGATGATCATGATATTGAAATTCAAATGCAAGAAAGAACTCAAACTCAAAGAACAAGAAGTTCAAATAGACCTAGAAATAGTGCAACTGCAAACATTGGGGGGTGTTCAGAGAGTGGGAGTGGAGTAGGGTCAGCAAATTCAAACCCATTTGAATGTCCATCTGAAACCCTCAAAAAATGGGCAAAAGGCCCATTTAACCCCAAAAAGCCTCTACTACAATTTGCAACAAGAGTTGATAAAGAAAAGAAAAAAAATTCAGGAGGTAGTAGATTATGGGAGTGTCATTTGTGCCACAAACACTACAATGGCAGCTATACGAGAGTTTATTGCCATCTTTTGTGGATTGGTGGTCAAGGGGTGAAAGGGTGTAGAAAAATAACCCAACAAGAAAAAATTGAGGCAACTAGATTGCATATGGAGGGGGAGGCATTAAAGAAAGGGGTTTCAATTGAGAGTTTGCAGCCTAGTATGGGAATGCCTACACCATCAGTGGATGTTGCTTCAGCTTTTCAATCTCATGTGGGGGAGGATTCTACTAGAGGAAAGAAAAGAAGTATGCATGTTGCTGATATGTTTAATGTTACAGTAAAAGATAGGGCTGATTCCTCTATTGCCAAGTTTTTTTACGCTAATGCCATACCATTTCATGTCTCACGTTCACCATATTTTAAAAAAATGTGCAAAGATATAATAATTGTTGGTCCCTCATATGTTCCACCTAGAGAAACTAAGCTACGCACCACTCTACTTGATAAATTGTACTCCAAGGTGAGTATTTTGATGGAGGATATGAGACAAACATGGTTGACAGATGGCTACTCCATAGTCATGGATGGGTGGACCGATATCAAACATCAGCCACTCATCAATCTTATTGTCACTAGTACAGCAGACTCTTATTTTCTTAGAGCTATAGATTGTTCGGGCAAAAGGAAGGATACAACCTTCCAATTTCAGATTTTGAGATATACTACAGAGGATGTTGGAGCCTCTAATTGTTCAGATATTGATCACAGATTCACATTTTTATTTTCTTTCTTTCTTATTTTTGATTTGGAATGTGAGACATCATCTATAAATTAAAAAAATTATTAAATTATTAAACTGATATCTATACTAATCTCATATCAACTTGATGATATGCCATTGCTAGGTAGTGACCGATTCAGCCCGTGTGTGTAAATTAGCTGGATTGATGATGGAGAGTGCTTATAAGCACATTTTTTGGACCCCTTGTTGTGTACATGCATTGAACAACACCTTGAAGGACATTGGGAAGATAGATTGGGTGAAGGCAGTGATTGCAGAGGCTAGAGAGGTGCAAATGTTCATTTGCAACCATCAAACTTCACTTCCTTTGTTCAAAACATTTTCTAGGAAGGAATTCCTCCAGCTCGTGGATACTAGATATGTCAGCTACTTCATTTTATTGGAGAGGATGGTTGAGGTCCAAGAGGCTCTACAAATAATGGTGGTCAATGTTGAGTGGGGTAGATGGCATGAGTCAAGCACATCACAGGGAAAAAGGGTGAAACAAAAAATCCTTGATGATGACTAGTGGTCCACAATGAGGTAAGAAAATTGGCATTGCTGATTTTATTATTTATTTGAATTATTTCTTAATTTTATTATTGCTGATTTTCATTTTATTATTTAATATTTATAGGCTAGCTGATTTTAATTTTTGTAACTTGTTTGCACATGCAGATATGTATGCTCCTTCATCCAACCTATTGTGCAAGTGATTAGATATGTTGATACTAACTCTCCTAGCCTATGAGAGATTTATGAGACCTTTGATAGTATGCTTGGACAGGTCAAGCAAGCAATTTATGGCAAGGACCCTACTTTGGCATTTTATGAGGAGCATCTTAGGCCCATTGTGACGCGACGGTGGGACATTATGAACACCCCGCTACATATGGCAGCCTATGTTCTCAATCCAAAATGGTATGCACTGAGACCTGGGAGAGTGGCTCCATCTCATGATGAAGAGGTGAAAGAAGGCTTCATGAAGGCCCTTACAAAAATGTATACTTCAGAGGAATCTACTATACTTCGCACACAGTGGCTTGCATTTTCCAATCTTCGTGGTCCAACCTTTGGCAAACTAGAGGCGAGGATGGATAGAGCTACATTGGCTCAAACCGACCCTATTGGATGGCGGACATGGCATGGGAAGGATGCACCAGAGTTGAGATTACTTTTTGTTCGTCTTCTTTCACAAGTTGCCAGTCCTCTGCTGCTGAGAGGAATTGCTCCACATATAGCTTCATCCAATCAGTCAAGAGGAACTGCCTTACCTCTAGACGATCGGAGAAGTTGGTGGCAGTACAAAGTATCGTCAGACTCCAGATCGCCAGTCTAGTGAGTATCGTCAGACTCCAGCCTTACGACAGGATGTTAATCCTGAAGATGCTATGCAAATTGAGGATGAGGATGCACAAGACGGATTGGTTGGAGTTCCATTGGTTGAGGCAAATCCTTCTATTGACATGGACACTGACACTGACTTAGACTCGAGCTCTGATGACGAGGGCGATGCTGATTTAGACCTACTTTTTGCTGATTAGGGACACTAGAAAGCGATATATTTTCTTGGTTTTATGTTTATCAAGTCATTTCATAGTTTAGACTTAGAGCCTTTCGACATTTTGGTTATAATTATCACTCTTATATGATATGTATGCACATTGATAATGAAAAGCATTTGAATTCTGTTAATTTGTTTGTCGATTCTCATGTGAAATCTCAATTCAAGTCTAATGATATATAATAAGCTTATACAATGTCTAGAATGAATGCTTTAACAATGTTATGCTATAAACATTTGAAATTTCTCTATATTTTTAAAAATTTCCCTATTTTTTTATCAGCTTGTTGGCATAAAAAACTAACACCTTTGGAGTGTGAGTTTGTACGTATAGCTATGCACACTACGTAACGAGTGCTCTTCAAATTAGGAGGGGAAGCTCCCTCGTTGTGCTGGAATGCATGAACATAGAAAACTAAACTAAATCCTATCTTTTTGTTCTCAGCTGGTAGAGGCACAAGGTTAAGAAAACCTAGAACGTTGCAGCTAAGTATTTTCTGGTTTAGCAGATCATCTAACTACAACTAAGCTAACTTCTTTAAAATCTATCCAGTTTCCTCAAAAAAACAGAGCGTGACGAAATGTTGCGGGAATCTATTATACGATAAACTCCAGGTGCGGGTTCACAACATGAAGGCAAGGGAGGCGCAAGTATTTGTTAATCCGGGAAGAAGTTTATTAAAACAAACAAATAAACGGTAAACCTGGTACAGATTCACAACATGAAGGCAAGATAGGCGCAACTATCTACTTGGCTGAATGAGTCTACTATCACACACATCAAACAATAAGCTTTAGGTACAGTTTTCCAACATGAAGGCAAGGTGGGCACAAATATTTGCTCTTCTAAATAGGCTTATGATAAACATAACACAAGGTAAGCAACTGGCATAGTATATTGTATAGACGCAATACGCATGCAATAACGATCAAACCAGCAACCCCATTTAACTAAGATTGAATAAATACCATGACAATAAAATGAAGGCAAGGTAGGGGCAGCAATTTATTATAACAGCAATCACTCTTTGAACAGATACAATAATAGCAATACTACAGGAAAGTAGGCGCAGCATGTATGCTAACAAGGAAAGGTTAAATTAAAAATGAGCTAGAAGCTCTTATTTATAAACCTCAAGGTGTAGGAAACCCTAAAATCACCTTGAGTCAACTACAGTCTTGCAATGCATGCAAAATCTTATTCTCTAAACCTAATTGAATGAAACTATACAGTTGACTGGCAAACTATCATCAATTAACTGAAACATCTAATCTAAATGGACAAGGTGCAACATGCACGTCCTTATTGAAAGCAAGTCAACTGGAATGCTATCATCAATCAACTAAAATATCTAATCTAAGCTCCAAGTGTATGTAGATGTTTCCAAGAAAGAGATGGCATGCAATGTGTAACAACAAGTTAACTCGGAAAGAAGCATCGAGTTAACTGCTGCTTATGACTCATCCTCGAAAACAACTACAAGGTCTAACTGAAAGTCTACTCCAAGTTTATCATCTCCTCCAGGAATTTATCGATAGTATCATCATCTGGCACTCTGACGCTGTCCACAATGATCAACTGTCTGTCTAACTCTTTGTCTCCGTCCTGGATTTCCCTTTGACTATCTCTAACCTTTGTGGTTACCTTTTTGAAACTGATAGTCAGCATTGTAAACTCCTCCATTTTGGACGCCTCTGGCCCTCCACATAGGTTACCATGAACTAGCTCTTCGAACTCAGCCTGAAATGCCTCTAACACGGCGTATGTACCATCCTCATGCCGATAATGATATGGGATCTGAGTGATGTACTCGTTGATGAAACAAAGAGCTACAACAACCTTTTCCTGAAACATGCCCATCTTAGCAGAAATCATGTCATATGTCTCCACTCTGCAAAGATACAACTCTCTCCAAGTGAAGACCTTCTTTTGATATCCATCTGCTTCAATGGCATTATAGATTCCTGCAAGTTGTGATATCAGAATCAGGTCCCTCGGCTTACGTTCGGCTATGAAAATCTCGAGCTCCCGAATCCTCTGGAGAAAATTATGTGCATCAACCCTTAACTGATATAGTTATGTAAGGAGGTGTCGACCAACAATGTTAAAGTGTATACAGCATCTTTCCTCAATTAACCATGTGTTGAATCCTCTGTTGATCTGCGGCGGTCTGTCGAAGCTGTGGGAGTAAAGGTGCTTGCCCCTCGTTACCATGAAGCAAACTCGAGATGTACATGCGGAGTTCCCTGATTTCGGCCTTGAGAACTGCCTTCTCCTCACCATCCTTCATGACGCATTCCTCCAGATTACTCGCGACGACCTTGAATAGGCTCACGTCGGTCTGTCGAGTACTCTTACCTAGATTAGTTTTGACAAAGGTAAAATCACCAACATCAACTTCATCTAAGTACTTGCCTTATGGCGGTGTAGCAACCTCTATGATGATCTCTACCTCAGGATTTTTCTCAATATTAATCTGCTTTTTGGCCCTCTTATTCAAACTGTTCTGATTGGGTTCACCGAACTCAGATAAATCAAGATCATACGAAGGCATACGCCTTTCTCTTCCCAATGACTTCTTGAGCCAAGATGAATAAGAAATACTATCCTCTCGAGGTGGAGCCGTTTCTACTCTATCAACTGCTGACGGATCCACTGGTATGAAGGTCTCATGTATCGGAGACTCAGGCTCTGAATCAATATCTATAGGAGACGACTGTAGTGAAAAAGGTAAACCTAGAGATGACAAACCGGCCTCAGCCTAAATTACTGGTTCCAATGAAATAACTGGCTCTGAAAGTACTATCTCTGCAATTGGAAGTGTTGGCTCTTTCTCAACCTGTTTCCTTTTGGTGATGCTTTTTCCTTTCGAATTAATCCTCATCTTAACCCTTCAAGTGGCTTCATGGTAACCTTGACTCGAGGTCTAGCCCTAGAAGTAGAAGGTAAAGAAGAAACCACCACTGTTGGCGGCTCTGTAACTGGGATCATGTAGTGTTCCAACACTCTGCTGATCTGTTTTCACTAGTGTTTCGTAGGTCTGATTTTGTTTAAGTTTGTGTTTGCCTTTTTGTGCTTTGAGTTTGTTGGCTAAATAATGCTAAAATGGTACTAAAGAGCATATGCATACAATAGAAACTTCAAATAAACTAACTACTGAAACAACTTTGAATACAATGCTCAATTTAGTGGCCAAATAGGTTTTCTTCATTACATGATAAGATGCATTCAACATATAACTTACATCAGATTTCAAGCTAACAACATCTTATAGTGCATTTTAACTTACAGCAAAACATCACTGTGAATAGTGACTTGCTACAGTACCCACGCCCAAAGAAATGCACACAACCTTCAAATAACGAACTTCTCCCAACCAAATCCAGATTGGGAAGCCTTCTGGGACAAGGGCGCCCCTTTTGGGTGTCATTGCAGCCTCTAAGAAAAGGCGTATTTTTTCTTTTGGCTGGTTGAAACCCTCAATAAAACACAGCTGGTTGTAGCTTACAAAAAACAGCTCCAAAACTTCTCAAAAGCAAACAACTCTTGTATAAACATCAATAGAGAGTATGGCCGCTCAAAACTCCATCAAAACTAGCTCGAAATAACCTGCAATTGCAACACAGGTCTCCAACTGAAGCAACCAAAATCGAATCAGCAACTTTAAGGTGGTGTTTCACATACTCAAGCAGCTCAAGAACGAAGAACAGAGCCCCACCAGGCTCACCCACTGCAAGAAATCAAGAAACCCTAGCCTCCTTCCTCCAAGCTTCACTCCAAAGTTTTCATCAAGCAAAATCATCTATGCGTGAAGAGGGTCGAAATTCTCCTTCTATTTATAAGTTTTTGCATTAAAAAACACTATTCATAAAAATGAGCACTATTCACTTAAGTTATTTCTTTTTTCACTTTAGTAATGAATAGTAATTGCAAAATATAAAGTGACCCCTTCCTTTTCAAGACACATGGTCCCTAGGCCGAGAGGATGGTGAAATAAAAGGTGAGTATCATTAATTTAAGCACAAGTATCATGTCAAACGCAACAATTCACCCTGCCACCATACTCCAAAGATCAACACTGAGATTTGACAACCAAGTGCCCGTCCAAAAAAACCCTTTATCCAGAACTATTAGCCTACGAGGATCAGGAAAATAGGATAATCCCCCAACTCTAATGCTCGAGAAAAAGGGGACATTACAAATCACCCTTCACTTATGCTTGCTCTCAAGGAAGTACATGGTGGTTTTGATAACAGACCTGCATAAGTCTTTCACTGAAGTATTCACTGGGAGATACCAATCAGGTTGGCGAAGTGGCTGGCGAGCAACTTGGTCTTTAATGAATGAATGAAGAAGTATCTCGCCATCATCATCAGACAAGCCTTCCACATCCTCTGACAAGAAATCAACAATCTGTGGAATAGTAAGCCTACAATAATGACGACGATGCACCTCAAATTCATCCTCACAATTGACCCAAAAGTCCTCAAACGCTGCCGAATGTGAAACATTTCGCTCCAACCTTGCTGAATAATGACCCAACAGCTCATAGGTACGCTTCTAAGGAAAACACTCAAGCTGAAGTTTTTCTAACCCGTGTGCCATTAACTTGCAATTGGCAGCTATTTTGCATTTATAAATACCCAACTCAAACGGAAAGGTAAAAGCTGGCTTATGTCGATTGCGAAGAAAAGTGTGAACCTCATGTGCCTGTCTCATGAACTCCATGAAAAGAACCTTATCCGATGGGTACCTCGATGGCATCAAAGGCTCTACTGTATATCCATATACACAAATATATGTGAAAGTAGGGAATTGGATAAACCAATCTGCCCAACTCTCTATTGCTAACTGTGCCTCTACAGAAATCCTCACATGCATCTCATTATCCAAATTTCTGACTGTCCTCATAAGAAAGTGATCATTCACTGCTATAAAGTCATGTTCAGCTTTGGAAAACTCCAACTGAGGGTAGTATTCGTGCACTCGCTGAACGCCCAGAACTCCATTGGTCTTTAATAATTTAAAGTTGCGTTGAAATGCAACCAAGTAAACTAGAAAAGTCACCATGTGGAATTCGTGTATCTTCAGGAACTCTGTAATCTGTCAATGAAGACACTCGTTGATAAACATGGCCTAGTCAAAGGTTTCTTTCTTATCAATAACTCGTGAGATGAGGTAGAACATCCATGTTCGAAAAACGCTTGCGTCTTCAGAACCTGCTAACCGATTAAGGAGAGTTATCAAAATAGCAATCTCTTCCTTGAAATCCCCACGTGCAATCTTCCTTGGCATGTTGGTTTTCTGAATTTTCAACCACCGTGGAGCTACTTTCTTCTGTGATCTATCCTTGTCCTCCTCCCATATTCTATCACAATCTGAAATGGATATAGCGAAATGATCTGAACGTGGAGGAATAGAAAAGCATTTTTCTACATCCCTCGGCTTAAGGCCACAAATAATCCTTCCATCTGTCGACCTAATTTGTCTAGTAGATGAGTCATAATGCTTGACACAAGCAAGTATGAACTCGAGATCAAAGACTGAGATAGGAATGGGTGCCGCTGCAAGTATCCCTGAACGCTCAAGATTTCTGATTGTAGTACTGTTGATACCCTCCAATGAGTTCAGATTGATGATGGGAAAAACATGACTTAAGTCGGTATCGATAGTTTTCAGAAAGTTATGAAGAAAGACCTATTTGGCCTTATAGTCTATGGGATTATACTGCATTCTGAAAAACTAGACTTTTGACTGTAAAGTCAGGTATGTTTGGAAAACTTTGGAAAAACTGAAAAAGCTCGAGGATAGGCTAAATATAGCAAAGGGAAGTGAATTTTTTCAGACAAATTCTAAGATATGGGTTTTGTGTAGAATCAAATTCTATGACGACTTAAAATGTTAGAATTGCGAAAAAATGGGATTTTGGCTTGCATGCAAAAGGTTTTCGGTTGAGATTTGAACTGGCAGTTAAGGGCACTAGGGGCAATTTTTCCCGCGAAAATCTCGAACATGGGTTTTTTGTAGAAATGAATCCTAAAACAACCAAGGTCAACAAATTTATGAAAAAATGTAATTTCGGCCCACATGCAAAGAGAATTCTGAAAAAAAAAAACACAATGCTCTAGAAAAGAGGCAGCGGGGCAATTTTCACAAAATAATCTAAGACATGGGTATTGTTGTTGATGCTGAAATACTCGAACCCAGATGATGCTTTTCTGAAAAATCTACCGTTTTCTTTGACATGTGAAGAAAATCTAAGACGAGAATAGAAGAAAATAAGACAAGAATAGAAGTTTTATTTGTTTGTTTTCTCTCTTCTTCTATAAAAATTCGCCTATGCTTGAAGTAGAACTAATAAAACCTGCATGCAAATGGAAAACGAAGTCTAAAATAATCTTCTCTTGAACAATCTGAATCTGTAGCTACGAAAAACACTAAAATCTGACACCTGTAGCACCTACAGATCAATTCTATGCTCAAGAAAAGATGTTTCTTGTCAACTCTGATGAAGAATAATGGACGCCATTAGCAAAATATATAGAAAAATATCTTCTAAGGCATGTGATATGCATGCTAAGCATTGGAAATGGCGCTTGAAGTACAACTGGTGCTTCAAAACTCACGCATGGCCTATATTTGGTTTCAAACTCAGTAAACTGGATGTACCCTAAACCCTAATTAGGGCGCCATTAGCAAAATTCAGTTAATTGATACATGCAAACTAATTTTAGCCAGTTATGACCAAAAATAGGTGAATCAGAAGTTGACATGAAAAGAGTTTAACTGAAGATCTAAATTTAGTAAATTGAAAACTCTCCTCATGCGCACTTCTATTTTTTGAATTTAAGGTTGACTTTTAGGCGTCCTTCCATACTTAGTCATTCTTCTGAAAATTTGAATCTAGAAACCTCAAATGAAGCTCACGTTCGATCACTGATTCTGATTGACTGCCGCGTCAGATCAACTGGCTAACAGTTCCATCAAAGAGCAAGACCAAATCTGACAAGAAGATTCCTTGAGGTGATAATCCAAAATTCATAAATCTAAGGCTTCAAAAAGATGGGCGCCCCTGGCCTCCAAGGGCGCTTTTGACCTCAGTGTTGGAATATTTTTAGGCATTTGCATTATTTTCACTGATAACTTGACCATATTTCACTTAACGTTTCCCGGCTCTTGGCAAAATTTCAGAACATGCTGATTGGCTCACTGCGAAGTAGGCTGAAGTCTAAGCAAAGGCTCCTGGAGAGCACTTCGTATAAAAACATCATCTAACCTTCCTAAATCATGGGCGCCCTTGGCCTCCAGGGGTGCTTTTCCCAACAAATGTCAGCCATTACTGTAACTGGCAAAAACTACTAAACTTCCGGCTACAAACTACCAAGACATCTTCTGACCCGGCTAAGAAAGGCAATGGAAAGCTGGAGCTGACACGAACGAGACAAGTATCTGAAATCATCAAATAGATTCCATTAAAGGCTTCAAAACCTTGGGTTCCCCTGGCCTCCAGGGGCGCTTTTGTCCTTTCTGAATAGTTTTTGATCCAGTCTGAAACCTCAAATTTGACCACTGATGATGGCAACACAGCAACTCAGATTCACCTGCTGACAGATGCGTTGCGGAGCTAGACCAAAAATGGAAACAAATTTCCTGGGTGTCACTCGATCAAAAGACTTTATCTGAAGCCTCAAAAAGATGGGCGCCCCTGGCCTCCAGGGGCGATTTTGACTTCAGTGGAAATCATTTTTGCATTTCCCTCATTCTGCATTGACTCTCCGATTTCAGGCGATTGACTTCTCCGTTGGACTGGCTGGTTGGCTCATTGCGAAGTTATCAGGAATCTGAAGAAGTCATCTTGGTAGGGACAAGTCACAAAAAGTTGAATGAAGCTTCCAATATGGTGGGCACCCCTAGCTTAGAGTGGTGCTTTTCAATCCAGACTTAGTCAATTTTACAGTATTTTACCTCATTGAAAATCTACTCCGAGACAAAGTAACTTTTTGGACGAGACTTGATATAGAAACCTCACCGAAGCATTTTGAGCTTAGCTGTCGACACCTAGCACCTAGCCATCTGCCAATGATAAATTTAGAAAAACTAACTTCTCACTTGAAAAAACGAAAAACTACCCACCAGGCTTAAACTGGATCTTAACTGAAATTGACTTCACCATTGTAATCGTGAAGCAAAATAAACCAATCAAAACAAATTTCAGTCAATTCTGACAAGTTTCAATTTTTAGGGTTTTGACCTAAAAATAAGGTTTCGAAACCCTAATTTTCAATTTTTAAAAATTTTGCCAGTATCTCTGTGGCATGACGTTGTCTCAAAGCCCATACTTGAATTGCCCAAAAACTACGTTTTGACATCATTTTTACAAGGTTTAGACCATTTTAAGCAAAATGCCTTAATGAAGCAAAAAATTTGGTTTGGGTACAACACAGCTGTCCCCCGCCATCCCCTAAAAAATGACCCAAAAGTACCCCCGTACCAGAAACTCGTCCCGGTGTACCAGGTACTCGCCGTCCCCGAAACCCCGTGGAGCATAGCTTTATTGTGAAGTGTTTGTAAGACTTCCAGTTTTGATTATCCGGAGTTTGTGCCCGAATATCGAACAGCAAGATTGTGGAGTTATTTGCAAATCAGAAAATCTTCCTTTGGCTGGTCGACCCATTCCAGAACAGGTTGTAACACCTCTTCATTGCATTTGCAGACATTGTTTGGCGACTTATATGGCATTCGGAGCATTTGTTAAGTGAAGGAGGTTTAGGCGTTGGGTTTTGAGGCAGATTGGCAGACATTTCATTGCATTTTCAGACTGTCACAGGGGTCATACCATTCCCAGCTTGGATGTGGGAGTTGCAATTGTGAAGCACCTAGGGTTTTGTGCAATTTTCTCCCTTTGGTGGTGGCGCCTAGCTTCCTACTTCTGTCCTGCACATTTTCTGAGTTTATTGAGCTGTTCCTGAGTTTTGGTGATTGTATTTGAAGGTTCATTTGTTGTAGCTGAAGCTTTTCCCAGACCTACGTATGAACAGCAATGTTGGTTATGTGTAAAATGTTGATTTAATGCAAAAAATCATTTGGGTATTGCTATTGAGTATTATTCTTGTTTGTAATGCTATTTGCATCATATTTGGCATTGTATTTGAATAATGTTGTGTATGAGATCATTGTTTTAATTCCTGCAATTTTCTATACAAACTATTATTTGCAATACACACAAAACATACATCAAACTAAAAGTGCAAAACTCGGAAAAAGAAAAAAAAATTGGGCTAAACACTACAGTGGTATCAGAGTAGTGAATCCTAATATCCTGAAAGGATTTGGCGAAAAAACAGTGTTATGACAGTGATTGAATGAATAATGTCATGTCCCCAAAATTGTAACACGTTGAAATGCAAATAAATAAATAAATAATAATAACAAAATACATATTAGCGATTTAATGCTATTATATTTTAGTGTGAAATATTGAGATACAAATAACTAAATAAAATAAATATTAAAAATGTAAATATAATGGCAATCTAAATATTATTATTATAATTATAATGATCATAGATAATATTATAATTATAATATATCTATCGTAATAAATAAAACAATTTATTAATTGTAAATAACATAATAAAAAAAACAATACTTACAAACTAAATATGACTGTAACTTAGTCCTAATGTAACCATACCTTAGTGAATAAATAAGTGAATCTAAAAAGGCATTGATTACAAGACAGATTAATAGTAAATCAATAAATGATAAGCACAAGTATTGATGAATGCCAAGGCAGCTATCATTAATAAACCAAACAATACACCAATTCCTAAAAACTATAAAGCACCGATGAAAATTTTGCGCATCGATTACATTTACTTGAAGGTACAGCGATTAACTAAGAGACACGTCCCAGTCAAAAGGAAAGACTGCCTCTTCAGCAGATCAGCGGTACAAAGGAAATCAGTCCCAAAGCAGAGAGACAAGGATTGGAAAGAGAGATAAGAAGGGATCAGTAGGCAGAAAAGACACAGTGCCTTTATTCTCTTATGTCTACAGAATTGTGAGTTAATATAATAAAATATGTATGATGTGATTTATCTAGTAAATAAGGGTACTAATTCATGTATGAATAGAATATATATGATGTGATTTATTTAGCAAATAGTATCAATAATTCATGTATATTACTATTTTGAATGATGGTACTCTCATAAGTCTTTGTCTGCTGATATGATTATTTGCAAGTCTGAATTTGATTAAATTACTATGTGTATTTGCACCATGATAGAAGAAGGGGGATTACAAGGGAAACAATGATAGGGCATTCCCTAGGTACGCCACCTCCTAAAATGGAGAACCTATGTGTTCTATAATGGAAGACCTAGTATCCTAAGGAGGCCAAGGGGGTACGGCATTCATTGCAGATGGTATTGCCCTTGGGCCTAGAAAAGTCAAGCCATCAGGACACCTTTGTAACCTCACTCCCCTATCATGATGTAACAATATAAGGAGATCGATCATGAGGGAATGGAGATTGCTAGAGAATTACAGCAAGCAGGCCTCTTCTAGGTACACCACCCAGGGGGGGACAAGATGAGCCCACAAAGGGCCAAGGGGGTACAACCTTCATTGTGGAAGGTATTGCCTTTGGGCCTAGGGGAGTTGGCTACTAAGACACCTTTCGCAATCTCACTCCTCCATCATGGTGGATCGAATCATTCAAGGATGAGTACTTTGTGATTGAATTAATGATTGGTCAATAGTTTATTAATACCTAGCTATGGAAAATTACTAACTATTATTGTTGTGATAAATGATTTCATTCTACTAATCAATTTGATCATTGTAAATGGTTCTAATCTATGTGCAGGACTTCAATCAGGGTTTCAATCAAGTGAAAAGTATTCTCTAACCCATTCGCTTATATAAATTAAGAATTTGGGGATAATTTAGGGCATTCTCAAAAAGGGGACATTACAAATAATGCAGCCATATACCCATCATTATAATATGAGAAGAAAATGATCCAACACAAGCCTTGAGAGCCAACCGAAAGTAGATCCCTTCTGAAGAGCACACAGGAAATACTAAGGGGAGGAGGAGGGGGTGGGGCGGGGGTGAATCAGTATTTCAAAACTTATAAATCTTTAAACCAGATAAATCATATAAATCAGAAATTAGAATCAGCACATTTAGAGCAACATAAAACACCCTATGCAGGTTGAACACCAGGATTACGTGGAAAACCCTTTCGGGTAAAAAACCAAAGCAAAATATTGCTTTTATCATCTCAAAGGCTACCAACCCTGTTACATAAGTGAGCACCAACTCACTGAGAGCACCAACTCACTGAGAGCACCAACTCCAGGCTTCACAAAACCTTGATTCAAAACACTGATTTCAAGCACTGCCTTCACATGAACTGTGAAGCTCAAATCCACATACACATTCTCCAAAATCATAAATCTGAAATACCACGTCCTTTGTCTTGCACACCCAAGATCATTTGTTCCACACTCAAACCAAAAACACCCTTCTACATCCAAGTCTTCATACTTTCCGACATTATACAAAGGACATAATATCATAACCAAGCCACCCAATAACTCAACTATTATAAACTCATTGTATCACAACAAACTTCATAGCACTTTAGTCTAAGATAATATCACTACTCCCTATAGCAGCGTCTTCATCAAATATCATATGCAATGAAAAGCGATCTTAAAACCTTCTTTCAGTCTCAGAGATATATGTGCAATTTGAACACATTTTTTATTTCGCTGAATCCACAAAACATTCAACCTTGGCTCGACATGTAGTCTCAGTCATGAAGTCGTTTTATACACAGCAAGTTGCTCAACATTCAAAAAGGGTCATTGCTACCACTCAGACTTTCAAAACCTTCGTGCATACTTCACACTTCACTTCTCACGGCATAGACAAAAACAAACATTTTGTTGTTTCATCACCCTCTTCTACACACACAGCCTGTAACCTTATCACAATGAAAATCGATGGCTATATGTCATAACTCTTCATAAAAGCTCGACTCAAATCTGGAAGCCATCACATAATCAAAGATAGAAGTATCCCAATACATTTAGCTAATTATCATGACTTCACCTTCAAACACTCTCTATAAAGTGGACATTTTAAAAACACATTGAAGAAGAATCCGACCTGAACATATGTATATTGACTCTCACACCAAATAAACGCTGAAGCACACTCATCAAAAATAAAACAACTCAAATGAATATGCCAATATTTAGAACTAGTAGCTCAAGTTGGAGTCGCCAGCAATAGAGTATGTCAAAGGCATTTAGTATATTACACGCTTTCGATAAATGGAGATTAAGCACAACATCACTTTTATAATGAATAAGTTGTCCCACTAAATAAACGCGTCCCTATAGCCACGTCCAAGAGAAGAATGCGATTTAATAGAATAACTGCCCACAATACTACAAAATTCACGCCAAGAAACTAACACATCTTCACACAATTATCAACCATGACCTTGCGAAGAACCATAACAGCTAAAGAGTCTTCAATTAGAAAAGAGGAGCATAAAACAATTGCTAAGAGTGACTAAGCCGCCCTGTACAACCCAACAAAAGTAAATTTTTGAAGTGCCTCAATACATAGAAAATATCTGAGCAGGTGAATTAAACAAGTCACCACAAAACATGAAGTCATTGATATTAATGAAGTCGTTAGATATTTTTCAAAAACGAGAACATCCTTAAAAAACATGACGCCAAAAAAGCATTACTCACCAGGAAATAATTTCAAATCAAAACAATGTAGCTTCCCTCACTTCATAGTCACCGATAGCATGTAAGACATATTGCCACCTTAAATGATAATAATATAAGTCCCATAAAAACTTATAAGACATAAACCATCAATTCAATAAAATACCCATTTTGTTTACTCGCAACGGGTACAATGACGTACGGAGTAAACAGAAATATAAAATAACATTGACAGCATATAATAATCACATGGCAATCGCACAGAACATAGATATACTTCTTTATTAAGTATTCGGCAATTACATCATAATGTCTCCAAACAGAACATAGCATAGCATAGTAGAACCATCCTCCTTCCCAACTACATTACTCAAATACATATAGTACGCAGGCGGTGGTTAAGGTACCAACCGTCGCGTTCCTTCATTATAACTAATTACTTCATCAGGAACTATTCCCGAGACAACTAACTAACATGACTCGTACATAAGATAAGTACATGGATTATTAATATTAATTAAAGTCTTATTTACTTATGGCTCACAACCGACCAAGTACACTCTCGGCCGACCACATCGACTCACAGCCGACTACACATTTGACCATTCAAACCAAGCTGCAAACAAGGCAAGTTGACTTGGCAAAGGATACTGACGAAGAAGAAAACCAAACAATTGATGCAGACAACCAACTAGCTCAAGCAAGCAGCCAAGCAACTCGAGCAAGCAACCAAGCAACTCAACACATAGGCAAGTAGCTCAAGCAACTCAAGAACACAACCAAGCATCTCAACCAACTTGACATCTATGACAAAACACTCAACACCTTCGTATGCATAGAAATGGGTGATAGAGAGCAACCACAAGAACCTAGCACTAGGGAGATATTGAATGATTTGGCTAGAGGGCAACGTGATTTGGAGCAAAGTCTAGTACAGATGATAGCGTTAATGAACCAACAGTTGCTTGGGGACAACAATAGCAATTAGGGAATAACCCTGGAAACAATGGTGGGAACAATAAGGGCAACGGAGGGCACGGCAAGAACAATGGCCATGGTGAGGGTTCGATGAATGATAGAGGTGCAAATCAGCAAGGTAGAAAACAACCAATTCCAAGCCCTTAATGCCTAACTTTCAATCAAGAGTTAATCCTCATGTAGAGGAAGAGCCGACCCAACAAGAGCTACAAGATCTTATTTTACAAGATTGGAGAGATTCAAGACTGGAGTTTCAAGGTGAGATGTCCTTTTGTGATTACATGGACCTCAGGTTCAAACACGGACCACATAGGGGTGGTAGACAACACCATCAGGAGTTATAGCGGAAGGTGGATAAGCTATCCATTCCATACCTTGATGGTTCAGAGAAGACCACAGCTAGGGCTTGGGTTCAGAAGTTGGACACATTTCCAACTCAACCCAATGCATGAGGATGAGGCAATCAAGTATGCAGCTATATACTTGGATGGTAGTTCTCACGAGAGGTGGCACCATGGCATGATCACCTTGGGTCATGACCAAATCAATTCATATGCTAAGTTCACAAAGAGGTTGATCGAAAGATTTGACAGGAAAGATTTGGAGTTGCACTTCAAGGAGTTGGCTCAGCTCAAACAGTGGGGTTGAATAGAGGCATATATGGCTGATTTCCAAAGACTTTCAGTGTTGGTCACAAATATTACAGAAAGGAGGCTTATTGTGTTTTTCATGGATGGTCTTTAAGATCTCTTGTGAGGTTGGATTAAGGCCCTTAATCCATCATCATTGAATAGTGATTTCGTGCAATTATGGTTTCACAAAGGGTTGGTTGGGCAATTTATTTGCAATTTTTACGTAATTTTTTCTCTATTTAAACCCTTAAAATTTGTTGAACATTGTTGAAAATCACAGCTGATTAAATCGAGATTTTTGGGGGGAAAAATCATTTCACTCGAGTATTTTTTTAAATCGAGATTTTTTACAATTTTTTGAGGATTTATACTTTTATGGTTAGAAACATGAAAAACCTCCACAAGGCACAACTCAAGACACTGAGTCCCCTAACCATATCCACATAGCCTACGAGAACTCGAAAATAGGGCATTGGATAAACGCATACTGAGCTAGGTGCAATAAGGGGGCATTACAGGCCTCCCTTCCCAAGATTGCTTGTCCCCAAGCAATGCCAATACAACCCCACAATCAATAGACTGAACCAAACCGAAACCTAGAATGATACAAGGGTCCCAAGTCAATCTCAAGAAAGAACCACCATGTTGACAATGTGCCACTCTGATCATAATTGTCTGACCATCATGCCCAAACTGCATTCTCCTCTCCTAGAACCCCAAAAAGTAAACATCATCGAAATCCATACTGAAATACCTGAAAGGACTAAAATCTATACAAAGAGACATCCTGCCAAATCATCTCAATGAAGGCCGCGTCAGCATACTCATTTCCAATCACGATCCTGGGCAATAGAAAAAGCACCTTGCTCAACCATAAAACATAAACCCTAGCATCGCACCTCATGATGCCCCAAACATGAAGCAAGTCAGTCACTACCACAACTCTAAAATCTACTAGCCAGAAAATGCCTCTGTTGTGGCCAACTAAAATCAAAACATCAACACTTAACCTCCAAGTGTCAAACGAAAGGTTCCAAACACACCAACACACCCAATCCACTACAATCATTAAGACATCATCTGGAATTATGCATATCATCTCCATGAAGTAACTACAATGACCATCAGTCATCAAAGTTGAAGCAATGAATGAATCAACTATTTCTAAAAAAACACTCACAACTAGTTGCCCCAAAGCTTGCCAATGCTCAACAACAATCTACTCGTGACAAGATATTTCCATAACCAACGAAAAAATGTAAGTGCAGTGGTAACCAAACTGAAATCCTACTAAAAAAATTGGAGAGAGGAGTATGGAAGTAGCAACAGAATCATCTCCTATGATCAAACCACCTCTACCATCCAACCTCAACCATGAACTACTCAACTATTGGATTGAAGAAACCATCCAACTCATCTGTGGATCAGAATCCGAAGTCATCTACAAGTTGATCGAAAAGTGGGCAATAGTACTAAGACTCAAAGTTGAAGTTGACCCACTACTCCGATCCTGAGACAACATCTCGAGGCTAGAAACTACACCAAGGTCCCAACACCTGTACTCAATTCCATTCTCATCATTGAAATCAGTTAGGTCTCCATCATCCAATTCGAAGAGTGGATTATCATGAATCAAATCGGCATCCAACTCAAACAAAGGATTATTGACAAACTGAAGATTATCCTCAACTCCAAAATCAAACTATTCCTCCTATTGATCCAAACTCCTATTTTCTGATTTTATGGAACAATGTGCAAGTTCATATTCCTCTTGAATGCAATCAAGCTCCTCTATTACCCGCTCTATCTCCTTGGCCCTTTCTTTGTTCTCCTTCTCTTCGAATTGTTTGGCCTCAAAGAGCTGTTCATTTGCTTCAAGAAGTGCCTCTTAGACACTTTCCAAAGCAAGCTTTGTGGATTTAAGCTCAATGGTGAGCTCACTAACCTCTCTCCTTAACTACTTAGTCATGGACAAAATCTCATCGGCCAACTTGGTGACTATGTCTCTATCATGCATCATGTGTACAAAAGTTGTTTTAACTTCTTCCATAGAGCTCTTCATTGTTTGTAAATCAAAAGTGAGATATTAAGTTCATTTTATCCTCTTGATGCACTTTGAATTATGTTTTCCACATGCATATGTTTTATGTCCTAACTTGATAAAATTTGCACCTCATTTTCAACAAATACCAAGAATTGTCTTTTCCATTCACGATCAAACAAAGGTGATGAATTGCTGTTATGTTGCATGTTAAAATCAGAATTGGACTCCTACCTATCATCAAGGTCTCCAAGACTATCCCAAATCATTGGTGTCTCCCTTATCATCCCCAATAGTGAACTGTGAATCCAAATCAACCAGGCCACAAGGTATCTGCTCAAGATCAGCTACATGCATTGTGAAATCAGATTTCTTTTCAAGATCAAAAACATCACTATCAATGCCATCCTCTATGCATGACTCCCGAGATGAAATAAGGACATCATTACAATCAAAAGGGATTTCATCCTAATGTGGATCTTTATCATACTTAGGTGCCAACACACCTGGATCCCATGTGTAGAAGGGCAGATCGCTTTGTTTAGAGAATAAGTATTTCACTGTGCTCCTCATGAGTAGTTGCCTTCCTGAATAAGTCACTCTCCAACTCACTAGGACTGAAATCATCATAAGCATCTCTCTCCATAGGCTTGGTTTGGTAGACAAACCAAAAACCACCTGTGTCACCATCATCGACATGAGATAAAGAATAGTCCCTTTTGCTTTCAGCATGCCCATCATCTAAAGATATATAATTGATCTCAACTTCATTGGATATCTCTAAAGCTGTACTCAAGGCTGTTGTTTTGTCAATCTCATTGCACACATCCTCAACATGGATAAATGCATGCACTTCTAAGGAGTTATCCTCGGGGTTTGTCAAACATCCCTCATGAGGTAAGGCATTCTCGTCATTTACATCCACTTTGAACCCCTCTTCGTCCACTTGCTCTTCATTGAAAAAGTAAGGTTTCAACTTTGCCAACTCCTTCAAATGAAGTTTTGGATCCTTCTTATCAAATCTCTCTATGATTCTCTTGGTAAACTCTGCATAAGATGTAATCTAAGCATGCCCCATTGTGATCATTCCATGATGACACCACACATGTGCAACTCCATCAAGGTGTATAGCAACATATTTTATAGATTCTTCTTCAGGCATGGGGTTTAGATTGAAGTATGTGTCAACCTTTTGAACCCATGCTCTCACTGAAGTCTTAGCAGACCGGTCAAAAAAAAAGAAAGCTAGGTTTCCCAAATTTCCTCTGCAAGTCATTATGATGTTGACTGTGCCCCTGTTGGGCGTGTGCCTCATCCTGATATCCATATAATCTCAAAGAGATATGTCATGCTAAAATCCTGGATCTGCATCAGTCCAATCCTGTCCCCTAACCACAGCATCCAAAAGAAGCATCACACGATCTGGTTCTACATGGTCCCTGTCCGCCCTTTCTCCCCTATCACCCATATATTCTGAGTTTGTTGAGTCTGCTGAGTGGGTTTCAAAGTGTTGCTCTTCCTTCTCTAAGGGCCAATGCTCTCACAAATCCTCCTCTCATTTCCATAGTCTTTCAAGATATCTTATTTCTCTGTCACTGATGCTCATAGAGGTTCATTACCCACCGGTTCGCAGGATTAATTTGAGCTCTAATACCACTATAATGATCACCCCTAATTTCCTTAAAAAAAAAATGATTTTTGGCAATAACGAAACTAATGACAACTGAAATCAAGAATTATTTTTCTATTACTCAATCTGAGAACACATAAGATAGTCTTTCAATGTTGTTTATAAAAGATTAATTGAAACTATCATTCCAATTAGCCACAAGTACAAGGTAATAGCATAAATATATATCCTGCATAGGAAGTACCTCAACCTTGATGTCGAACGATGATTATTACAGATATTATCACAGATTTATGAACTGTTGTTGTTGCTATAGATCATGGCAGACCTCATTCTTCTCTAAATGCATCACCAAACGTCAAGTTATGAACTGGGTTGTAGCAAACTACGAATGAAGCACTGCAGATACAGAACTGAGTGCCACCAAACTGACAGTGAGCTGCTACAGGTCTGCTATTGTATACTCAAATAATTACTATTCTTCTTTTGAAAAACAACTACTGCGTCATCATTTGGTGCTGCTAGAATGGAGTGAAATGTTCTCAGGCATAATATGGAAGTTTTGAGCATATACTGGGCAGTTCTTGACAAGGGATGGGTCTGCTTCAGGTAACAGTCATGACAATCCACAATGAGCTCATGGAAATCTGTTCATTCAATAATCAAATGTCTCCAAACTATAGTGGCTCCCTCTTAGCTTTAATTAAGTCAGCACAATTTTAAAAACCAAAGGAAAAATCAATCTACAGGTCTAAAATAATATAAATTTGTTCACACAGAATGGTATCAGCACAAGGGTGATCCTCTAGATAAATTCATAGTAATTTCATATGAAGTGTATTCCACTTAAAATTGGTAGAAAATAGGTCTATAAGGCTAGGCGTCACCCTTTTCTGCAGATAACTCTCAACAACCCTAGCAACCAGCCCAATAAAACTCCACACCAAGCTCTCAGTCACACCTGGAAAGTTACAAACCTTCACAAATATAATTTATTTATCCTTACACTGCAATGGACTCTCATTATCATGGCACCAATACTGGAACTGAAGTTTCCAAGTATCATGATGGAAAGTTTTATTTATTTATTTTTAAAACAATACCCACAAGCTGCAATAGATGGTATGGCCTATCCTAGGGCATTGGTACGGCCTGATTTCCAAATCCAAAATAAACCACTAAACACTTCATCAAAACACTGCAAAACACCCCCAAAAGGAATTTCAAACCTGCAATTTCAAAAAAAAACATTTAAATCCTCATTTTCTTTAAACGTTGAACTAAAAAAATGTGAAAATAAATGTGTTTCTTGTGTGAAAACACCCAACTAGCTAGGGTGGATTTTACCAAGAAGAGGGTTTCTGTCCTCAACCAGCAAAAGAACTCCCTGAGCTCATTCCAGCAGCATCTACTTAAGTTGTCAAAACATCCATGTACAAATGAGAGCTCCAACTCATATTTATAAAGTGAGGGAAGAATTAAGACAACTTGCATTTGAATATGAATATATTTTCCCTCTCATTTTACTTTATGAAATGACATAAAATTAACCCCAAGAGGTTTGACCCCTTTTTGAGCTCCCAACTTTAAATATTTCATTTAACCTATTCCTCCTCGACTATGGTGTCTACTTTTGGGCCTCGACTTGTTTTTTTCAAACAAAAGACTTTGAGTGACCTTTTCCATAGGCGTTGGAATAGGGGGTCATTTTATGAACACAACACCCTCAAGTTATAAAGTAACTTTATAAAAGATAACTTAAGTGACAATAATCAAATATTAAATCTGTCAACCATTAGAACTCGCCAAAGCCATAACTAGAAAGCACTCCACTAGCTGAAAGAGAAATAGAGGCCAAACAAGGTGCTAAAAATAACACTTACTAAAAATAGCAATTTGCTAAAAATAGTGAGTCCAATCTCCCAATCCAACCAAATCAGAGCGCAACTGGAACTTACTAAAAATAGTAAGTTACTAAAAATAGCCACTACCAAAAATAGCAGCTCTATCGGAAACACGGAAAACCTCCACAAGGCACAACGTAGGAAACTGAGTCCCCTAACCATATCCACATAGCCTACGGGAACCCAGGAACCCGAAAATAGGCTATTGGATAAACTCATACTAAGCTAGGTACAAGAAGGGGACATTACAAAACTAATAATAAAATAATGTCATTAATGCTACTTTAAAGAAAACCCTATCCTTATTTATTACAAAGTGGAAACAACACCCTTCACATTGCCAAAAATAGACTTATCCAAGCTTTAAATTTGCATTGTCCCAAAGATAGGCCAACTAAGACAAGGGTGCCACGTCTTTTGGTTGTTTTAATCTTTAAAACTAGAAACCAAGCATTTAATTTTCATTTTTTACCAACCTACTCCTTCCAAGCACTTTTTGATGGTGTTTCTAGGTGGAAATCATAACTTTGTAATGTTTTGTAATGTCCCCATTTTTAGCACTGCACTCTCCAGTGAATGATAGCCTATCCCCGAATGCCTGTAGACTAGTCAGTGGCAGAATTTGGGTTTCCAACTGCTTGCAGATTTCTTTTGAGGATTCAGGGGTTTGCATGTTGGAATTTTGCAGTTTGGTTGCGAGATGCTTTCTGGGTTTTCAGAGAGCTTCGCGGTGGTATGACATGCAACTAAATCAGAGAACTTTTCAAAATTTAAGGTGAAGGTTATTAAGTCTTGCATGATGCACATATGGCTGGTCACTCAGACTTCTTCAAGACAAACAAGCAGATCTGGGAAAGGCTTACATGGAAAGAGCTTAAGAATGCAGTCCTTAAATATGTTTGTGAATGTCCCACATGTCAGCAAAATAAGAGTCAGCACACTTATCTAGCTAGTTTATAGCAGCCCCTACCTATTCCCAATCAAAAATGGGAAAATATTTCAATGGACTTTATTACAAGGCTACCTAGGCTGCAGTGTAAGAATTCAATCTATGTTGTTCACAGGCTAACCAAATTTTCTCATTTCTTTGCTATATCAGCAGCATATATGGCAGTGCAAGTAGTAGATTTATTTTTTAGGGAGGTATTCAAGTTACATGGAATGCCCAAGAACATAGTTAGTGACAAGGACAACAAGTTCTTTATCTTATTTTGGTAGGAACTTTTCAAATTGAGTGGGAATGAGCTCACCCCTAGTACCAACTACCACCCTCAAACAAATGGATAGTTGAAATTGTGAATTAATGGGTGCAATGGTATCTTAGAAACTACATTTCAAGGCAGCAGAAGGCATGGGTGAGATGGTTGCACCTTGGTGAGTACACTGCTATAATTCTTCTTACCACATGTCTATTAACATGTCACCATTTATGGCTTTATACGATTATGAAGCTTCGAGCTTCTTGGATTTGCTATTTGGGGATAGCAGAGTGCCCATGGCTAAGGACTTGTTACAGGAAAATCAAAATACAATGAAATCTGTGAAGGAAAATTTGCAGCAAGCACAAAACCAGCAGAAGTTATATGTTGATCAGCATTGAACAAAAGGTACTTTTGAGATTAGTGACATGGTCTACTTAAGTTTGCAGCCCTATAGGCAGTCCACTCTCATGAAGAGTGGGTCAAAGAAACTTAAGCCATGGTTTTATGGCCATTTCAAGATCTCCAAGAGGATTGGAGAGGTGGCATATGAGTTGGAATTATCAGCAGATAGTAGAGTTACAGAGTACATAATATTTTTCATGTCCCTTGCCTTAAAAAGGCACTTATGTGTTTTCCTCTTCCGAGTTGCCACCATTGGATGAGGAAGGGAATCTTATATTAATTACAAACGCTATTATTTTGATACCGGAGAGCGTACTCTTTGGAGAATTGTCAGATAATATTTGGTAAAGTTGAAAAATTTGCCTATGCAAGATGCTAATTGGTAAAGTGAGCAAATCTTATAGCATCTTGAATTGCAATTGATTCAGGACAAGCAATTTTGGGGAGGGATGACTATAATGTCCTCTTCTTGTGTCTGGTCAACTTTGTTGATCATTAGCCTATTCAGGGGGTTCTCGTAGTCTAACCAAGTGCTTAAAGAGCTCCACAATTCTTGGAGGGGGATTGCTCAACATATTTCCATTTTTTTATCATGGCATTAAGCTATGTTGTCAACATGCTTCAAGATGACGCTTTCAGAAGCGCTTTTGGACATCTACTATGTCCTGCCCTTTTTATAGAGCTTATTGCTATTTTTGGAATGTCACCATAATGGCCTCAATTATAATTATTTGTTGTCGGCTTCAATCTAGCATAGTCAGGATTCGATGCTCCAATGATGTTTTCATGGGTCATATGAAAATAATTTATTAAATGCCTAAGTTTTAATAGTTTATTATAAAGTCGCATTCAAATATTTATTTAAATTATTAAAGTGACTTTATATTTATTACTTGGGTGCTTGGAGATATAAGTATTTAATTTTCATTAAGTTCATTTATTTCTCAAAACAGTGGGCATTGAGTTTTGGCATGTTTCATCCTAGAACAACCTGCAAACATTGTTAGTTTTAAAAACTAGATCACAATTTGATGACTTTACAAGTTCACATCGACTACACGAAAAGAATGACCTAGTTATTGGCTACAAACTTGACTTACAAGCAAATTTTTATAAGGGTACCAAAATATGTACTAGCATATAACACAAAATGGGTAGCTTTTTGCCCAAGCGACCTCCATAACTTCATTGACTAGGTTTAATGAACCTTATAGCAAATTCACACATAACCCACCTATCACTATTAATGATCTACCTAAAAATATTACTAACAACTACTTGCAAGATTAATATAATTTGAAAAATGTGAAAAAACATAACAAAATATGTTGTGTTTTTTACACAACAAAACAAGAAAGGAGCATGGTCAATCACTATAATACATATGAAGATGGAACATTATTATGCATTGTAACATTGTGGAAACATATGATATGATGATGGAAGAGATGAATTAAAAGAAATATATACGAAGGGAAACAAATCTCATTCATTTAATCCCAACAATAAGGACAGAAAAAATAGAGCCAAACTATAATTAGGATATAAGATTATTGATTCGAGACTCCTCCATCAAATAAAAAGCGTAATCTCTAAGCAATAATTTAGTATATTAGAAATAATTTGTATAAATTATTCAATTGCCTCCGACATACAAAGTTGTATCTAAGTAATCATTCATAGTGTAGTTGCCATCTAATGTCCCCCTTTTTGGCGTGATCTTGTTTGATGGTGGTTAGCCTATTTCTCAGACTCTTGTAGGCTAACAGGATTGGGTTAGAGGGTCGGTGGCCTTATTTGGTGGGTTTTGTCGTTTCCATTCCTCGAGTTCAGTGTTTGGCTCACAGCAAGCCTTGGCAATGCAGTGAGTGACAGCTTCTGACGGCACGTCGATATGCTGAGTTATGAGGGAGATATTAATTTTTCAATGTATTAAAGTGTTTTACTTTATTTAATGGAATATTATAAAGTCAACTTGATCTTATAATAAAGTGATCACTTAAATTTATTTAAGTGAAAAATTAAAACACTTTATTGAAAAGGGTGCCCAAATATTTTATTATAAACTATTGGAAAGTGTAAAATACATTAAAATGTATTTTTTATGAAAGTGGCGTCACTTTTGGGGATGTGTGCCTTTTGAGCATATAAAGCAGCCAAAGGGAAATTAAAACTCTATTATTGATTATTTGACATTTTTTTTAGCTTTGGCTAAAACGTGATTTCTCTGAGACAAGGGTTTCAAGGAATTTCATCTTTGGAGAGCGACAATTCTTCACAGATTGGTGATTGTGAGACTGTGAAAGATCAGTTGAATGATTGCATCCATGGGAGCTTCACTTCAGGAGTTCTACAGTGTTTCAAATAGGGTTTTCAGTACAGGTTCTTTCAATTTACAATAAGGAAGAGGGCTTCTTCATCAGAGAAATCTCCTTCAGGTTCCTCTACAGTTTGCAGGGTTCATTACCAATTTTTTGCTTGGCCGTACACTTCAGCCTTGGGAAACGCGCCACCAAGAGGTTAGGCGTGTGAAGCTTCTTGCTGAATCGCCTTCTTTCTTGCATCCTTTTGTGCCCCTTTCTTGATGTCCACCCTTCAAGATTGCTTGCATCCAGTTTTGGTTGGGAAGAAGTCAAATTTCTAGCTCCGACGTCCTATTTTGCCAGTTTTCAACATTTTCGGCTGGCAAGCTTGGATAATTTCTTAATTAAAAAATCTGGAGGCTTACGGGTACGTTTATTGTTTGTAATCTTATTGTTAGGGTTATTTAATACTCTCTGCATTTATACTTGATCAATATTCGCTCAGATTCTTGTTTTATGAGCTTTTATATGTTGTCGCCCCTTCTATTTCTCTCTAGAAAATTCTCTAAAAAACTTAAAACACAAAAAGATAAGCAATTTAAAACAGGGGTTTGAGAGAGAGCCAATTGGGCTCATCACAGTGGTATCAAAGCACTGATCTTGCCAGCCTGGAGGGTTAGCAGCTTCTATGCGGTCACATCAAAACAGGTTTGACAGGTACTACTCACGCAGGGGTCCTGGAATTCAGAGAAGTACTTTTGACGAACAAGAGGAAGAATTAGACTTTGATAACATGGCTAACAGGGATGAGGAAGGTCCTTATAGGAATTGTCTTAATGACGAAGACAGAGAGGCTAGAGATGTACTGAGAGGCCTTGTTGCAGGTCAGGAACAGGTGGCGAACATCCTCCAACAGCTAAGTACCAATTTCCAGAATTTGAGTATTCAAAGAAGGCCGAATTGGGATCCGAATCAAGAAGGTAGTGTACATGGAGATAAACAGAGAACAGTTACTCCAACACGCACCTATGACAGGCCTACTCGGCCAACATTTATCAGAAATGATCTTGTTGAGGAGAACGTGGCTAAGGGAGGTGATCTGAATTTTGCAGATAACGTCATGACACAGCATGATAAGTGGGATGCTTTGCCCCAAAGAGTTAAGGATCACCTTAACTTTGACAAGTTTCTAAGCCAAAAAAGAGACCATGGCAGGAACAGGGCAGATAGGAGGCCTGACAACAAGTATAATAATCTAAGGCAGGCTACCAACAAACTTACCTTAACTAATTTTGATGGCAGTGGAAAAGTCACAGCTCAAGCCTGGGTGAGCAAACTAGACACCTTTTTGACACAACGTCCAATGGCAGAAGAGGATGCCATAAGATTTGCAACACTTCACCTGGATGGCATGGCACATGATGGGTGGCACCATGGCATGGTCACACTCCATCATGATAGGATCGCTTCTTACCAGGAATTCACTGAAAGATTGGTTGAGAGGTTTGACAAGCGTGATCCAGAACTTTACTTCAGAGACCTTGCTCAGTTAAAGCAGTTGGGTAGCTTGTAGTCTTATATTGGTGAGTTTCAAAAGCTCTCGATCATGGTTACCGGAATCTCAGAAAGAAGACTTGTCATTCTTTTTGTAGAAAGTCTCCATGAGCCAATGAAAGGTTGGATCAAGGCATTCAATCCACCTGCCTTGCACAAAGCTATGAGAAAAGCTCGTAGCATGGAACTTACAACTTCACGTAGTAAGTTCACTTCAAATGTAGAAGCATCTTCATCCTATAGTGATAGCAAATCAGAATCTAAGAATTCAGAAATTGTTGATGATAAAAGGAAGTTTGCAGCTCCTTTGGATCGAGAGACAATCAAAGATTTACGTAGGAAGAAGCTTTGCTTTTATTGCAAGGGCCCGTATGATATTAATCATGACTGTCCCCTCAAGCCTAAAGGTCAATGTTACACCCCGGAATTTGTATAATTACTATTTTAGTAATGCTTAGAGCATTTTGATTGTAAGGAGAAATTTGAATGAATAAAATGTGTTCAACCTTGTTATCACTTTGAGAATCTTTTTACATGATATGATTGGCTCATTTTGTATTCTTGATTGATGTTATTCTTGGATAAAACAATGCATAGAGGAGAATAATTAGTCTTGTTTTATATTTGATTTATGTATACTGCAAATGTTATCAGCAAGTAACTGTCGTGGTTTTGTGCCAATGGATGCAGGAACAGGAACTAATCCTCCAGGCGGAGGGGAAACATCACTCGGGAGAGGAACTTGGTCGGCTAACCAGTAAAGTTGATCATATGAGCATACACACACTTCACTAAGGGTTTTGGGAACTGAGTCAGATTGAGTTGTCTTAGTAAGTCACCCTTAGGCTTAGGAGTTTTGGATTACTTCTTTACGCTTTATGAGTGGTGTTACTTGTTGATTGACTTACTATTCTGTGAACCTTGAATGTGAAATGTGAACTGATAAGAGTGGTATAGACAGGATGTATATGCGTATACATGTACCACTCATATATACGTAACAACACGCATAACATGTCGACACATATGTATGATGGGCAATTGTTATGCCATACACATGTATCGACATGGCATACATACAGATACATATACATGGTTGGCACACCTATAAACATATACATGCTATCTGTAATGTTGCTATAATGTTATATTAATGCCTGGAATTTACAATTAAACGTATATATACATGTTTGTACAAACACGTGTATTAAGGGTACGCTGACTGGCCTGTAATACACGTATTTGTATAATTTAAATACAAATATGTATATATATATATATATATATATATATTTAAATGTAAATGTTGAATGTGTTTATAAATATATTTAATATTATATTTAATATAAACGTCATTATAGTTTTACCAATAAGAAAATATATTGATATATCTATAGTAATATTTAAATATTATATAGATATATACATATATTTAAATAAGGTAAAATAAAACTATAATAAGTTGTATTTAATATAATGGAAGATATATATATAACATTTTAATTTAATATTTAACTTTGCCTTGGAAATAATTAAAATTGACTAGTATAGTCATTTGGTAATAAAATGCATTTGCCATAAGTAATAAAAGTATTTTCGATTACCATAGTCTAATGGAAAAATACGTTGGAAGTATTATGAGAAACTAAAAGGAAAACTATAGTCTTATTAAAAGATTTAAATCTAAAAGCATTTTTAAAAACTTGAAAATCGCGGATTTCCTTCATGAGGAAAAACGCGGACTGTGTAAAGGCCGAAATAATGAAAATGGTGGAAGAAGAACCCACGCAAATTCCTCACGCCTTGGACCTGGTCGTGATTTGCTAAGTGCCACCATGCTGGAAACGCGTGGGTGAAATAGGGCCAGTTGGCTGCGTTTATTGCATTGACATTTTCTTCTGTGTTTAACCCGCCATTGTTCATACATTGCGCCATTTTTGGGAGACGCCTGTAGGTGTCGGCCTTCTTTGAAAGTTTGAATCATTCTCTGAACTGCTGGAAGTCGAATCACCTCTTGAAGGCTATGAGTAAGTATGGAAATTCGCCACATTTCAGTTTGAAAAATTCAAATGGTAGTTCTGTCATATTACATGCCTGCAAGAGTGGAAATTGTTTGGATAAGGGCTCTATAAATAGCCGCCCAGTTCATTCATAAAACACAACAAAAAATCCGAATTTACTCTAAAGAGAGCTCCATTTTACCTTTGCTGCATTCACACGAAAATCCATTTTGTTCTGCTAAAAACGAATTCCCTTTGTTGAGAGCCATTTCTTGTCAAATCTGTAGAAGCATTTTGTGAGCAGACTTTTAATTCTATAGAAGCATTTTGTGAGCAGTCTTTTATTGCTGTGGAAGCAATTAAAAGATTATCATACTCTTTCATTACTGTACTGCATTGGTTTAAAAACCATAGTGTGCCATTGCTGAATAAGCATTGTTTGAGAGGAGTGACACTGACAAAGGAGGAGAAGTAGCTGCTGCCTGGAATCGTCTACAGCAAGGGAAACAAGCATGAGAAATGTTTTTATAATACTTCTGTCATTTGAACTAAAATGAGTTTACTTGCTTAGATTAAGCTTTGCATTATGTTTTGAAGTAGGAAAGGAAAGTGCTAGAAAGATTCTGTTTTCCAAAGGAATTATGTTAAAATGGAATAGCCTGAATTCATAGGAAAATTGTTGGAATGAAAGAACTTGTTTTATAGTGAAAGCATGTTAAATTGGGAATAGCTCAATTCCATTAGAAAAGGCTTATTAAATTGGGTATAGCTCATTTTATAGTGAAAGCATGTTAAATTGGGAATAGCTTAAATTCGTAAAAAGAGCTTATTGAAAAGAGATAGCTTAAATTCATAGGAAAAGCTTGTTAAAGAAAAGCATGAAAGGGAAATGTTTGAATACTTTTTAATAGAAGTTATATTATGAATTGTATTACTTGAATACTGCTTGAACTCCTTATATAAAGGAAAAAGGAACTAATTATTAAATACTAGGTCGAGGGTGGAACCAGAACCAAGGTAGTCTAAAGCTTTAAAGTTAAATAGGTTAACTAGGGAAAGCTATGTACTCCACGGATAAAGGATTCCGTGTTACGAGTTACCAGAGGGACCCTTGTTGACTGTATTCCAATTCCTGATTAAGTAGTTGATGTAGGAAGTCTAGGGTGATTGACTACCCACGGAAAGGACTCAACCTACGCATAGGATAAGACAGCCTTAAGTCAAACTGAACCTGACTTAGTGCAAATGATAGATGACCGTCAGTTTAAGTACTACCGAAACACTTTGGCCAAAGTAGTGTAGTATACCTAACGTCCACTTAGACTGTGAGACGAATTACACTGTCAATTCACAGTAGTCCAGGTTACATGCTAGATTGAGATTGTGAGGGCACGAGGATTTAGTTATGTAGGATTACACACTATGCTCAGTTGGTCATACAGAACCGGTTACCCAACCAATCTCTTCGTAGAAGGGAGGGTCGTCTACTTAACAGTAAACATGCGGGGGACCGCAATATAAGTCTGTGGTTGGCGGAAAAGCACCTGAGTGATGTTTCTCCTCCACAGAAGACTTTTGATGAACCAAGGTTTGAAAGGAAAGATCCTGGACAGTCTTATGCCTATTTGCTCAAAAGCTTCTGAGCTATGATTGAAACTTGTAAGATTCTTACTTTGTTATTTAATTGAAAGAAAAGTAATCTTGAAATGCTTACTCTGTTATTTACTTGGAAAAGAGAATAATGATGTGTTGTGTCAATTATTTCTTTATGATGAAATGTTGCATTAGAATGAAATGAAAATAAAAGTTTATTTACTTTGTCATTGTAAAAGTCTTTCCTCGTATCTTATTAGTGAAAGTAGAAAAAATTTGTTTACCTGGTTTGGGGGTTGTTACAGTCAAAATAGACAAATGGAGTGGGTTTATGAGGGTGATGACATTTCTGATTTAATGGAGCAGCAAGCTAGTACGACGGATGGGAGCATGCGTTCTATCATTCTTGTCGATGAGGAAAGTGAGAAGATAGAACAGGAAATTCTTGAGGATTATGATTCTGCTTCTTTTCCAGGGGTGTCAGGGGTGTTTGATTGGGTTCAGAACAGTTATGAGACTCAATTTGTAAAAAATCCTCTTTTTGAGGCAGATGTTTCATTGTCTCGTGGTAATCCGCTCTTTGAGGTGGATGATGATTCTACTCTTGACCTTGATTTAGGGGTGAGCATTGATCGTAGTATCAGGAATTCCGTCAGTGCATCAGGATTTCAGACAAGGCTCGTTGAGGAGTTACATAAGGTGTACATGGTTAGGAGTATTCACAATGTTACTTTCAATCTTCATTTACATGATCCGTTTCAGATTCATAGTTACAGTATGCACGTGTTAGACATGTTGGATGATAGCATATCTCGTGCAGTTGTAGGGAGCAGGTGTTGTCAGCGGTTTGACTTGCTTTCTTGTGAGTTCCTCTCTCCTGTGACAGATGGTGTTGTGATTGACAGAGTACAACATGATGATCCATTTGATCAAATATGGGAGTTACAGGCGACAATTGATGACAGTAGGGACATTATACGACACTATCCTTGGGATCCTGGTAGAATGGTGTATTCGTTGCTATTGAGATTGCTTGAGGACAAGCAATTTCAGGGAGGGCGGACTGTAATGTCCCCCTTGTTGGCGTGATCTTGTTTGATGGTGGTTAGCCTATTTCTCAAACTCTTGCAGGCTAACAAGATTGGGTTAGAGGGTCAGTGGCCTTATCTGGTGGGTTTTGTCGTTTCCATTCCTCGAGTTCAATGTTTGGCTCACAGCAGGCCTTGGCAGTGCAGTGAGTGACAGCTTCTGACGGCACGTCGATATGCTAAGTTATGAGGGAGATATTAATTTTTCAATGTATTAAACTGTTTTACTTTATTTAATGGAATATTATAAAGTATTTTTTATGAAAGTGGTGTCACTTTTGGGGATGCATGCCTTTTGAGCATATAAGGCAGCCAAAGGGAAATTAAAACTCTATTATTGATTATTTGACATTTTTTCTGGCTTTGGCTAAAACGTGATTTCTCTGAGACAAGGGTTTCAAGGAATTTCATCTCTGGAGAGCGACAATTCTTCACAGATTGGTGATTGTGAGACTGTGAAAGATCAGTTGAATGATTGCATCCATGGGAGCTTCACTTCAGGAGTTCTACAGTGTTTCAAACAAGGTTTTTAGTACAGGTTCTTTCAATTTACAATAAGGAAGAGGGCTTCTTCATCAGAGATGTCTCCTTCAGGTTCCTCTATAGTTTGCAGTGTTCATTACCAGTTTCTTGCTTGGCCGTACATTTCAGCCTTGGGGAACGTGCCACCAGGAGGTTAGGCGTGTGAAGCTTCTTGCTGAATCGCCTTCTTTCTTGCATCCTTTTGTGCCCCTTTCTTGATGTCCACCCTTCAAGATTGCTTCCATCCAGTTTATGTTGGGGAGAAGTCAAATTTGTAGCTTCGACGTCCTATTTTGCCAGTTTTCACCATTTCCAGCTGGCAAGCTTGGATAATTTCTTAATTAAATAATCTAGAGGGTTACGGGTACATTTATTGTTTGTAATCTTATTGTTAGGGTTATTTAATACTCTCTGCATTTACACTTGATCAATATTCACTCGGATTCTTGTTTTATGAGCTTTTATATGTTGCCGCCCCTTCTATTTCTCTCTAGAAAATTCTCTAAAAAACTTAAAACACAAAAAGATAAGCAATTTAACACAAGGGTTTGAGAGAGAGCCAGTTGGGCTCATCACATGCCATCACCATCAAGTCTAAGCTCAATGTAAGTGCATGTAGTGAAAGTAACGATGTCACTAGCAATCCTCTCACTCTAACTTGTAGCTTCTTGTCCCTTTTGGACAAATTTTCAAATCACTGGCTGTAAATGGACATTAATATAATTTCTTGAATTGTCCTCAAAACTGACTTATAATTCTATCCAAATTAAAATAAAATCAATACTCTTAGTTGATTTAATTTTTATTCAAATAACCGTAAGACAGGCTCAAGAAATGTATCAAATACCCTTAAAATGAAATAGGATAAGAAGAATTTGTTTTCTGTTTTTACATTCTACAGACAAAATATAAGCCACTTTTGTGAGTGATTTTAAACCAAAATAAAAATGTCATTGCAAGTCACATGCATATGCATTCAAATGGAGAAAATATTTATATAGAGGAAAAGCATAATAGAAACATTTTGTTTCAAACTGACCAAGTTTTGCAAAAGAATACCTATTTTTATAAACAATCAAGTACTTACCATTTAGAGGATTGTCACAAAACACAAGCTGGAGAAGATTCTCACCATGAGTGCCTGCACTTTTCTTGTGTGGTAAACCATTTGATGTGAAACATAAGTTGAAGGATGGTACTGAGTGAAAAATTCCTCTACTGTGTCACTCATACTATGCTGATCAAGCTTGGGTATGCCACGAACAAGGATAGTAAAGTGATTTGCTTGAGGAGGAGATGAATAGAAATAAGCAAACCGTTTTTCTGCAATACCCTTGTATTCCTGTGTACAATTATGTTATTAGAATCACAAACTCAAGTAACCAAATTTAATTCTAATCTTACACCTCTATTCCATCATGACAATCTTACAATGTCCACATTACAATGTTCAGAATCAGATTTTCATGAGATTTAAAAGGCACTTGATCATGCATAAATGAACCTTCCTTGCAGGAACACTAAATTTATCTCCTCAACTTCTTTTATCTTGCATTATTTCTTCATCAATATCTTCCAACTCTTACAGTAAGTCTTATGCAATAGAATTTCCCTACCACAATATGGATGTCACACTTTCATTGATAATTTACCAAGAAAAAAAAACTCTCATAAATGCATAAAAAAAGTCACGTAAATGTTCCAGAAAACGACATTTAACATTTTAAACCATTATGTTGTAAGGCAGTGGCTTCCCAATGCACTCTATATACAATTTGAAAGCACATTGCATGAGTGTCAAAAGAACTTACTAAATAAAGAAGAGAACAAGCAGCTCCTGAAATAAGATAAACAGCACAAAAGTGAACCCACAGCCTGCATCCGAAATTCCCATATGTCAAATTAAAATGAAAAAGGGTCCTCTACAATATTCAGAAATGAAGACAAGAGAAACTTACATGAGTAAAACCACCTCTATGGAGACAAAAAATGATAACCAAAGCCTATAGCCTATCAACAAACATGGCTAAAACTTTAAGGGGCAAAATGCTGGCTTAATTTCTTAACTCTCCTGGTTGTTCAACAGTTTTTTAAAGATTACAAACCACAGATAAGATAGTGCAACTGCACAATACAGTGATTTGTTGTCAATCCTGGGTTCTTTTAGAAGTGGGCTATCAAAACAGCTGATTTTAATTTTCCACTATACTTTCCCCTTGTTGATTCTTCAGAGTATCCAAAACTGCAACTGCTGCCACCTTCCAATGTCACCCAGCCACTCCGCTGCCTTGTGCCTCCAATCTGCTTTGAGAAAAACATGAATCTAATTTATTTTTCTCCAAACCTGTATGACCAGGGATATTTTAAATAAATGTTTGTTAAGAGTGTGATTTTTCTCACAGTGCTACACCTCTACTTATCCACTCAGCACCTTCTGCTTCTAGCACCAACCAGTAATAGCAGAGGAAACTAGCTGTATTCAAGAGAGGGTTCCAAAATTGGTAAAAGAATAACAAGGACCTGCAAAGATACATTTGATAAAATTGTTTTTCTTTACAAAAAAAGGTTTCCAAAAGAGGGAAACCATCCCAGAAACGTCCAGGAAACAGTTTATATGTATCTATCAGTTCCCAGAAATTGCTTTGAAGTTTCTCGGAGATTTCAAGAAACAGCTGGGAACTTCAGGCAATTTTGGAGGCCTTCAAATCTCTTAAGTTCAAACTTGAAAATGAAGCAGAGCTTGACACCTAAAAAATAAATAGAATGTTGAAAGAATAAAAGAGAAAAAGAAAAAATTGAAATTTGTCTACATACATACTCCAATGACTATTGAAGCAGAAAAAACCATCTTATTCATAGAGAGAGGTTAAACAACAACAGTTTGTCTCTTATTACTAGCTTTCCCTTGAGTAAAATGAAAAAATCTAAAATGCACGATTCGTACCCGCAGGCCCCGAACCCAGTCCGGGTACGCACCCAATTCGGGTTCATCTGCGGGTACGTGCTGGGTGCGCACAGGGTGCGCGCCCAGCACTGTGGGTTTGCTAGGGTGCACACACCCGCGCACTAGTGCGAACCCACAGTGTTGGGCGTGCACCCTATGCACACCCAGCAAGAACCCAAGCGAACCCACAAGCCAAGTCAAAAAGTTGGGCTCAAACTTGATTAAAATACTTTTCTTTTTTTTTTGTTTCCTCCTAACCCTCAAACGGCCCAATATGAGGCCTTCAAACACACATACATTTCTTTTTACCTCTCAGTTTTCTCTCACCATATTTTCTCTCCATCTTGGCATTTTGAAGGGAGGTGATTGCATTCGAAGGAGATCGATTGTGGAGTGCCAAATAGCTTCCACAAAGGAGATTTAAGTGTTTAAGGTATGCATTTAAACCCTATTCTTTAGTCTTTTGATGATTTTTTCAAGTTTGTGAAGAAGTTTTTCAAGTATGTTTTCTTTTTCATTTTTTTTAATAGATTGCAACAATGGCTAGTAGTCAAAGTTCAGTGGGTGGGGAGGGAGAAGTCAAAAATTCAAAATTGATAAAGGATCTCCTTTATGGAGACATACCACAACAATTTCACAACTTCCTGGAGGTGGGGGGTTTGTTTGGAAGTGTAATTTTTGCAATGCACAATATAATAGCTCCTATTACCGAGTGAAACTTCATTTTACTGGCCCTGGTGGTAAAGGGATTAATATGTGTGAGGGCCCAGATAAGAAGGGGTTGCCTGCTGTACAAATAGCAGGATTTATAAAAGAACAAGAAGATGCTGACAAATTGATTGCAAAAGGAAAACAAAGTGGTTATAGTTCTGGAAAGAAAAAAACAATGACATTACCCTCTTAGACAGTTACTACCTCCAAACATCCCTTCTTGCCTATGCCCTCTACGGAAGATGAAGATGACGAACCACAAATCACCACCCGCAAGAGAGGTCCATTGGAGAGGACATTTAAAATGGAGGCAAGAGATATTGCTAAAGAAAAAAATTGCATGTTGCCTCTATGCCAATGGTCTTCCATTCAACTTGGTGAGATCACCATATTGGCAAGACATGGTGTCAGCAATAAATAGTGCACCTCCTGGTTTCACAAGTCCTAGGTATGAAAAGGTGCATACCACCTTATTGCAAAAAGAGAAGAAATCTATAGAGGCCCAACTGAAACCAATTAGAGATTCTTGGATTGAAACAGGTGTTATCTATTGTTTCCGATGGATGGAAATATTGCAAAAACCGTCCATTGATCAACATTATTGCAGTGTCCCCTAAGGGGACAATTTTTTGAGGGCGGTTGGCTATGAAGGGGAAGTGAAAGATGCAGAGTTCATTTCCAAGATTCTCATTAACTCCATAGAGATGGTGGGCAATGAAAATGTTGTCCAAGTAATTACGGCCAATGCAAAAGTTTGCAAGGCTGCAAGTGCTTTGGTAGAGGCTAGATATGAGCACATCTTTTGGACACCATGCACCGTACACTCCCTCAATTTGGTGATGTAAGCAAATGGCAACCAAATAGAGTGGGTGAAAGAAATATACCAGGAGGTCGAGGAAGTCCAGATGTTTGTGACAAACCACCATATGTCACGAACAATTTTCAGAAATTTTTCAAGATTGGAATTGTTGAAGGTAAATTTAATTTATCTAGTTTCATTTATGTCATGTTTTACATGTTTAATAGTTATCGTTTGATGTTGTGTAATGAGTTGTCTTTCAGTCTACACTTTGGATAGGTGTTGTCACCTCCTCGGGAATCCTGTTAGCCAAAACATCGTACTTTGTTGTTTCTAGTGAGTTGCTTCCCAGCCTTTACCTCGGACAGGGGTTTTGTTGTGACCTTTTCACGCATCTCCCCATTCAAAATGGGTACCCCCTAATTTTTGCTCCATTCTGGTCTTTTGGCTTTGGTTCTGCATCTCTCTCTCTCTGATCATTCTATCCTTCCGGGGATGCCCCATCTTTTGACCTAGTTGAAATTTTGGCTAAGTCTGCAAAATTAGGGTTTCTATTCTTCAGGCTGGTTTGAGGTCAAATAGAATTATCAAATTGAAATCTGAGCTTAATACTACAATCACAACACTTCAGGCAGAGTCCCATCAAATTTTCACCGAGTTCCGACAACTTACTATTTTTAGTAAGTACTCAATCTAGGACTTTTTTATCAAGATTTTAGAAATTCTATCTGTTCCACCACATTCAGGGTACTTTCAGATACTCGCACGCAAAATTTGAGCAGAATTGGACAACTTGTTATTTTTAGTAGTTCCAGCATCAGGGGCCATTTTTTTGGGGTGCGCATGTATGCTTTTTTTATCCATGTCTAGAGAATCCTTCTGGGATTTTCAAGACCTTTGCAATAATATAACATGCAAGTCAAGACGATAACTTTCAGCAGTTCAGCCTTCAGAGTCTATTTTTAGGGTTTGCATGCAGAGTTTTTCAATGCATGTCAAGATATTCTTTATGGGTTTTTCGAGAGCTTCGCAATGATGTGACATGCAAGCAAAAAGGATCATGTTTCAGGAACTTACTATTTTTAGCCAATGCATGCATGCAGACCAGTTTACTGGGTTTTTTGAGATCCGTCAGGTAATGTGACATGCAAACTCATTCGGCAGTGGATTGATCACTTTTTCAGACACTTACTATAAATAGCAGGTTCACCCCAGCAGCCACTCGGCACTTCAATTCAGCAGGCAGAGCAGCATACAGCAAAAATCAAGTCAAACGGAAGTCATTTGAGCCACATGCAAGTCAGATTAGGGTTTCCAACTTCGGGACTCAAAATGAGGGGTAAAAAGCCAGAATCTCTGAAAATGAAGGTATCCCACTGCGATCAGCATCCTTCAAGCAATCTACCGGTAAAATTTGAGCGCAATCCAAGCACTTACTATTTATAGTAAGCCACCTCCAGAACAGGGCTGTAAATAGCAGGCCAGTATGAGGAGCAAGTATAAACAGGTTCACCAAGCAACGAGGATCACATGGTGAAAATTTCAAGCCAAACAAAGTTGAAGAAGACAGGAAATCAAAACTTGCTAAAAATAGAAGGTGAAGACAGGCTGAAGGGCATCAAAATTTCTAAGGCATAAGAAATCAAAGCTTCACTATCAAAAGGTGCCCTCAAGGAAAATGGAGGCTTGACAAGCAAAATGCGCCCAAGGGGATGAGTGTTTCAGGAAACATGCTAAGGCAAAAATGGAAGTAGCATGTATGATTTGCGCCCTCAAAATGGAGGTAGATATGCCTAGATGCGCCCACCTTGCATAGAGCCATCTCAAAAAGTTTCTAAGGCAGAAAAGTAAAATCTTGCACAAGTAAATGCGCACTCACCTTGAAGAGGATAGTGAAAGCCTTGAAAAAAATTGAAGGCACGGAATGGAAGCTCACCTATCAAAATGCGCCCTCAACTTGAAGAGCCAAGGATGAAATGCGCCCAAGGCAAAGCATGATGGCTAAGGCAATGAAAACAAAAGTCAATGGGGTCAAATGCGCCCAAGGAGGAATGAGGCCACCTCAAAAGTTTCTAAGTGTTGAAAATGGAAGTAGCACATGTGAAATGCGCCCAAGGTGAGTTGAGGGAGTTGAAAACACCTAAGGCATTTAAAATGAAAGCATGCCTGCCTAAATGCGCCCAAGGTTGAGGTGATGGAATAGAAAATCTTCTAAGTGTTGAAAACAAAAGCTCCCCTAGCTAAATGCGCCCATGAGAGTAAAGATCTTGAAGAATGTGCTAAGGCACAAAAATATAAGCTCAAGGGGGAGAATGCGCCCATGAGCATAAAGGGGTGGCAACTCAAAATTTCCTAAGGCATGGAAATGAATACTCCAAGGGTCAAATGCGCCCATCATGAAGAAAGCTTTGGCAAAAAATTTAAGGCATTGAAATTTAAGGCATTTAAAATGAAAGCATGCCTGCCTAAATGCGCCCAAGGTTGAGGTGATGGAATAGAAAATCTTCTAAGTGTTGAAAACAAAAGCTCCCCTAGCTAAATGCGCCCATGAGAGTAAAGATCTTGAAGAATGTGCTAAGGCACAAAAATATAAGCTCAAGGGGGAGAATGCGCCCATGAGCATAAAGTGGGGGCAACTCAAAATTTCCTAAGGCATGGAAATGAATACTCCAAGGGTCAAATGCGCCCATCATGAAGAAAGCTTTGGCAAAAAATTTAAGGCATTGAAACTTGAAGCTAGATACCCCAAATGTGCCCTCAAGCAAGGATGAAGGTTGAAAAGATTTCCAAGTGATGGGAAATGAAAGTATCCCATGATAAATGCGCCCTTGATGGGGGAATCAAGATAAAAAATTTCTAAGTATGAAGGTAAAAGCTTGCATATGTAAATGCGCCCACCTTGGAGTAAGGGATGTTGAAGAATTTCTAAGGCGTGAAGAATGGAAGCAAGGGGTCTAAAATGCGCCCAAGGCAGTGTGAAGGCTTAACAAAAAATGCTAAGGCGGGAAAAATGGGAGTACACACCTTCCAATGCACCCTCAAGCAAGAAGTGAGAAGAGAAATTAATCAAGGGAAGAAGAATAAAAGTAGCCCCTCTCATATGCGCCCAAGGGGTGAAGTGGCCTTAAAAATTCTCTAACTATGGGGAAATGGAATCACATAAGGTCAAATACGCCCAAGTAGTGGGAGGTGACATGCAAGGAAACGCCTAAGGCACAAAAATGAAAGTGAAGAAGGTCAAATGCGCCCTTGAAGCTCTAGAAGAAATTTCTAAGTGAAATAAAATTTCACTAGGAGAAATGCGCCCATGATAAAGAGGGATTGAAAATTCTTCAGAGGGCAAGACAAGGTATGAGATGAGTTTGAAAATTCTTCAAAGGCTGGAAAAGTTAAAATAAACATTGGTAGAGAATATTTTCAAGGGCAAGAAAAATTAAATGTACCCCTTTGTGTGCACCCTTGAGCAACAGAGTAAAAATATATTTCTTCTAAGGGAGTCTTTGAATATTTTCTAAGGGAGGTATGATTTTGAAATTTTTATGCCCGAGATTGTGATTTCAAAATGGATGCCTGCCTTACAATTGATAAAATTTTCTAAGAGGAGATTACCTAATGCTCAAATGGATGAAATTTTCTAAGGCATAGAAAATAAGGCAGAAGAGGTCAAATGCACTCAAGCTCGAGATGGGTGGAATTCTATCTAGATCATCAAGCTCCTAAGGAAAGGTGGACAAGACAGGTGAATGAAATTGCTAAGGCAAGAGGATGAAAACATCGGGATGGTATGCACCCAGATGTTGAAAGGTTATGAAAGTTTGTTGGAAATGATGAACTCTAAAGAGATCCGGAGATCAAGCAGACCTTGAAAGTCGGAACATGGAAACTAGGTAAGTGAAGTGAGTTTATATTATAACTGTTCTGATGCTCTTCTTTTTGTTTGTTTTGTAGGAAGAAGATGTTGGAAGAAATGGCTAAGTGTTGGGATTTCTCCACAAGGACCTAATATGCGCCCATTTCAAGAAAGCACGCAACAAAGTAACGATGAAGAAATTAGGTGAAAAGTTCTCAAGGAAAAGGGAAATGGCAGGGGAAATTTGTCTAAGGCATTAAGAACGTGATACAAAAGAGGCTAAATGCGCCCAAGGCAGTGCGCTGGAGAAATGTGAAAGGAAGAAATGCGTCCAAGAATTAAAACAACAAGAGGGTTGAACGCGAACAACTGAGCAATCGAACTCCAAATCCTATCAATTTTTATTATCTGTGGGGACGTTCTTAGAGACTCTTTTACCCTCCTAGCGCAACAGAATTGGCAGGCAAAACAGTGGGAACACGTTTCTGGACGAGAATCTTCTGGAGCATAGTGGGCATTAATTGCTCATGGTGGTTTCTACAGAGGAGTGGAGAATCTTCTATTCATTTATTACCCCACTCCTCTCTGTGGCAGTTTATAGGGCAAAAAACTAATTAGGGCATATGTGGCTCAATCTGAGCCCTTCATTGTAATCAAATCTAAGTCGTTCGTTGGAATGAGCTTGCTATAAAAGGGGCATCCCCCCTCATTTGTAAATTATTAGATTAGAAAGGCAAAAGATAGAGAGATAGCTAGGAGATAGAGCTTAGAAGTAGCATAGTATAGATTGCATAGTTTAGATTGAAGAGGAAAGAAAGTTTTCCCATTTGAGGACTTTGTAAGAAGTTGTTGTGAACACTCTCATAATACAAATATTTATCATTGTTTGGTGGTTCTATCTTTTGTTGTGATTAGCTAGCAAGGCTTTTTCGTCTCTCTGATTCACTTATGATCTTAAAGTAGCTTAAAGTAGAATAGATTTTATTTCATGCAAGTAGTTGATAGTTGTGGAATCTGGTGTTTAATTTCAGCAAGCTTCGCTTATCCATACCACTAGCGAGCTCACTGATGGTGGGTTCGCCTTGCGTGGTCAACTGGAACATTGTGAACTTAACTTCAATTCTGGTTTATATGTTGATATGCGTCGTTGTGACGGTCTTTGCATGTTGAATCGTGGTTTGAATATCTCTCGTTATCCCTTTGAAGATTGCACTAGTTTTGCGGAAGCTGTCCGAAGTGAGACAAAGCAAAGCTTGGTTTGAAGTTTGTGAGAATTGATCTCCGCATTCCGCATTTAGAGTAGATGGTAGCATCTCTAAATCCCTATATCTCTTTAAATTCCACACTTTCTGGTTAGCTTAGGAAACCCGAGTGTCACTGACAAATCTCCCGAAATTTGAGAATCCTTTCTTTTGAATGAGCAACTCACGTAAGTCCCCTTGAAATAACCAGCAAATCACATCAAGCCAACTGAGACTATCCCCTACATAAGGAACCTTGGATTTGAATGTATGATCTTTCTAGCAATCTCAGCATGCAAAATACTTTGTTCAAGAGAGGATAGAGTACCTGTTGGGAAACTCTATTCTGTGTTGGTGCGGTCATAAAACACCTGTCAACAGGTTCCTCCTCCTTGGCAAGTCTTAGATCCATCTTACCGTAAAGAGTGTTTGCTTGCATAAACCTTATCCCAGCATAAATATGAGAGTTCAAAGCCTCAGACATATTCTGAAGAGACGATGGATTCAAGTGATCCAACCAATCCATTCCAACTCCTATGCCCTCATGCTTTGTTTATCTTGAGCAAGTAGGATAGATTAAAAGTTAGCCTAGTTGTAGTTAGGATCTGCAGAAACCAAAGAAAACCTTAGCTACAGTGCATTGTGTTTATGCACCCTAGTGTCCTACCCACTGAGTAAAAAAGATAGGAACATTTAGTCCGTTTTACTTTTACACAAACATCAACAAACAAGAGGGAGTTTCCCCTCCATAATTTGAAGAACAGACATCACGCACTGTGCATAGTTGTTTGTTTCCAATAAGCACTCTAGAGGTGCTAATTGAAACGCCAACAGTTTTCTAGAGCCTACCGTGGGGCAAAGAGGCATAAAACTTCAAGAAAAGCTAACGCTTTTATTTCACGAGAATGATCCTCTAGCATCCGATTGCATGATCCATACAAGAGGCAATGGATGGTAACAACAATAATGCTGGCGAGAGACGTCCACCTTCATTACCTTGGGTTAATAGCATTGGACCTTTGGCTTTTCAGGTAAATCATGAGTTACCTAAAGGGTCAAGGAAGCACTTTCCCCAATTTCACGGCAATGGAAGTCGACACCCAGATGGACATTTTGCTACATTCACAACAGCCTGCGTCGTCTTGCATGTGCCACATGAAGACATCCCAGTGTGTCTCTTTGTGGAGACTCTTGTTGGGAATGTTGCAAACTAGTTCAATCACCTGAAGACAATCATATGTTGTTTGCCCAGCTTGCAAATTCAAAGATGGAGCACATCGAACGCATGAGGGAGTTTGTGGCAAGATTTAATCGTCTTGTTACACAACTTTCTTCTACACTCGATCCATCATCTGAGATTCTTATTAGTTGTTTCATACATGCTCTTCCATCAAAGATAGCCTCCTTCCTCAAGACAGCAAAAGAAACAAAGTTGAAGAGTGCGCAAGAACACACCATCGAGTTGGAAGATAATATGACCACTTCCAACTTGATGAAAACAGATTCTATCAGATCTCTAGCTCAACAACCTGTTGATGGGTGTTTTATGACCGCACCAACAAAAAATAAAATTTCCAATGGTAACACTATCCTCTCTTGATCAAAGTACTCTGCATGCTAAGATTGCGTGAAAGATCACACGTTCAACTCCAAGGTTCCTTATGCAAGGGGATAGTCTCAATTGGCTTGATGTGATTTTGAGGTTATTTCAAGGGGACTTACACAATTGTTCAACTTGAAGCAGTTACAAGATATGAATGATTTGGCGATAATGTTCGGATTCCTAGACTAGCCGAAAAAATACTAAAATTAAATGGGATTAGGATAGAGACTCTATTTTCTACTCCTAAATGCGGGATACAAAGATCAATTTCAGCAAGCTTCGAACCAGATTCTGCTTTAACTCCCTTCGGACAGCTTCTACAAAACCAGTGCAATCTTCAAAGGATGGGAAGGATATTCAAACTATGATACAACATGCGCATACCATCACAACGATGCATATGGACATATGGATCACAATCGAAGTTAAGAGCAAAATACTCCAGTTGACCAGACAGGGGGAACTCACCGTCAGCGAGCCCGCTAGTGGTATGGATGAATGAAACTTGCTCAAACTAAACAACGCATTCCACAACTAACAACTACTTGCATGAAATAAAATGTACTTTACTCTAATCTACTTGAATTGGAAAGACGAAAAAGCCTCGCTAGCTACTCACAACAAAAGATAGAACCACCAAGCAATGATAAATCTTTGTATTATGAAAGTTTTCCGCAACAACTTCTTACAAAAATTTCAAAGGGAAAACTTTCTTTCCTTTTCAAACTAAGTTATTCACTATGTGACTTCTCTACTCTCTAACTCAGCTCTATCTCTGATCTAATGTCTAACTATTATACAAATGAGGGGGGATGCCCCTTTTATAGCAAGCCCATTTCAGTGGACGACTTAGATTTGACTACAACAAAGGGTTCAGATTGAGCCACATATGCCTTAATTAGGGTTTTTGCCCTAAAAACCGCCACAGACAGGAGTGGGGTAATAAATGCGCAGAAGATTCTGCACTCCTCTGCAAGAACCATAACTCCTCTGCAGGAACCATAATGGGCAATCAATGCCCATCACCATCTTGTAGAAGATCCTCGTCCAGCAGGGCATTTTCATTGTCTCTCTCCCTGATTGCAAACTCAATCAAACGAGCTAACACTACCTCAACCTCTTGAACTGAAATCGGTGGGATGTGGTTGAGCTGAAATTCCAGCACTATAACTGTCTGCCCGTGCCAAGTAAAGGACTTTCTCCACGCAACCAAGGCATCCTAGGTGTTTTGAATTATGCTGGAGAAAGCGGAGATATTCTCAAAATCATCTTGGACAAACAATCCCACAACTGAGAAGAAAGGAGCCAATTTATCCCTTAAGCCACCTGCAGTTCTCTCCTCCGGAGTCAGTCTCCTAGCAAAAATAGCCTCAAGTGTGTTGAGGACCCCATCTAGGATATTACCCATCGCCTTCCTAACTCTAGCCGAATCCACCCTAGCCGCATCGTGAAAACCACGGCCTGTGACCGCTAAAGAGTACCAGTTGGTGAAATCATACCTGTCACCTTCCTATACCACGCCTCCATCCACCAGGGTTTGCAAAGGCATATGCATCAAAGCCTCCAGACGAAGAACAGTCTTAATCTGATAAATTTGGGTCTCACTCCAGGCTTGATCAATTGTATCCATGCGCACCAAAACATCGGAGGCCTGCTGGTAAGCATGAGCAAGGTCCTCCATGAACTTCTCCGTTTCAGTATGAACATGGCAAACCCATTTATCCGCCTCCATTTCCATTTTCTTCAAATCCTCTAAGCCAACAACTGACTCTCTCGGAAGCTCTGACGGGAGTTCAACTGCTAGGTTCCCCTGTTCACCTGGACGCGCAAGATTTTGCACATACCCTATCAAGGTCTTGTGCTCCTTCAATTTCTTATATTTCCCCTCTGTACGAAGCAATTTGTCCTTTAGTGCCTAATAGGAGTTGTCGCACTCTTTGATTATCTGGGCTCCCGAAAGGGCGACCCAACTCAACGGTGGTGATCACATAATTTTCCGGCCTTTCTTCATCCCGATCATACTCTTCCCTCGGGACAGCAACCTGGAGGGTACGAAAGCCTGATTCATCTGTTGAAATCTTCAAAAATTTCCTAGCTCTCTTCTTTTCTTGCTGTCTGACTCCCTGAGCGGTGGTTGATTTACTTCTTCAAATTCCCATTCTTCATTCAACTTTGCCCTTTGATCAGCAAATAATGAAATCTCCCTCAAACTCGAAGACTGAATTTGTGACCGCGTGGGTGATGCCTGCTCCACCCTCAGAGGTATCGGCTAGGTCAGCACCTCTCCCCGTGTTTCCGCAGCTTAGGCAATCTGCTTTCCTTTCCTTGTTGATGGTGGCCTTTCATCGCCCATGAGGTTATAAGTAAGAGCAATTGACCTACTCTTAAGCCGACTCACGTGCCTTTCAACCCAACTTCTTGCGAAAGTCAACACCGGAATGGAAAGTGTATCCAAGTTCGTGATTTCAGGCTCAGACCAATCTAGTGGTGGGACCGATGTGTTTCTCACTGTCTCAAAGTCAGGCTGCATGACCTTGACGTCCTCATCCACCTGATCCAGAACCGAAATGAGTTCACATTCTCTGATTAATTTGAGGGGTACCGTGGTGAACATTCTCCTCCTTATCTCGGCATCATCAACCGCATTCGCCCAGAAATCTTCGATATGAGCCCTGTGCCTGTATTCTACATTCTGCACCACTCAGATGTTGTTATAGGGATCGAAATCCTGGCTTCCATTATGATATGTGAGGTGAAAGAATTGCAGTTCATCCTCAGCTTAACGAACTGCCTGCAAGGAAGGACACACTTCACTTGAATTCCCCATGGCGATAGGGAAATCCAATCCCTTCTTCCTCTTCTTCTTCTGAATTTTATCGTAGGCAATGAGTTGCCTAGATACTTCTAACATTATTATATGGTCAGTGGGGTACCTCGGCAGCCGGTATGGGTATGAGGTGAACCCCTACAGCCTAATGTACAAAAATTTTGGGAATTGGATGAGCCAATATCCATACTCTTCAATCAATGCCTGTGCTTCCTTTGAAATCCTTTGTTGCGTTCTCTGTTGAAGAGTCCTTGCAATGTGCATCGTGAATGCATCGTTCACCCGCTTGTAGCTCGCAGTGTTGGTTAAATGTAGTTGTGGGCAAGCCTCGTGGATCTTGAACTGTTTAGGGCCACATCCGATCGGCTCCTTGTAAGTTATTCCCCGGTACTTGGTCTTTCGAGCCAACATGTACATCACGTACGAGCTCATGTAAAAAGTCTTTGTCCTCCTCAGGCTCTTGAACTGCTCATCTATATTGTCGTTTATCATCCTGGCCCAATCAACACATTATTTTCCCTCCAATATGATCTCGATGTAGTAGAACATCCAAGGCTCGAAGATGTAGGCTTGCGGACTTCCTTTCACCCGGCTAAGCATCATTATGAGATCACAATACTCCTGCTTCACATCTTCAGCAATTATTTGCTTCGAGAGCTTGGTGCGGGGAGGTTTGGATCTCTACATCCAAACTGTATTGATGACACCAGCACACCTCTCGAAGGAGGAAGAATACATTCCATCTGCTCTATCCTTCGTTCTATACAACATCTTCTCAGAGGTGGGAATCCCAAATGCTTCTCCAATAGCGTCGGGCGTGAAGTTGGCGAACAACCTGCCATCTGGAGAAACAATGGTCCTTCATTCCGGCTTATAACAATTTGCGCACTCCATGATCAACTTCGGACACTGTATTGCTGGTGGAAAACCAGCAGCTGCATAAATCCCACTTTTCATTATGTGGTGTGTTGTGATCGATGGTTGATGACCTCCCAGCCCGTACATCCTTGCGCTGAGTGCACCCAGATTAAATGAACCAAGGTTGGTGTCAGTTGATCCTGCCAACTTTGAAGAAAACTTGGATTCTGGAAGAAAAGGCTTGGCGAACTTTTTGATCACTGCCTGTCGGGATGAACTTGTCTTGCCTGCTTCAATATTCGCAATTCTGCCTGCAACCCTACTTGTTCCTGCAACATCTCTTCTTGCTTCAGCCATCTGCAAAATAAAATAAAATAAGTAAGACTGCAGATTTCAGAAAAATAAAATAACCTCGAGATGGCTGCAATATGGAGTTAGCTCTGAAAATAATATCTCTCAGCCTAAACTTTTCTAACTCCAAACCTCAAACTTTTAAATTCTCCGAGCTTAAGACTTTCAGCAACGTGACTTCTGGCCTTGAAAGAAATTCGCACTAACTAGCAACTTTCAGCAAGTAATCAACTTCTCCAGCATAAAATTTTGAACTCTTACTTCAGCTTGTTGACTTTCAGCTTTCAACTTTCAGCAGCTAGAAAAATAATAACCACTGCAGCAGAGAATTTCCAAAACTTCTCTCAGCAACTCAACTTTCAGCACTTTGGAAAATAAAAACTCTCCAACAACTCCAAGGATCGATTTTCACACTTAGAAAATAAGACTTCAGCTCAACTGTCAGCAATCTCAACAGATTCGATTCTCACAACAGTCTCTCAACTTAACAAAGATTTCTTCTCACTTCAACAACTTCGCAACGAAAATCTTCTCAATTCAGCAATTTCTCAGCTTCGAATGGTGAGAAGAAATGAGAAACTTCGTTGTTTAAATAATTCCTCATAGGGAATCTTACTAATTTGTGTTGGAGCCATTTTTAGCACCTTCATTAATTCCCCACTCTTTCCACTTAGAAATCTTCCAATTTTGGCGAAGTAGTGGGCGAGTTGTCAACCAGTTGTCATAGCTTTTGCCATTAATGAAGATTCTTTCCTCTGCAGAATTCGAATTTTTCCCTCCAATCTGCCAGTTAACTCGCGTTAATTAAATCACTTGCGAGAAAATCACTCCGATTTGTCTTGCAAATTCCATTTAAATTTCTCGCAATGTTTAATTAAATTTAACTCATAAAAGATCCACGGGGAAATTAAAATCCATCATTTAAATTTTAAATTCATGCATTTGCCTTAGACAATTTAAATCCCGTCTTTAAAATATTCAACCCCGATGATTTAAAATCACTTGCCAGATCAATCCACCCTTTCGAATTTTAATTTCTTTCAGAAAAATAATCCAGGGACTTAGGAAATAATTCCCCTCTGAAAATATAAAAACATTCCTTAGGAAAATAATTTCCAACCTCATTAACCCATGGGCACACTTTGAAGGGGTTTATTTAATTTTTTCCACTTGACCCATGGAAAAATATTCATCAATGTCTAATTCTCCAATTTGAAAACATTTCATCACTTTGTGTGCATATTCCATGCCTTAGGAAAATTTTTAATTCATCCATCTAATTTTCCATGCCAAGGGCGTATTTTATCTCATTTAACTCTTAATTCCCATGCCTTAGGAATTCTTAGCTTGTTATCTCCCTAGGCGCACTTTTTCTAGTGAAATTTTACTTTTGCCTTGGAAAAATTCTCAACACTTAGAATTTTGTTTGAGGGCGAATTCTAGAGGGTCCACTTTTGTTTTCATTACTTAGCATCTTTTGCTTGATATCCTCTAGACTTGGTGGGCGCATATTCATGTGCAAGCTTTTATTTCTCACTTAGAAAATTGTCTTGATTATCCCATCAAGCGCGCATCTAGAGGGTCAAACTCACATTTTCCATGCCTTAGAGAATTTGAAACTCCATCACCTTGAGGGCACATTTGGCATGTGTTGCTTTCATCTAAGGGCGCATTTTACCCTAGCAATTTCTACTTCTCCACTTGGGCGCATTTTCCATGGGGAGCTTTTACTTTCATACTTAGGCATTTTTGGCAAACTTCCTCTACTTCAAGGTGGGCACATTTTGCCCTCTCAACTTTGAATTTCAATGCCTTAGAAATTTTCTCAAGGCTTCGGCGCATTTGAAGTGCCATGCTTTTGTTTTCAACACTTAGAAACTTTCGTGCCACCATTTCCCTTAAGGGCGCATTTGGCATGTGTTGCTTCTATTTCGTGCCCTAGAAGATTTTTATGCTCGCTCATCTCCCTTGGGCGCATTTAAGGTGAGTTACTTCCATTTTCTATCACTTAGAGCTTTCTCACACCATGTATCTCCTCTAGGCTTGGGCGCATTTAGCATGGGCCAATTTGATTTCCAACACTTAGGCATTTTTTCCCACAAGCTTCCCCTACTTCAAGGTGGGCGCATTTAGCACCTCTAGCTTCCAAGTGAAGGCGCATTTACTATGGGCTACTCCCATTTGAACACTTAGGAAATTTTTGACTTGGCCTCACAAGGTGGGCGCATTTAGGAGGTGATGCTTCCATTTTATAACTTAGAACTTTTTTCCTCGAGTCTTCCTGCTTCTTGGGCACATTCTAGGGGTGGAGCTTTATTTTGCTCATGCCTAAGCATTTTTTTGCTTGATCTCCTCAACCTTGGGCGCATTTTGCCCCATGGGTTTCCATTTACTTGAGAGCGCAAATGACATAGCCTACTTCCATTTGAGGGTGCCTTTTGAAGGTGAAGTTTATGTTTTATACTTAGAACATTTTTTATTTCCTCCGCCTGTCATCACCTTCTATTTTTAGCAAGTCCCTGATTTTCTGACTTCTACAACTCCGTTTGACCTGAAATTTTCACCAAGTGATCCTCGTTGCTTGGCGAACCTGTTTATACCTATCCCTCATGCTAACCTGCTATTTATAGCCCTGCTCTGGAGACGACTTACTATAAATAGTAAGTGCTCGGATTGTGCCCAAATTTTACTGATAGACTGCCTGAAGGATACTGATCGTGATGGGATATCTTCGTTTTTCGAAATTTTGGCTTTTTACCTCTCTTTTTAGGCACCAAAGTAGGAAACCCTAAACTGACTTGCATGTGCCTCGAATGATCTCCGTTTGACTTGATTTTTGTTGTATGTTGCTCTGCCTGCTGAACTGAAGTGTCGGGTGGTTGCTAGGGTGAACTTGCTATTTATAGCAACTGTCTGAAAAAGTGATCAATCCACTGTCAGATGAGTTTGCATGTCACATTGCTTGAGGGATCTCAAAAAACCCAAAAAAACCCAAAAAACTGGTCTGCGTGCGTGCACTGGCTAAAAATAGTAAGTTCCTAAAACATGATCCCTTCTGCTTGCATGTCACATCATTGCGAAGCTCTCGGAAAACCCATAAGGAATATCCAGACATGCACTGTAAAACCCTACATGCAAACCCTAAAAATAGCCTTTGAAGGTTGAATTGCTGAAAGTCAACATCCCGAATTGTATGTTATATCATCGCGAAGGTCTTGAAAAACCCAGAAACATTCTCCAGACATGCATTGAAAAATCATACATGTGCACCCTGAAAATGGCTCTTGAAGCCTAAACTGCTAAAAATAGCAAGTTGTCCAATCCTGCTCAAATTTTGCGTGCGAGCATCTGAAAGTACCCTGGATGTGATGGAGTAGTCAAAATTCCAAAATCTTGATAAAAAGGTCCCAGATTGAGTACTTACTAAAAATAGTGAGTTGTCAGAACTCAGTGAAAATTTAGTGGGACCTTGCCTGAAGCGTTGTGATCACAGTATTAAGCTCAGATTTCCCTTTGACAATTCCATTTGACCTTTAATAAGCCTAAAAAATAAAAACCCTAATTTTGCAGACTTAGCCAAAATTTTCAACTTAGGTCAAACGACGGGACATCCTCGGAAGGACGGAAAGACCAGAGAGAGAGAGAGATGCAAAACCAAAGCCAAAAGACTAGAATGGAGCAAAAATTAGGGGGTCCCCATTTGAATGGGGTGATGTGTGAAAAGGTCACAACACAACCGTACCAACCAAAGAGAGACAATCTTCAGCCATGGTTGCCAACACCTCCATCAAGACCAACGATTGAAGCTGCACACAATGAAGTATTTTGTTGTTTCCATGACACTGATGCACATATCGGATTCACGTGTCCTGAGAATTTGAGAATGACCCAAATCATGGGATATGTTGAAGTTGCTCCCAGTTCTAGTTTTGTACCTACAATAATTTTGAACATTGTCTTACCACAGAAAAAACAACTTCAATGGCGACTCCGCAACGGGATACTTTGAACCCATTATTAAAGACAAAGAAGAAGCATACCGTCATTATTCTCTTGCATTGAATCATGAGACATTTTCAATGCCTGTGTCTACACGTGTTCAACACTTCAAAGCACAGAAAGAAGAGGAAGAAAGACGGAGATCAAACGAGAAGGGTGAAGAGGTGCCTTCCACTTCTAATCCTAGGTCTTCACAAAAGAACGCTATGCCAGTTGCTCAAGATCCGTCTTCAATAAATTTTGACATCGTAGCTTCCATGATGAAGACCAAGGTACAAATCTCTCAACTGGAATATCATCAAAAACAACTAGATCAAATTCTCAATGCTATAAAGAAGCAGGTTGGGTTCAAGTCATATGTTCCAGCAAGAGCAAAACCGAAAAAGGGTCCTGGTAATTATGTGACTTTGCCAAAGATAGAAACTGAAGATTAGAATATTGCATGTTCTGAAAAGAGACTGACAAAGGACACAAATTCATGGACAATATAGTTTGATGGAGGTTGTTCTTCAACACTTTCAAAAGTAGGTGAAATGATCATCTCCCCTAAAGGACAGTTGCATCCATCTGTGCAATTGGAATTCACTGAAGCAGGAAGAGGTGCTTTTGTTAGGCCTCAAAGATGTCGAAGACATGGGAATCAAACTCCTATGTGTTAAAGGCGATCTAGAGCTGATCCATGAGTCGGTCAAAGGATATTTTCAGGTCAGCAAAAATCACCTATGGCATTATAGAAATCGAGTTTCGAACTCGATTGATTGGTTTGAAGAGTTCAACACCCCTAAGAGTTGAACACTATTAACTTACTATGAAAAAGAGTTTGCAACAATTTTAAATGTGTTATTAACTTACTATTAACATGTTCTTAGGTTGCTGAGACCCAGTTTGCATCTCACACAATTGTTTTGAGACGACTTGTGAAGGTGAAAGAGGCATTGAGTCAAATGGTTATTAGCAACCAATGGGGTATATGGAAGCAATCAAATTCAGAGAGGGCCCAAAAGGTCAAGGCATTGATCTTGGATGACGATTGGTGGGATCGTGTGAATTATGTATTGGAGTTCACCGAACCTATCATGTCTATGCTTCGGTTTGTTGATACAGATGAACCATGCTTGGGGGATGTCTATGATAGCATGGACACGATGTTGGAGAAAATAAAAATGGAAATACAAAAGAGAGAATGATCCTGAAGACACCTTTTACAAAAGGGTGGAAGCAATCGTTCTTCATCGTTGGAACAAGATGACAACACCATTGCACCTCCTTGCATATGCCCTATCTCCAAGGTACTATACCACAGAAGTACTTTCTATCCCAGGGAGAATACCGCCATATAGAGATTTTGAAGTTGCTAATGGGTATAAGAGGGCATTTAGTAGACTCTTCACTGATCCAGAAGTGCAGACAAGTGTTATGAAAGAATTTGGATTGTTTATCTCAGGAAAAAATCATACCCCTTCTATTGTCAAAGACCAATACAAAATGGATGCTATTACATGGTGGTACCTCCATGGTCAAGATTATATGTACCTCCAACCTCTTGCAATCAAGATCCTCTCACAAGTTTTTTTTTTTTTGCCACTTGTATTGTAGAATTTAACACTTAACATTCTTGAATTTATCTTGCATTTTCTATTTTTTATTTTGTTGGTTTTCTCTCCAGGTTGCAAACGCTTCTGCCGCTGAACGGAATTGGAGTACATACACCTTTATCCACTCAGTGAAGCGCAACCAGTTGGCTGCAAAAGGAGATGAAGACTTGGTGCATATTCATTCCAATTTGCATCGTATGTCCCGTAAGGATCCTCAATACAAGCAGGGGCCAGTGAAGCTTTGGGATGTAGCACCCGAGTTTGTTGACTTGGATGCAACCATTCAAGATCTCGCTAGAGCCACTATGCATGATGTGGATGATAATGATGACATACTACATGGTGCATCTAGTGCAAGTGGAACCACTTTGGGTTCAAATGATGATGATCTTGAAATTGAAGCCGCTGAAAATCCAAGTCACGATGATTTTCATTTTTTTCATAATCCTTTTGATGATTGATGAACAATGAACATTGAATCATGTTTCATGAACTACATTTTGTAATTCAATAATTGTGATGATTTCCATTGGAATCGTGAACATAGACGTATATGATATCATTGATACTATGGATGATGTGGATGATAATGATGACATACTACATGGTGCATCTAGTGCAAGTGGAACCGCTTTGGGTTCAAATGATGATGATCTTGAAGTTGAAGCCGCTAAAAATTCCAAGTCACGATGATTTTCATTTTTTGATAATCCTTTTCATGATTGATGAATAATGAACATTGAATCATGTTTCATGAACTACATTTTGTAATTCAGTAATTGTGATGATTTCCATTGGAATCGTGAACATAGACGTATATGATATCATTGATATGGCTTATTTGAATATTTTTCAACTATCAATTGGCATTTAATATTTATCTTTGGCATTTGGCATTTGGCATTGATCAATGATCAAGTATCATAATATGAAATGATTTAGTTTTCAATTCTGTATATTTCTCTTTTTTTTTGTATATATATATATACACACACGTACCCAAACCCCTAAAAATAAATTCACATACCCATGTACTGGGTTCTCGTACCCACACCCGTCCCCGAAACCCAAACCGGTAACTTAGGAAAAAATTTCATTCCAACTAAAGAATGGCGATCTTTTTCTTGATCTTGAGGCAAATGTGTGAACCATAACTAATGAATTGAGAGCATTTCCATTTTATTTGTTGCTTAAACTTGAAATCTATTTATCATAAAATGAAATGAAATTTACGTGTATGAACAATTATATGGTATGTTTTTCTTTATTAATCAAAATTACTGATTACTAATCATTCATCGCATGCCCTTCCTATATTGTGAGATTGTTCAGATTTCTCTCCTCTTTACCTGAAAGCAGATCAAAAGCTCTCCTAGATCATATGTGTTCACACCCTTACATTGGCACCTGCAGCTGGGCAGGCCATGGCCTCTACCAAGCCTCACCAGCCTTCCTTCAAAGCAGAAGTAGCAGGAAAAAGATCTCTGGTCTCCAGAGATGATCTGCTGCAATTTCTCCACCAGCATACAAGGAAGACAGTAGTCAAACCAAATTTCCATGCTGGAATGGCAAATGGCTGGTACCAGCTCATTGATAGCCCTGTAAATCTACAACCCAATTGAGAAAGTGGAGAAAAGGCTCTCCTACCTACAGGCTACAAGAAAGGTCCTTAATATGCAGGCTTATGGGACCCTATCTGGTTCCAAAGGATCTCAGGCTATTGGTCTATGACATGATGGCAATCTTTGCCTCCACAGCAGAGAAAGATGCAGTAATCCAATGAAAACCTTCATTTCTCAATAAGGCTAAAATTTTATCAAAACATGACCTCCTGCTTCCAATCCCACCCAACACTCTCCAAGTGATTTCTGGGGAGAAGTAACTCTCAGAAGAATTGGCAATGCAATAGGAATAAATCTTCCAGTCTCTGAACTCACAGTGGAGCACAAAATCCTAAACTGTGCAAGAACCTATTAATGTAAACTTCTAAACTTAAAGCCTTTGGACAAAGCATGAGATCTTTGCCAATCAATCCCTCTGTTATTCTAGGACCAACCATGGTTTTCTGTAACTGTGATAGTTCTATGAATCAAAGTTATTTTTGGAACATAATAGTTCTCTCAATCATAGGTGAAAAACTCAGACTTAATAATAACTTGGCTCACCCAAAAAAAATCAAAAACTCAGGGAAAAAAATTCTGAATATTGAAAAACGGATAAGTTTGTTAAAATATTCTTCAAAAGCATGCATGCTACTGAATTTAGGGAACATATTACAGATTATTGGTGAACAAGAGTTTACAACTTTGTTGTGGGCAGTTGTAGACCCATTAATATTTTTGTTTCCCCAAAACAATAAAATCATTACCACTGAATGAGATGCTTTTGAACAGCAGTTCTCTCTTTTGGCTTCTATAAAACTCTCCTTTGTTAGTGTTTCTTAGATCAGATTGAATAATGAAAGCACTTAAAAGAATTGCAACACATAAGACAATGAACACACAAAGATACCCTGGGAAAACCCTCCTCTTGAGGGAGAAAAACCCAGCAATGAATCTCTTCTATAATATAGAACAATGGCAGAAGTCTGCTTACAACTCAGGCCCAGCAATGGCCAATAATGAATGCAATGAGGTCGCACCTCTTCTAGATACACAAGATACAAATGAATATGTTCTTCCTTGAAATCGGACCTGCTCTTCTAAAGTGCGAATTCTGCTCTTGAATATAAAATGCGAACTTGCTTGAGATGAATCTATTAACAGTGACAAACTGACCTTGTATTTATACAACACAAGGCGCCTCTTCATTTAGGTCGGCCTTTCTTGAAAAACATAATAAATGATAAACAATTAATATATCTTGGAGTCGGCTCAAGGTGAGACAAGGATAGGCGAGCTATAAGGGTCGGCCCTTAGCAAGTATAATGTATGATATAAATTAAATAGCCTAAAGGCTATACATTTAATTTATTCTTTTCTTCTTGGGAAGTGCAGACCGAAGCTGCTCAATAACATCAACACTCCCTCTCAGCTAGGGATGAACGTCCATCTGCACAAGACACATTATATTAGAATGAAAACAAAATAGAATATCACCTCAACGTGATATTAACCATTATGGCTACTTCCATAGATGGTATAAATAAAATCATCACGGATTCCCTCACGTGATGCTGTCATGGAGTCACACACATGACATCCACCATAGCTTCTCCCAAAGGGTGGAAACAAGGGCTTTCACCTCAAATCTCTCTCAATAGAGAATTGCATTATCAAGGGCTTACACCTCAACTCTCTCTCAACAGAGAATTGCATTATCAAGGGCTTGCACCTCAACTCTCTCTCAGCAGAGAATTGCATTATCAAGGGCTTGCACCTCAACTCTCTCTCAGCAGAGAATTGCATTATCAATCAAGGATCACTGATTACTGAGACTCTTTCTCAGTCAAGGCTGCATTCTCCACCATACCAAGTTTCTCTCGGAAGTACACAAACTTAATCCTGGTGAGAGGCTTGGTGAGAATGTCTGCCGTTTGCTCTTCAGTGCTGATATACCTCAACTGTATAGCTTTCCTTTGTACCATATCTCTAATATAGTGGTACTTGATCTCAACATGTTTTGTTCTGTCATGAAACACAGGATTGACAGAAAGCTTCACACAGCTTTGATTATCACAGTGTATAATAGTAGGCTCCATTGATTGTCCAAACAATCCTGCAAAGAGCTTACGAAGCCACACTGCCTCACGAGCTGCCACACAAGCTGCTATATACTCTGCTTCAGTTGTACTCAAGGCCACTGAAGAATGTTTCCTGCTACGCCAGGAGATCATAGCAGTCCCCAAACTGAAGCAACAGCCAGAGGTACTGTTCCGATCTGAGACACATCCTGCCCAATCAGAATCAGTAAAACTATACAGCTCCAAATTCACATTTGAAGAACATCTCAAACCATATCCAATTGTGCCACATAAACATCTCAGGATATGTTTAGCTGCTACAAGATGTATTTGTTTTGGTTCACACATAAACTGGCTAAGTGCACTCACTACATAGCAAATATCAGGTCTAGTGTTAACTAGATACATCAATGAACCAATCAACTGTCTATACATCGTAGAATCCACTGGTTCTGAACTAGTTGCAGCCTCTTTCAACTTATCTAGATTAGTCTCCATGGGTGTAGACATAGGTTTGCAGTCAATCATACCAAACCTTTTGAGAATGTCAACAGTATACTTGCCTTGACTTAGAATCATCTCATCTGGCTTTTGCCAAACTTCTAAGCCAAGAAAGTAATGCATAAGAACCAGATTCTTCATCTCAAACTTTGAAGCTAATTCCTCTTTGCATTTTAGAATTAGATGTTCTTCACCAGTAATGATCAAGTCATCAACATATAAAACCAAAATCAATGCTTCACCATTTACTACCTTGAAGTAGAGGTTAGAATCTGCATCATTCTTTGAGAAACCCAGACTTGAAAGATACTGATCAATTCTTTCATACCAAGCACGAGGAGCTTGTTTAAGACCATACAAGGCCTTCCTCAGCTTGCAAACATGAGACTCATTCCCATGAACCTCAAATCCTTCTGGTTGCTCAATGTAAACCGCTTCTTCTATTACACCATTCAGAAAGGTTGTCTTTACATCCATTTGGTGAATCTTCCATCCTCTAGATGCAGCAATGGCAATGATGGTTCTGACAGATGTGTATCGAGCCACAGGAGCAAAAGTTTCTTCATAGTCAACTCCCTCTTTTTGTGAGAACCCTCTAGCCACAAATCTAGCCTTGTGCTTCTCGATGCTCCCATCAGCTGCATGCTTGATCTTGAAGAGCCACTTAGAAGACACCACAGATTTTCCTTTGGGTCTAGGAACTATATCCCAAACATCGTTCTTAAGTATGGACTGATATTCCTCAGACATGGCATCTTTCCATACTTGTTGACAAGACGCTTCTTCAACATTTGAAGGCTCTGACTCAATAAACTGACTCATCAAGGCGACATAACTAGAGAACTTGTGAGGTCTCTTGCTTTCTCTGAAAGCTCCTCTTGGAGCTGCAAAACTTTCTGCTTCCTGCATTGTCCTACGAGCCCAAAGAGGTCTTTTCTTTCCAATCACAATGTCTAGAGGCCCATCAGTAGGATCCAAAGGCTCAGCTGGATCAATATCTTCTTTAGGTTCTGTATCCTCCTTCAGATTCTCTGGAATATGGTCAACTTCCATATCTTGAGGAGGTTCTTCTTCATCAATCTCCATAGGAGTGCCTTTGGATCTTCTGTAAGCAACATCTTCCTCAAATGTGACATCTCTACTAATCTCAATAGACTTCTGTCCTGGAATGTATATCCTGTAAGCTTTTGATGTCTCACTGTAGCCTACAAGAATTCCTTTCTTCCCAGAAGGTTCTAGCTTTGTTCTCTTTTCCTTTGGAATATGAACATAGACTGGACAGCCAAAGATCCTCAAATGACTAACTTCAGGCTTCACGCCTGAGAATGCTTCTTCAGGAGTTTTATTCTCTAAGATCCTGTGGGGACTCCTGTTTTGAACATAGATGGTTGTTCTTGATGCTTCAGCCCAAAGAGGGATTTGTAAGTCTTGATCATGGATCATAGCTTTCACTGCTTCCACAATAGACCTATTCTTCCTTTCAGCAATACCATTTTGTTGTGGATTATAGGGAACACTGAACTCCCTCTTAATCCCTGCTTCAATGCAAAATTCATGAAATGTGCCAGAAGTGTATTCTCCACCATTATCAGATCTCAATACCTTGATCCTTTTCCCAGACAGATTTTCAATCTGTGCTTTGAATTCTCTAAATCTTTCTAATACTTCTTCTGATTCTTTAGATCTCAAGAAATAAATCCAAGTCTTTCTAGAGTAATCATCAATGAAAATGATATAATACAAGAAACCACTAGATGATGCAATAGACATTGGACCACACAAATCAGAATGAATGAGATCAAGAATACATTTAGATCTACTTTCACTGGAATGAAACGTACCTTTTGTGTTCTTGCCTAGGGCACATCCCTTGCATGTACCTTCATGTTCTTGATCGAATTTCGGAAGACCGGTGACCATCTTCTCCATGATAGGTAGAGCACGAAAGTGAATGTGAGCCAATCTTCGATGCCAAAGATCACACATGCTGGTACTGTTATGCACAAGCGCTTGAAGAGGACGAGTGCACAGCCTGTAAAGACATTCATGTCTAACTCCAATCACTTGAGCAGTTTTGAAGTTGGAGTTCTTTGCCCATATAAGAATTTTGTCTTTAAAAAAGGCAACTTGATAACCCTTGTCTTCTAACGCTGAAATTGAAACAAGGTTCCTCTTTATCCCTGGCACGAACAGTACATCATTCAACTCCAAAGAAATCCCAGAAACCAAGTGAAGAGTGGAATTTCCAATCCTTTTTACAGAATATCTAGCATCATCTCCAATAACAACTTGATCACTGGAGTTGCTTTCCACTAAGTTTGGAAGGTGACCCCTGAAACCGGTGATGTGCCTAGAAGCACCACTATCAATCAACCAAGTGTTAGAGTCAGTAGAAACATTGCTAGACAAGGCTGAATAAAACAGATAATCACTGGAGTCCTTTTGTGGAGCGACTTCTTCAACATCTGCAGTGGCAACTTGATGCTTAGGTCGTTGAGGACAAACCCTCGCAAAGTGACCATACTTATCACAACGAAAACATTGAATCTTGGACATATCTCGTTTCCTTTTTAAGGCAGGAGCATCATCATTTCCATCTCCTCGATTCCTCTTGAAGAATCCTTTCTTAAAGCCTTTTCCTTTGTTTGATGAATGAGAGGCAAGAACTTGTAAATCTTCATTCTTTGAACTTTGACCAATTCCCCTTGCTGTTAGTCTTGACTCCTCTTGAATGCAGTCAATCCTTAATCGATCAAACTTGGGAAGTTCAGATCTTGCACTGATTCCTTGAATGAACGCCTCCCATGAAAGCGGAAGACCATTGAGAGCAAGCATAGTCAGGTCTTTACCATCAATCATGTGGCCAATAGTAGAGAGTTGATGTTTTATCTCTGAAATCCTCATGAAGTATGAAATAACAGATTCTCCTTTCGTCATTTTCACATGATGAAGTTGTTGCTTCAGTGCAAGGGCTCGACTAGTGTTGTTGATTTCGTACATCTCTTCCAAGGTTGCAAACATCTCTCTTGTTGTATCCAACTTGAAGACAATCGATACAATATGATCCTTGACGGAATCAACCAATGCTTTATTTGCCCTAGTGTCTTTCTTCCTCCATTGCAGCTTCTCTTCTTCCTCCTCAGGTTCGGGAACTTTTGTTTGCACAAACTCAGCCAAATCATTCTCCTCCAATGTTAGCATGATCCTGAACCTCCATGATGTGAAGTTCGAGATCCCTTCGAGTCTATCCTCGATTTTCAGACTGTTCACCATCTTGAGAAAATTAGAAGGTAGACTGAAAAAAAAAGGGTAATGAGAGTTGCAAACTAACAGATTTGAATCTGATCACGATCTTTTTTTTTCACACCCGCTCTAATACCATGTTAGTGTTTCTTAGATCAGATTGAATAATGAAAGCACTTAAAAGAATTGCAACACATAAGACAATGAACACACAAAGATACCCTGGGAAAACCCTCCTCTTGAGGGAGAAAAACCCAGCAATGAATCTCTTCTATTATATAGAACAATGGCAGAAGTCTGCTTACAACTCAGGCCCAGCAATGGCCAATAATGAATGCAATGAGGTCGCACCTCTTCTAGATACACAAGATACAAATGAATATGTTCTTCCTTGAAATCGGACCTGCTCTTCTAAAGTGCGAATTCTGCTCTTGAATATAAAATGCGAACTTGCTTGAGATGAATCTATTAACAGTGACAAACTGACCTTGTATTTGTACAACACAAGGCGCCTCTTCATTTAGGTCGGCCTTTCTTGAAAAACATAATAAATGATAAACAATTAATATATCTTGGAGTCGGCTCAAGGTGAGACAAGGATAGGCGAGCTACAAGGGTCGGCCCTTAGCAAGTATAATGTATGATATAAATTAAATAGCCTAGAGGCTATACATTTAATTTATTCTTTTCTTCTTGGGAAGTGCAGACCGAAGCTGCTCAATAACATCAACATCCTTGACTTCCTCGGCCTCGATCTTGGCCTTCCCATGGCCACTACCAATGTAGTAGGTCATTCATTTTCTTGAGGTAAATTGATAATAATAATAAATGATGGAGGATCCCATGTGCGGGTTTTGAATAGTCAATTCAATATCAATATTGTCTATGCAAAAAGATTAACGAAGCGACAAGAGGAGTGAACAATTGCTGGTTAGGTTTTCGCTTTCGCCAAATCTGATGGTGAATTTGCAGGAGTCAACATAGCTGATGTCAGTGTCAAGCAACAAAAGGAGTATGAGTATGGTGCAATCCCATCTGCCGCTCCTTAAGCAATGCTACTAAGAAAAAAAAGTCCAAAATGATGAAAAATAATCTCTTTTTAGGGCTGAACAGACTTAGCAAATGACAGCTGAGTTTTTAAATGTGAATCAAAAGTTAAGACCAAGTTTCTAGCCCTTTTTCCCAAAATTTCTCGCAAGTTTTTCATCATAACTAGCCACCAAATTATTCTACGAGTAACTTGCAAGTGGCATGGGTTTCTATGAGTTCTGCATCCATGCTATCAACCAAGGTTGTCCTGCAGCTATAGTAGTTATGTTATTCATATTGTTCAAGTCGCACAGGAATCTTCTCTACCTTGAGGAGGAGATTAGTGACTAATGCCTATTTATATAAAAGTACATACAAGCATATATAGAGAAGGATGGATATGACAAAACTAGTTCAGAACGTAGTTTGAAAACTCACTGAGTACTCAATTGACTTAATACAACTTGTGGGTTTTTACAAGTCACCACACTAAGTCAAGATTGAGACAACCAAGTACTCTACAATTTTTTGACAAAGACAACTAAATTTTTCAAGGTGACTCACAAGTTTTGGGAATAGACTCAGCTGCCATTGGAATACAAGAAAACCCTGATGATTTTCACTTTTTCAGTTCATTTGTGATGCATTATTCTTTTATTTCACACAATTGAAGATGTCTCTAGCATCTATGTGACAAAACACGCTAAGAGAAGGGATTAGAAGAATGAATATTTGGTCAAAATTAGTGAGGACTTGGTGCTACAGAAAAAATGAAACTATTGGGATAAAATTATGAAAGATGGTGTGCACCATAAAGGTCCATGGGGTCTCGAATGCCTTAATTTGGTCTTAGCAGTGGGAGCTCTGCCAACCCAGCTTGGAATTTTTTCAATTTTGACAAATCATGATTGACAGGCATTTCGTCAAAGAGTTTGTCTTCTGCTGATCTGTTTATGTTTTCACAATTTGCATGATAGCATGTGATACATGCTCACAATAACAGCACTCCACAATGTTTAAATTTAATAATAACTTCATTCCCCAGCATATAATGCATAATTTAGACAAACAGATAAAAAAATTGTGATTTCTTGTATTGCTGATGCAAAAACATTCAACTCAGAAATTTACAGTCAGACTAGGACAAATAAAGATTTCAATTTAAACAATATTGCTGACCTGGAGTGATCACAAATCCCACACAAATATTTTATTTGTTTTCCTTATGCCCATTCTTCTCATGGTATGGCACCCATAGGTTGGTACGGCAGCTGAGGTAGGAAGGGCAATTTCTTTGTGAGAGGTGGAGACTAACACCAATGACTTCTAAGGCAGCAAATTCCTCTTTTATCCCACGGTTAGGAGATTGACTTCAGTTTGAATTCCCTTAGATGCCATGTCACCCTCTTTTGTCTCTTCTATGAATTACAGCTTCTTCTCAATGATTTTGGTCCCTCTTATGAGCATGACTCCTCACTACAAGGCTGTGGTGGAGATTAGAAAACTGAAAAGTCAGTGGCAAAAATAAACAAGGCTTAGAAGGCCTCCAAACTTCTCCCATCAACTACCCTCCATCATGTACGGCTCTTTGGATGCTGTACAGCTTCCACAAAAGATATTGATTTCTTTTATTGGGAACTTTATTGACTCCTTTGACTCACTTAGCAGTTGTGTAGGAATTTTCTATAAAGCCTTGAACATTCAAATACAATTTTCATCCCCTTTTAGATAGGTATTGGTGGTATAGCCAAGCTGGTCTGAGCATCATAATAAATAAATATTTTATTTTTACACCATTATTCCACAGGCACACAATGCATTGATTTTTCCGAATATTTCACCCTTTGCAAATATTTTAGATAATTTGACTTGCCTACAAGACTTTTCAAATTATTTAATTCTTCAATCATTCAACGCCTACATGAAACTTGTGTGATTCCACCTGCAAATCGGCTAGGGTAGATGTCTCACTACCAAAACCAATTCCCTTAGGGTTTTTATCCTAGGGTTTGCTCAAGATAGAAGCTCAAAACTTCACAATAGAAAAATAAGCAAGCATCCCAAATGAGCTCTCAACTCACCTTTTTATAATTTCCCATAGAACTTTCCTAAAGGTTCTTTTAATTTGCCTCTCAAAATATATCATTAAAGCACTTTAGAAAGTGACTTTATAATATTTACCTTTTAAATCACTGAAGTCACTTAATAGTCATCTGAAATTTTACTTTATTGGACACCTTAATTAATTAATTTATTCCCTAACAAAACCCGAAATTAGCCTACAAGAATTAAATAGGCTAAAAGGGTCACTTCCAACTACTTCGTGGAAGGGGATATTACACTGCCCCTCAACCCCACCTTGTAACTCGACAAGGAATGCATCAGGGGCACTGCCTCCAAACCTTGGCCTGCCACTATCCCCTTGTTACCCCCAAATCCAAGGCCTTGGACTCCCTATTATGAGACTCCATGGAACTATCATTTATAATTTTATTGATTTGAGGGTCATGACATGTAATCTCTGAATTATGACAAATTGATGATCAGATTCGACTTATGTGTTTCCTAAATGCACTAGTTTTTTTTTTTCTATAATTATGTTTTTTTTTTGTTGAGTCCAAAGTCCAAGTCAAATTTTGGGTTGTTGAGTCGGAGTTTTTGAACTATGGTTTGAACCACACAATAGTGAACTTGATGCAAAACAAGTGTTCCAATGAACATTAAATTGCAAACCATGAAGCATTTGGCTATGTTACTAGGTTCAACATCCTCGTGCATATTGCAAAAGCTAAGTTCAGTTCAAGGCCTAATATAGGGCCAAGTCAGCCGTAGGTCCACCCAAGGTTCAACCCGGGCTCCTCACATCCGCTATTGGCCTGTTTGGGCTAAACCATGGAGAACCTAAAACTTATTACATACTTGGATATGGTGGTAGTCAATCCCGCAAACATAGACACCAAAGAGTATCAATAGGGTTAAACTATAATATCTCTCTACCTTGCACCTACTCCTTTGTGTCAAGGAAGATTTGTTATTTGTATGTATTATAGGTGAGGAACATGTTGCAAGGCATCACCTCTCAAATCGGAGGCACCCATCCACCATTCATGACTGTGAAGAATATTGCCAACCCTTCTACCCTCATCGCCCGTCAAGTACTTAATGTTCCACTTAGTCATGCTCCTGCTAGCCATCTTTTTATCCTTCTAAAACTTTGCCTTGCCACCATAGCTAAATTTAATGGTCGTAGGCTTGTTGTTTACTATTGTTTCTACTTGATTGATTATTACAAAATAACAATAACATAAATACAAGAACAATATATAATAGCAATTCAAAAAGATGTATCCATTCATTCACAAGCTTTTACAAAATATTCAAGAATCTATATGCATGTGGTCGTTGATCATGTATACAATTAGAAATATATATAACATGGCCGACAATTGTTGAGGAAGAGGATTTATTCTTTAGTTGACCCGAATGTGGATTGTTCTTTGATTTCTTTTGCTTCTTATTAGTATTATCTGACTCTTTCACCTAACTAGCCAACAATGACAGAGATTTAGAAGACTTGATGAGACCCATCGAGATAAGCTTTTATTGCTCATGTATCAACATCTCAAAAAATGATGCACATGATGGTTTAGTATATGCAGACCCCATAGTCAACCTATGAGTATGAAAGCTAGAAACAAAAGCAACATAATTAGGACCAAGCTTGTTCAATGAATTGTAGACCAATTGAATGTCCTTATCGATACCACATGCTTTACATTGCTCCCTTAGATCATTAACCCTGGTGATGTAGTCTTGGATGTTGTCAATGTTCTTAGGATCAAGGCTCATTAATTCATTATCAAGTTGATAGCTTCTAACTTCATCTGTAGAACCATATAATGTTTTCAATTTGTCCCAAGCCTCATGAGAATCCTTGCATGATTTAGTTTGGAAAAATTAATCTTGAGAAACTAGTTTACGAAGACATCCAAGAGCTTTGGTATGTTCAATCATCCATTTAATCTTTTTCTCATCATCTATAGGTTCAAGTACCTTATTTTCAACATATAGAAAGTGACCTTCATTCATTAGTATACTCCATGCATGTTGATACCATGTTGAATAGTTATATGACGTTAGCAAAAGAATCGTAGAATGATCCATGAAAATGAAGAGAGTATAGGCAAACAGATCAAAACAATGCACCAAGAGACCCCCCCAACCAATCAATTGATAATCCCCCCAATAATAAGTGTGACACTTTGTAGTGCGATTACAATGCCAATGCAAAAAATCAGTTCTGGATTTACAATGCCAAGATGGATCAAAGATGGAAAAATTACAACAATATCTCAAAAAGTTGAAGGTAACCTCTCCCAATATCATCTATACTGAAAATGAAGTCTTCCCAAGTGGACAAAACTTTTCCAAAAAGCAATATGTCCAAGTAATCAACCAGAATGCAAAATTGCACAAATATGAATAAAAAGTACTTGGAGCTAAATCTAGAAAAATGCATCAATAGAAATGTAGAGCTTCTCAATACCTTTTCAACACCGCAAGAATCAAAAAAATCAAAGATTGTGGCAAAAAATTATGAGCTTGGGAGTCCAAAAGAGAAAATTTGACTTCGATTAGCAATAATATTCACTTGAGGCAAAATCTGAGAAAATAGCATGCACCACTATGAAGTGCTCAGAACCAACTTTCTGTCGATATCTCGTTTGCAAATTTTCGACACCTAGACAGAAAGTTATGAATTTTTGAAAAATGGGGTAAATTTTGCCAACCAACAGTCAACAAACACGACCCTTCTAATTTGATTTCTCAAAAATTTGCTCATTTCATGCAAAAACTAAGAGATACCCAGAAAATATTTTGATGTTGCCAACGAAACCCAAAAGGCATTTTCTAATCAAAAAAGCAGAAGATGCGATTTGGTAAAAAATAAATAAACTTCACCTACAGGGAAAAAATTTGTGTTGGGCTATTTTGAGAATCGTTTTTGCAAGATTTGCTCACTATTTGCAAAATCTAGCAAATACCCAAATGGTATTTCGTGATTTTGAACAAAACCCAAAAATCATTTTTCTCAAAAATTCATCAAGAAAAAGATATTGACCATCTAGACTTGACAGTGAGGTATGTTTTGCCCCAATGAGCACCCTACAAAAACTCAAGCTTGAATCACCCTCAAATCTGAGATAGGGTTTTGCAGAACTAAAGCTCTAATACCATGTTAGAGTCACGCAAGGACTCAAGCCTCCAAAATCATCTACAAAAACCAAAAACAACCTTCCACAAGAGGGAAAAGCAAGAACATGAAATTGCAACAAGGGATGCAAGATGTGGCCAATATGCAATACTCAAGATTGCAATGATATATTGGACTTACACAACAATGATATACAATGTACAATGTACATATGAAGCATTGCTTATATAGGCAAGGGTGATGATGTACCAACATTAAATGACTGCCATAATTAAATGATATGAGTCAATATTAAATAACCTAGGACATAAGCATTAAATAAAACCCAACTAGATAAGATAAGTGACAACTAATGCTTAACTAGAAAGATTCTCCCCTAATTAATACTAACTAGAAAGATACCCTCCTAGGACCTAGGTGAACTTAACAATGTAAATAGGACCTAGATAAGACTAGATAGGAAAAATTCCTATTTACACCAATAGGGTAGAGGATAGGTGGGTGAGTGTTTAGGTTGCATGATTGGGCGATCTAGTAAGACCCCTAGTCATGATTGCATAATGTGGTATTAAAGCACAATTTAATTGTTGGGGTGTGTTGAGTGTGTGAGATGGGTTGTGTGAGAACAACTAAGAGATAAGAGTGTAGAGGTTGTCCTCCAACATGCACTGAAGTTGGGTAAAAGCTGCAAGGGCATCCTCCATGGTGGAAATGGGTAGAGGAAGCCTACAGAACATCTTCTAGAAGTTCATGTTAGGTAGAGGATAGGTGGGTGAGTGTTTAGGCTGCATGACTAGGCAATCTAGTAAGAACCTTTGGTCATGACTACATCAACAAGTACTTGGATGAACAAGGATTCCAACAAAGTCTTTCAAATTTCAATCTATACATCAAAAGCATAGGTAATGATCTTGTTCTACTGATCATATATGTAGATAATATCATTTTTATGGATAGTGAGGCACCTACTATTCAATAGATCAAATCTATTAAGTGAAGCTTTACGACTACTCTAGGCCTCCTAAATTATTGCCTAGGTGTAGAACTTTGGCAACATTTTTGTCTCATAAATCAAATAAGCTAGGATTTTTTCTTAACAAATTTAGAATGACAAATTATGCAATCTCATCTACACCTATGGAGAAAGGGTTGAAGCTTTTATCCAACATTGACTCTTAGACAATTAATGAGCAAACCAAAAAGCAACTAGTGGGGAGCTTAATATATCTTACAGTCATTAGACCTAACTCGAGCTATGTTGTGAGTTTCATTTCCCGATTCATGACAACACCAAAGATAGAAAATTAGACTACAACAAGGAGGACATTGCAATATGTGAAAGGGACATTTGAATTTGGCATCTTGTACAGTAGAAGCCAAGACCCTAGGCTGTGTGGTATTATAGATTCAAATTAGATAAGTTCCATGGATGATAGAAAATCCACTTTTAGATATGATTTCAACCTTGGCACAGGTGGTCATATGGACCAACAAAAAGCAAAATGCAAGAGCTCCTTCCTCAGCTAAAGAAAAACATTGAGGAGCAGTGAAAAGAGCATGTGAGGTTATTTAGTTTATAAGGATCCTTTTAGACGTGAGGATGCCACAAATATAACCTTAAACCTTGTTTTGTGACAATCAAGGGGTGCTCAAACTTGCCAATAATCTAGTCTTCCATGAGCATACCAAGCATATTGAAATATATTGTCACTTCATTAGACAACTTGTAAAAGATGAATATATTATATTACAGTATTGTCCAACAAAAGAACAAATTACACACTTACCAATTCTTTGTGTCCTAACAAATCTGTAAAATTTTGAGATAAGCTTGTTGCAGTTAAATAGATTGACCATTAAGGGAGGTTGTTAAATAAAATATAAAATAGTAATGGTCAATAAGTTATTAGTCGTAGGATTTAATAAAACCATTCAAACTATAGGATATATCTTTAGGTTTTATTTCCCTTTAGCATGTTCTTTTTAATTATCCCACACTCACAACATGGGTTGTCTTTTGTACTTATAATCCTTTCTAAAAAGGCTTTCACTAATTTACTTTATGCAAAATCTTGGTTATCTTTATGTGCTTGATTTCCATAATAAGTTAAGTGTATACAAAGCAACCAAATAAGCCAAAATAATTCCATATTAAAGAAAAATTTATCTACAAGAAAGACTCTATTCACAAAGGAATATAGCCAATATCTTTCTTCCCATTTTTTATAGACTATACAAAGCAACAAGGAAACAGTATTAAACAAACAATAAATAATTTGAACTAACAATGCATCATCTCTTTGTGATTTTCTTTACACATTGCAAATAAACTTATAGTCTCATGTATATATAATCATACAATGCAATCTAACAATCATATGCTAGACTGAAACTTTGCACCCAATACTACATATGCATCTTTAGAATATAATACTCTAGGTCTATAGAAAACATTCACGCCACACCTTTTGGAGCCACTTTGCACATTTGATATGGTGAACAAGTCCAATGATTGGTTTGGAATATCAGCAATATCTAGTTCTGTTCCAATGTAATTTATAGGAAGCAGAACAAATATGCCTATGACCCCAGCAAAACAGAATATCCGTAAACTGGATAAGAGAAAAACATGAAAAATTAGATTCAAAATATTAAATGGTCAGATAGCATGCTAAAATAGTAAAATGTGAAGAAATATAATGTGATATGTGTGAATCAAAGACTTAGATGTTTTATACAAAATAACTCAAAGTATTATTCATATCTATGGGAATAAAACATTTAAATACACTGGCCATAAAAGCTATCCTTCAATGAAGTGATAAGAAGCTCAATCAATGGTGTAGTTAAACAAAAAGAAAGAACTGTGAATAGGAAAAATCTAATAGAACCTACCCATAATGTGTATAATGTAAATGCAATCATTAGTGTAAAAAGAAGAAACTAATCGAGAATAAAAAGCAACAAGGAATTGAATGTTAGGTATATTATAAGAGAATTTATAGGGAGTATGAATTCCATAGCTTCTAGCATAAAACAGTAAGCTAAGAGTTCTAAGAATATTCATACTTTTAGGGTGAGAGTCTATAGTATTAAAGTTTGTGATTTTTGTCCATGTGTAATGTCCCCTCTCAAGACGTAGTCAAATTAACATTATTTTAATTAAACATTAATGTTTTTTAAGTTAAGTTAAATATTTAACTTATTGTTTATTAAAGTGATATAAAAAGAGGAGACATAAGGTGTTTTCTTAAAAAGGTGAAGCTATATTTTTATTTGTGGGGGTCACAAAAGGGAGAATAAGTTTAAAAATAAATAGAAAATGAAAAATTTCAAGAAAGGGTGTGGGAATTACGGATTAAACAAGAAAAGCAATTTTGGGGCACATTTTTCAGCATGTTGGAGATTTTGGAAAAGAAGAGGTAATTGTTGGTTGAAGAGAGTTTGCTCAAAAGCTTTGTGAGGACATAAACCTTCACAGAGGACATGGACTGCAGAAGTGGAAGACCTTTCCTGGCTGAATTTTGCAAGTAACAAGTTAACACAACTTTAATTAAAGTTTCAAATAGGCGTTGAATTCATAGAGGATTCTTTGAGTTGAAAATCATATCAAAAGATTGAGCATAAGACGGGATATTTGGATGCCTGAGTTTTTATTTGGATGAGAAATGGAGTTTATAACAGTGAATGTCTATAGCTGGAGCATAGCATTCTACTAATGCAAGGTTGTAGGATTGGAGACGAGTTGGCTATTGGGTCTATGACTGGAAAAACAGATGCTGGTGTGAGCTTTAAGGAATACATAAATGTTATTTTATTATTGATTACTTAATGCAAGGTCGCCCTTTAAATAGCTGAGCAATAGTGACAAAAAATTGGGACATTGGTTTTTTAAAGATTCAGTCCTTGTTGTTTGTTAAGCTGGTTGATTCTCAAGGAAAGAAGCAACGCATTCCTCTTACAATGCGGCTATGTTAACGCAGGTGATATTAGAAGAAATTGATATGATTTAAAACTCCTCCTGAAGTCTGCACCACTTGGTCTGATTAGTTGCTGCTTTCAAAAGGGGACGTAGTAGATATAAGGAATTAGGGAAGGTCGTGGAATTTGACGAAAAAGAAATCAGTTGTAATCTTCTCTTCCCCATTCAGAACAAGCCAACTCCAAGTTGCTGCCATATAGGATGGTTCAGAGATGCCATACTCTTTAATGGAGTTGTACCATTGTTGAAGCTGAATGTAATTTAAAGTCTTGCACATCTTCACTTCCCAAGTCTGAAAAAAAAATGAGCCTTTACTGATGAATATTGTTCTGTAGTAAAAGTTTTGTAATGTTATGAAAGCAGCCATGGTAAAAAGAACTACAGTTTCCTGTTGAAAAAGTTATGCATGTAATTTGATTATGTGAAGAAATCATTTCTGTATGTAGTGGATGAATTTTACATTGAAAGCAGTTTTTTAAATAAAAAATAAACGAGAAAACTCTTCAATTCCATTAAACAAGGACAGAACAGCAATATTGCAAAGTGTTTGACAGAATGACTGCATGTTAGAGGGCAGAGAGTTTGTGGGTTTTGGAGAAATAAAATTAAATTGGGGTTAGACATTACACCATGGCTTGTTCTGTTCCTACTATGTTATTGCTTTATTCTTTATTGCATTTCCATATCACCAAACTACACTAAAGAAATGACAAAAAATATCACTACATAAGTATAATATTAAACCGTATTGCCAACTGGAAACAATTCTGTAAAATGATTATGCTTCATGCTGACCATCAATGACTAACAATAGGCCATCCATGAAATGTCTAAACTCATGCCTATGATTTCTCTCTTCAATAATTACTGCTATGATGTTATCAATCAAAGAATCCCAGCTTGAAGTGATATTTCTCTGTTAATATTTCAATACAATTGTCTAGCATTTTAAGAGACGTTCACCTACTCTATCATCCAAACAATGGCCTGTTAATGCCACTATTTGTCTTTCAAAAGTTGCCTTCCATTCATATCAAATATTGATGTTGTTAACATTTTAATTTATCTGTTGCAAGATAACAGAAACAGAATAGTGTGTAAAAGTAGAAACGTTCTTCAATTTATGAGGGGAAGCTCTGTAAGATCTTGCAAAACTTAAAAAATGACCCCAAACTAAAACTATCGACAGAATGAACAGATATGTGTTGATGTTATTACAGCATCGGTCTGCACTTCCCAAGAAAGAAATAAATTAAATATCAACCAAAGCAAAGGGCCGACCCTATAGTGTTTCATACAAATGAATTATTGAATGGCCGACCTAAATAATATTTAATTGTTTATTATTATTATTGTAAAGGCCGACCCAAATGAAGAGGCGCCTATGTGACATATATATACAAGGTCATTTGGTTATTGAAGACAATTCGAAGCAAAAGAAAGTTCGCTATTATGATCAAGAGCAGAAATTCGCAAATACAAGGAAGAACAGAAATCAAGTTCAATTATCATAAATCGCATTCCTAGAAGAAGTTCATACTTGAGCAGCAGATCATCATTCCTGTAGCAGCAGACTGAGTTCAAGGAAGAGCAGATCTATTTGTATCTAAGCATTAAGGAAAGTGGGAAATCATTAGCAATTGTTGGGCTGTGTTGTAAGCAGATTTCTGTCACTATATTCTTATATATATAAGAGAAGCATTTGCTGGGTTTTTTCTCCCTCAAGAGGAGGGTTTTCCCAGGGTATCTTGTTGTGTTCATTGTCTTATGTGTTGCATTTCTTTTGTACAATTGATTATCTAATCTGATTTAAGAAACTCTAACAATATGCACACTTTACAAGATTTCACAAGAAGGTTTGCACAAAAGAAATAATTAAGTGCCTATATTTTTGCCCAACTATTGGCGATATTTTTTCCCAAATACATGCACCAAATTATTAACAATCAAGCCTTTCCAGCAAGATTTTTTTCAAATATTGATTTAAATATACTAAATGCAAACAAACACAACTTCCTCCTGATTAAATAAGAGACGGTATGCAGTTGCAAACAAGGTTTGAAGGATTAACAATTTAACCAACACACGATTCTAGGAAATAAATTGCTAAGTAGTCTACAAAGTGAAATATCCCACCCCTGGTTGAGATATTTACTAATCTGATTTCTGCTTTTTCAGACTGCTTTTTCTGAGTTTTATGTTTTTTTGTTTTTTTGATGATAATATGCCAGGAAATGCAAAAAGAAATACATACAATGCAAGCAAAGGAAATATTGAAACAAATACTGAAGCAATGGCACAAATTATCAAATCAGATTTATCTCTAACTCATGCAAATACAATCTGATCATACCCAGAGTCCAAAGCTAAATAGATACAGGTCTAAAAATGCATATCAGCAAACTGAAGCACCATGAAATTGGACGCCTAACACTAGAAAGGGTTTTCTCCACCCTTAAATTGATGCCAATTGTATGCCAAGTCAAAAGCACCCTCAAAGATGCAAAAATCAAGCCTCAAAACTAATCGCTTGGCTCTATGATTCACATGCCCAGCCAAGGATAGGCTGTGCAGCCAGCAGATGAACTGTACAGCTCTTGCTAAGACTCCCACGTGCCAAGGAAGGTAAGCACAAACCAGCAATAAGGATGAGCAATGATGTTTGTCTCCAATCTGCTATTCAAACCCTTGAAAACTCTTGGGATTTTCACTCCAAATAAGCACAATGTGACTTCTGATGTAAAGCCACCAGTAGATGCAACCTTTGGGTGATAATACACACCTGTGGGAAGCACAAATCTGAGAGAATGAACGTTCTCAAAGACCCAATTGCAGCAAACCCTGGTTATCTTCTCACAAGCAAAAGCTCTTCAAAATGACAAAGTGTAGAATGAATTTCCATGCTTTTCCGAAGCCTTTTATATCACCTCCCAAATCGCATGATTTCCCATAAGCATTTAAATCATTAAATGGGCGCCCATGTCAAAGATATTAATGAGTTGACTTTATATTATTGAAGAATCCTTATATCATAAAGTCAATAAATCATTAAAGATACCCTTTTTTTTAATTATTTAATTATTATTAAAGTAATAACTTTAATAATAATAAATATCATAATTCCATTATAACTCATCAATAATTAATTTTGACTGCTCACTCTACCCAACTAGATGCCTTACTATAAATAGTAAGGTTGGCCCCCAACATCACGGTGACTTACTAAAAATAGTTAAGTGCATATAAACAAAGCCAGAAAACCATGGAGATGATCACCTCAAAATATGCCAACGAACTGGAGAAGAAAACACAACAAACTGCCATCTGGAGAACCCCAAAAAGTCCCGCATAAAGCCCTCTAATCACCATTATTAGCCTACAAGGACCAGATGATAGGCTCATCCGCAAAACTCTGCCACTCGCTAAAAAGGGGACATACTTAGTCAATAACTAACACCAATACAAAGCTTGGCAAAGTTACTCAAATCAATCTAATCGAAGAATTACAAACAAAAGTAAAGTAGCCAAACAACACTTTTTGCAACATAAGCCCATCTTCAGACTTCAACTATTATTATTAATGTCTTGTGTAAAAGGCATTTCTTTATAGGTTACAATGAATAGCTTCTAAGGATTTGAAAATAATAATTAAATTTCCCAACCAAAAATGTTTTAAAGCAAACCCATCCACAAGCTGCAAAAAAAGTAGAAAGAAAAGAACTGAAAAGCAAATCTATCCTAAAGCAACTAATAAAACTAAATTGATTAAAGTTGCCTAAAAATATGTCCTCATCCATTGTCTAGAAATAGAATAGGACTAGAAATAATACTATTTGATACGGTCATTGCTAAAAATATGTAATGTCCCTTACCCAACCTTGTCCTAGGACTCGCTTGTTTGCCCTAGATTTCATTTGTTGATTAGGATGAGGGTTTCTTCCTTCCAAATGAGTATTTTCCTAATTCCATAACTCTAGATTGGGATCTTGTATTCATCCATATTGACCACATATCTATTATCATTAATATCTAGATATCAAAAATAAGACATAATCATAATGCAATTATGCAAACATAATCATACTTGCAGATTGAAAATAGAAAGAAAGTCACTCAGCCCATCAGGAGAGGAGAATCCCTAAGGGGCCAGCGGTCTACCAACTCCTATTGCCCAACCCTTATCTTGGGCCAGCGGGGCAGAAAACTTAGGTGGAACCCCCATCCCTCCATGACCCAACCTTTGCTTCGGGCCAGTGGGGTAGAATGCCCAACCCTTGCTTCAAGCCAACGGGGCGGAACTTGGATGGAGTTTTTAGACAAACCACTTGGGTCATGACTCACCTCTCCTGGCAGGATTACAATCAGATTGCAGACAGTTCTATACAATTTCCCGGTATTCAGTCATTAGCAATTCACTTGCATCTTCATTTATGGTGCTATAAAAAGAGCCCAACATAAGTATATAATTCAGCATGATGATATATCAGAGTGCAAGAGTAAATATAACAAGATCCAAGTCTATAGATCATTCATCATATTATATAGATCAATGCAGTCCAACAGATTCAAATTAGTGCAGTTCAATATATGTATATTAGCATGAAGGTATAACATAATGCATAACTCAATTAAGCAATACCCATATTTATATGTTCAAACTTCAATCAAACATAAATATAGATCAAGCATCATTAGAACCAACTCTAAACAAGGTAAACAATAATGGTCTATATCCTTTCAAAGACTACACAGTCTGCTAGATCTAATGCCCAAAATTAATGCCAAGAATTATATTTCCAGATTATGATCTATCAAGAAGGAATGATCTTCAAAACATGTCAGAAGCACATATATATATTTCAATGAATAAAGACTAGATATTATATTCAATAGAACATAGATCGTCTAGGGCCTAGGTCAAGGGTCTATGCAGCATCATTATGTCAGATTGAGAAAATCAGTTATTAAAGCCAGTGAGTGATCTCACCTGATCGGCTATGTCTTCCCATGACTCTTTATCTAAGTTACCGGGTTCGGCCCTGGGAGGCCCGGGTTCGATTCGGGTTCGATCCGGGTTCGAAATTCGGGTCCGGTTCACCCTAATTCGCCCAGGGTTCGAAAATCTGCCTGTGGGTTCGAACCGGGTTCGGAACCCGGACTGTGGGTTCGACCCGGTTCGAACCCGGGTAGAATTGAGCGCCCAGGCGGACGGAAAAGCAGAAATTTGAATTTTTTTAATAATATTTCGAGTCTTTGTTGACTTTTTAGTATTTTTTTATTCTTTCTAACCCTAATATGTGCCTCTAAAACATGAAATAGGTAAAGTGATAGTCATTTACCAATTTGTGAATGAAAAAAAAAGATCTTTTGCCTCCATTGCTGAACTTTCTCTTTTGCTTGCACAAGCTTGAATAGACTTGAAGATCTTTTATGTTTGAACTTCGATGATTTGAGTATAAAATGGCGGTGTATTTTTCATTTTTGCTATGTTATTTAACTATTAATATGGTGGTGTATTCTGAACTTAATTACTGCTGCAAATCTGTCTATATTTCTGATTTTTATATGTTTTTGTATTACCGAACCCAAATCGAACCCAAATCAAAAAAAAAAAAATCCCGAACCGGCGAACCGGGTTCTTGAACCCGAACCCGAACCCAAAACCGAACCGGTAACTTAGCTCTTTATTCCTTAATCGTCTTCCTTCAGCCTTATACTGGATTGATCATAGGATAAGGACAATCCATAAATATACATAATCTACTTATGTTTATATTAAAGAATCATCATTACTTATAAGTATCATTATTGCATAATCATGTACGAATATATATATATATTCTTTAACTTATATCCATTAGTATTCATATATATATGTTTATATGATTATTCTTTCCTCATTCATATATATTCTTTATTCATTGCATATTATTCATTATAAAATTTATCTATATCTATGCATATATACTTGTATGCCTATTAAATAATACATATTAAATGACTCTATATTCCAATGCATAACAATCATTGTTGCTGCTGTTCTGAATTGTAGATCATATTTCTCGATGTTTTTTTCCTTCTTCCTGATTTTCCTTCCTTCTATTTATACCATTCAAGGTAGGTGACTCATGGGGGGAATGTATTGTTTGGTGAAAGAGGTGAATTTTCATAAAATATATCCCTTTGTTAGATTTAATTGCTGCCTTTAAAGGCTTATTATCACAATAATATCTATTTTTGAAAATAATATATTATTACTAATAATTATGATATTTCAGATTATATATTTATTTTATTATTTTATTTTGATATTTTATTGAACATATTTTAACATTAAAGTATAATAATAAAACCAATTTGCTAATATCTTATTATTATTTTATTCTAATGTATTACAATCTTTGATGTGTAATGATTATAATATTTATTTATTATTATTATTTTTGATATTAAGTTATTTAATACTAGAATGTAATAACCATAGTTGGAAGACTCTGCTAGACTCGCCACGGACTCTGCGGACTCGGGAGTCTGCAAGCTGGCCGAGTTGAATCGGCGCGGACTCGCGAGCCGAGTCTCTGGCTTGGACTCCCGAGTCCTTGGCTCAAACTCCCGAGTCTTGTGCCTGGACTCCCAAGTCTTGTGCCTGGACTTTTGCTACAGCTAGAGAATGCTTTCTCAGCTTTAAAACATGATTTTTTTCAAAAAAAATTGCCGAATTTTTTGCCGAGTCCGAGTCCTATTTTGGGCTGCCAAGTCCGAGTTTTCAAACTATGGTAATAACAACAATTTGCCTATATATTATTATTATATTTGTTATTTCATATTTATGTATTTTTATATTGATATGGTACACATTTATTTAATATTTAATATTAATATTGCTATTTATTTTATTTATTAATTTATTTGTATTTTAACACTTGGTCTTTATGGTATTTCTATTTCGGGGACATGACAAAATAGCAATCTAGCGTATGAATGGCCTCCATGATACTGAAGCATTTCTCGCATTGCAACCTAAAGCAGCTATCCACAGAAAAGCAACTTTCTAAAATTATAAATTTGGATGAATGAATCCTTTTTGTGATTTCCTTAAAAAAGAAAAATTACTAAAAATAGAAGTTTTTAATTTGAAACTAGGAAGATCTTCTATAGAACACTGAACCCCAACATTGAAATACTCGAGAATATCTTACAATGGTTGAACCCAAAATGGAAACAAATGTAAAAATCAGACATATACTAGTTGCAACTCTTATTTTCCTACCTTAATGACTACAAACTCACCTGCAAAAATTGTTTTTCCAACTGTTCAACACTACTGATACAAGCTTGAAGATGTGATAAGATGAAGTATGAAAAATAGGCATCTTTTATCCCTCATATGTTAAGTATTGCTGCTAAATATGACTCTAATGACTGTTTATGCCATTCTCAGAGATTGGAAACCCATTGTTCAGTGATGAACCTGCTCATCTCTTTCTTTGGGTGCCCTTCTTAAGGGGTTTTTGTTACTTATAACATTTCTATCACAGCTAGGATCGTCTATAAGCAAGCCTTTCCACTTTTGACTAATAATTGTGTCTTTAAATCCCTTAGATAGAGGTAACTGATGCTTTAAGTGTTAGAAATCTGAAATAGATTGAATAACCCAAGAAATTTTTTCAGAGAAAATCAGTTACATAAACTAGAAAAAGCATAAATAATGCAAACTAGAACTCCAAGAGATTATGCAATGTCAGGATTATTGAATTGCATTAAAAGCTTCCAAGATGAAAAATACAAGCAAGGTAGTGAATTTATATAGAACTAAGGATAGGATGAAGTTGGCAAATCAACCAATAGGAATTAACCACCAACATTAAATAAAGTGATGAAAAAGTAAATACTCCACCCTTAAAGGGTGGAGATAACTCATCACTTTATCTCCAGTGATTAAATGAGAAACTCATTTTATTATCCTAAGCAAGCTTAATAAATGTGTAGGAAAATCCTATAACTAAAAAAAGTTAAATATCCCACTACGAAAATAAAACCCTACACTAACACCCCCCCTTAAGCACAGCTTAAGAGGATGTAAAAGATGACGGGTCCCGACAAATGAGGCCATGTTAGGTACCCATGTACATCTCAAATTCCCCTCCAAAGAAGAAGAATCCCCCCCCCCCACAAATAGAGAGAACACCCCCCCGAAGAGAGAGAAAGAGAGGACTAAGTAGTCCCCCTCCTCGAAGAAGAAACCATGTTAGGTAGCCCCCACAAATAGAGAGAACACCCCCTAGAATGAGAGAGAGAGAGAGAGAGAGAGAGAGAAGAGAAGACTAAGTAGCCTTCCTCTACCCCTCCCGACCAAGAGGAAAATAAAACCCTACACTAACACCCCCCCTTAAGCACAGCTTAGGAGGATGTAAAAGATGATGGGTCCCAACAAATGAGGCCATGTCAAGTACCCATGTACATATCAAATTCCCCCCAAAGAAGAAGCTCCCCACAAATAGAGAGAGAACACCCCTCAAGGATAGAGAGAGAAGAAGAGAAGGACTAAGGAGCCCCCATCCCCGAAGAGGAAAACAACCGCACCCCAAGCAAAGCTTGCAAATGAAGGAACTTGCTCTCATTTAAGGGTTTGGTGAAGATGTCTGCAATCTAATATGATGTCGGACAATACATGATATCAATGATCTCCAAATGAATCAACGCTCGAATGTAGTGCATGTGGATCTCAATGCGCTTGGTCCTTTTGTTTTTTGTCTCTCTAACTCTCTATCTCTCTCTTTGTCTATCTACCTTTCCTTCTCCTCCTTTGTCTCATTTTCTCCCCCTCTTTCTCTCTTCTTTTCTTTCTCTTTTTCTCCCTTTGCCTCTCTATCTGCCTCTCCCTTCTCTCTTTCTCTCTCTATATATTTTCCTCCTTAAGCGTGCAATGCGTACATTGAGGTCTTAAAGGTGAGTCTTTAATCAAATGACATGATACCTTGAGCATAACTCCCCAAGGTCATATGCTATCCTTGGATTGTCACCACAAAATGACTAATCAAAAGTTTATCTCTCTCTCTAACTTTAATTTAGATTTTTAAGTTTGTGATTTATTTTATTATATAAATTTAAATAAAAAATCAAGATATAAGTTTTGTACAACAATTCAAATTTTAATAAGACAAATAATTAGTAATTAAAATAATTCTAGTAGCCTTTTATTATTATTTGTAAATTCATAAGACAAATAATTAAAATAAATTTTAAATGTAAAAAAATTAAAAATTAAAATAGAAATATACCAAATACAAAGTCAAAATATAACAAAATCCAAATATTAATAAATAAAAATTTTAAAAACAATAATATATAATAAACTTATCAAAGTTACTAAATAATTAAATAAAAAAGTAAAACTAATTTTTTGATTTATTAGAATTGAAATATTAATAAAATATGTAGTTTCACAAGGAATAACAATGAGGTCTGCGTGTGAAACTAACCAGAAAAGTCAAGCTGGAAAAATAAGGAACTACGACAAGGAATGGGAAAAGGGCGATGCGGAAGACCAGACACCGATGATCAATGTGAAAGAGGAAACCTTAGAAGATACAAAACTTCTAATGCAATCAGCAATAATATGCAAACTAATTGGTCCATGGAAGAGAAGTGAAATATTATAATGGGCTAGGTCAAACTAGACGATGCAACATGTCATAAATTTTATGCCTAACAAATTCTTCACCACTGTCTTTTTGTCTGAGGATGAGAGGGAAGGAATTTTGCAGAAAGGCTTATGGAAGATAGGCGCACATCCCATCTAAATGCAAAAATGGACACCAAGTATCAACCCAAGAAACTATAATCCTTATGATGTCCACATTTGGATCAGATTGTATAATCTACCATTGGAATTTTGGTCAGAGGAATGTTTAGAAAAATCGGGAGATCATTAGGCACCCTAATTGATATAGATGAGGAATTATTGGAAGAGAACTCCTATTTGTACACCCGAAGACAAATTACGGCGATACAAAGAATCCCAAGAGACATCAAACTCCTCTCAAATCAAGGCAAATGGATTCGGATGGTGGAAATAGAAGAACAAAAAATGTTTTGCACAAATTGCAAAAACAAAACCATGCAACGGCCAATTGTCTAAGAATTACAAACAACAAGGATATATGGAAGAAAAAAGACCTAGATCTAAAAGATTGGAAGAACAAAGAAAAAGTGAAGTGGGGAAGGAGTAGCCACAAGAGAAACAAGATACAAATTCAAGCAAACCAACACACGAAAGGGGTCCAATGGAAGAAGCAAAGAAAGAAAACTGCAATGTGGTTCAAGAAGCAAACAGTGCCAAGATTTCAATCCCCTCTTGTCCTTCCTCACCGTTGTATAAGGAAATGACAAAAGTGGGAAAAATGAAATCAATAGAGGAAAAGGAGAATGTGCTAGAAGCAGCAACAAACAGGGAGGAGGAAAACAAATATGATGAGCTTGGGACAGTAGACCCAAGATACATCTCACAGTTGACATCACAGATGCTGAATTGCAAAATTGGATCAGACAAAAAGAAAGGAAGGAAGACCATACACAAAAGAGGGAGGAGTTCACACAAGAAAAAGGTTTGAAGAGTATTAAAAATTCAATTCTAAATGCTAAGGGAGGAATCCCCTCCCTTAGCGAGCCATGAAGATTCTTACATGGAATCTTAGGGGCTTGAACACCCTTAACAAGAGGCGCTTAATAAAGTGTCAAATAGAAAATACAAATGCGAACATGATACCACTACATGAAACCAAAATAGAAGACGAAGGAAATAAGATACTTATGTTGGCAAAACAAGGATAGACAATTGAAAGGAGGGGGGGGGAGTGGGGTGGTGAATCAGTTGTCACAGAATTTAAAACTTATCTTACTTTATCAACCTTTAATCACAAATTTGATGAAACCCTGTTAGGGGAAAAACCACGATGGAGGTTAATCCACAATTATACACTGTTAAAAGTATAATAGAATAAGGAATGCACATGCATTCAGGCACACTGCCTAGAGCTCACTGCTCAAAGGGGAAGGCTCACTGCCTTACATAAGACAATCAGATTAAATCCATCTGATGAGGTTGAACTGAGAAATTAGCTTCTTCAAAAGCCTAATGACAGTTTCGGTTAGGCACAGAAATACTTCTTCACACTCTACTCTGCACTTGAATGATCTGATCTTTGTTCCCACATATCTTGCACATACTTCACATACATTGACCGAGCATACTTAAAAATGAGGAAACAATCGATCTTATATATCCGCTACATGAATTTACATCAACACCTTTGTCGGCCACAAATAAGGAATAAATGAATTACAAACTGTCAGTCCAATTCATGAACAAATCACAATGTGTACCAACCTAAGTCGGTCACAACATAATGAAGACCTAAATCAACATCCTCGAACATGCCAAACATTCCAAAATTAATTCACAAGGATCTGCAACACGCTACCACCCTCATGTCGGCCAAGAACATGAAAACTCAAACACACAAAGGAAAAATCTTCGATCACGAACACATCGATCAACGCGGGCGTACCATAATGATAGAGCACGATCTAGAAACATCACTAAATATCTCAATAGCATATGCAACAACTCAATTTACCAAAATTGCATTTTCTTCTTTCAAAAATGCCTGCTACAATAACAGAATAACTGTAGGAACTCAGAAACTCATAACTTTCTCCAATCTTGATGCGCACCTCTGAAACTTCTGGACAACATACTAGATAGGCTCAGCAACAAACCCTTTAACGCGCGACTTCTGAATACCAACTTACTAAACTTTCCACCATTTTGATCTTCATAGACTGTCTGCAACATATTTATTCTAATTTTCTCAATCTCCTCGACATATATAGCCTTCAGAATCATCATTGCTAATAGTGTTGACATCAATGACAACCACATATTAGCAACACAACCATAGCATCCAACAACTTAATTGGTGACGATGGGAGGAAGTTCACACCAGCACAATTGGAACTGTGGGAGGATTAAGTGTTTTATGGCATCCAAATATAGTTATGGTGACATCAATTCAAAAAGCAAAGAACTGGATCTCTTGAGGTAGTTAATTTGAAAGTTAATTTGAAATTCATGTTAATAAATATATATGGCCCAATAGGAAATCAAGGGAAAAAAACCCTATGGAATGCAATAAAAGCAATAATAGCAAAATTCAATAGGGAAAAGATCATAATAGGGGGTGATTTTAATGCGGTCCTAAGGTTAGATGAGAAGTGGGGTGAAGTAAGAAAGATTCCCACCTCAATGAAGGATTTTAGATAGTTTAATGAGGCAACAGACTTGGTGGAAGCCCAAACAAAAAATGGATGTTATACTTTCTCGAATAAGAGAAAAGGGCATACAAACATAAGAGAGCGATTGGACAAATTCTTATATTCACAGGAATGGCTCAAGCTAAATAACACATTGGAAGCAAGAATTATGCAGCTATCGGGATCAAACTATATGGCTGTGAAATTATCCATTGCAATAGATAAAGCTCCAGCAAGGAGTACATTCAAATTTCAAAGAATGTGATTTTGTAAGCAGGATTTAATATAGAAAATAGAAGAATGGTGGATAGCACCAAGATATATAGGAGCAAAGAGTTTTGTATTCATGTGCAGCCTACAATTCGTAAAGGGAAAACTGAAAGAATGGAACAAATCCTCTTTTAAAAATATGTTTGAAGAGAAGGAAAGGCTGGAAAAGGAATTGGAGGAATTAAGCGAAAGGATCATAAAGCAAGGAATGAATCGAGAAGATTATTACAAAGAAAAATTGTTAATGGTTGAATACTCTAAAAATTTTGCAAGAGAGGAAGAAATTTGGAGAGCATAATCAAGGGAAATTTAGCTATTAGAAGGCGATTCAAACACAAAAAAACAATCACAACACAAAGAAGCTACAGAGATCCGAGAATAAAGTAGCACAAATAAAGAATGAATATGGGAAGGTAACTGCTTAAGTGGAGGACATACAGAACAAGACCATGAAACATTTCAAAAATTTAATTGACCCGGTTAATGGTTGGGACATAAGGGATATCAAAGAGATAGCGGTGAACATTCCTAGGCTGATAACGAAAGAAGACAATGCGGATCTATTGGCTCCATTTTCAATCAAAGAAATAAAGAACGTCGCCTTCAAGTTACATACCAACAAGTCCCTGGGGCCGGACAAATTTATTGCCCTCTTTTATCAAAGATGTTGTCATTTCTTGGGGAAGGATATATGGGAGATTACAAAGGAGTTTAGAAAAAAGAAAAAATTAGTGAAAGGCATAAATAATACGCTGATAGCATTAATACCAAAAAAGGAAGGATGTTCAACATTCACAGATTTTCATCCAATCTCACTTTGTAACACAATTTATAGAATCTTGGCAAAAGCACTTGCAAACAGACTTAAAAAAATATTGGAAAAAGTGATTTCGAACAATCAGAGTGGGTTTACTCCAAGCAGAGATATAGTGGACAGCATAATAATAGCAAACGAAATATTACATTCAGTAAATAAGGAACAAATAAAAAGTGTGATGATCAAATTGGATGTTAGCAAGGCATACGATAGAGTTAAATGGTGGTTCCTAGCAAAGATAATGGAAAGATTTGGATACAGCCATCAATGGATCAAAATGGTGTATCAATCTATTTCAATAGCCAGGTTTTTGGTTTTGGCGAATGGATCACCCTTTGGCTTTTTTGAAAGTTCTAACGATCTTCGCCAGGGGGATCCAATTTCACTATTCATGTTCATTATAATGGCCTATTGAAATAAAGTAGCATCGGTCAGATATAAATGATGATTGAATATATTCAACATCATCATTTATATATATCAAAATCGCTACATCCCAAGTATTGTTTTCGATCTGCATTTAGAGGATATAAATTGCATATATAAATCTGGATCGAGTTCCAGATTGGATAACATTTATTTGTACAAAGATAAATATAAATCGAACCTTCATGTTTGCTAAGTAACTAAACCAATTGGTGATCGGTTGTTAACTAAGACACGTCCGCTCATGGGACATGTCTCCCTATTTTATATTTACAACAGATCCGATCCACAAGAACATCATTGAAATTAATAAATGTTCTGCTCTTGAGGATCGAATATCAATAAAAGAAATTGAGACTTAGAAATCCATGATACATACATCCAAGATTTGATTTGACTTCAACTTCATTATTTCAAGTTCATTATTCTGTTTATAATCTGATCGACTTGATCAATATTTAACATGGTATTAGAGCCACGTTGAGAAAAGATCCGATTAAATCCGAATATCAGATTATTTAAAAATCGTATTTTCTGTTGAAATCACAAACACATTTCATTCTTCATAATGTCAAGTGTAATCAGATTTGAGGATCGTCTTGAAAGTGCAAACAACTTTACTTCATGGAAATTCAGAATCATGATGACTCTGAAAGAAAATAAGTTAGACTCATTTGTGAAAGAAAACAAGATAGAACCAGAGAATGATATGGGGAAATCTCAATGGATTGAGAAAGATGAGAAAACTATGAAAATTATAGTAGATGTAGTTAGGGACCATATAGTACCTATTCTATCTAAACATGAGACTGCATATCAAATGTTTAAATCCCTTGAAAGCACCTTTGAAATAAACAACACCAGTAGGACCCTTGCTCTAAAGAGGCAACTTAATCATGTTCAAATAAACAAGGGAGAATCTATTAATGCATATTTCATGAGAATCAATGAACTAAGAAATCAACTGTCAACAGTCGGATATCAAATTGATAGCAAGGAGTTAACACTAATAGCTCTAGGTGGCCTACCAAACTCATGGGAGTCATTTGTTCAAGGAATAAGTGCAAGATCAAAACTCCCTAAATTTGATAGGCTAAGAACAGATTGCTTACAAGAAGAAACAAGACTAATGACAAAAAAGAAAACAATCAGAAACCCATAGATGAGGATATTCATGTGCTAAACACAAATTCTCATAAGAAAGGTAAGAAGAAAAACTTCAAGAGAAAGAAGAATTCTTATGGAAAGCGATCATTCAAGAAAAGGAAAGACATCACCCAAATACAATGTTTCAGATGTGATCAATATGGACACTATGCAATGAAGTGCCCTGATAGAACAAAACAACAAGCACCCTTTGCTAAAGTTGGAAAGACAAATACAGAATATGATTCTGAGAAATGTGTCATCTACTCAGCATTATCAAGCCAAGTATCAAACAAAGTCAACAACTGGGTAATTGATAGTGGTTCATCAAGGCACATCACAAGGTTCAAAGAACACCTAGATTCTATGATAGAAGAAACTGACGAAGAAGTAACTATTGGGGATGATTATGCACATCCAGTAAAGGGGGTTGGAACTTGCACCATAAATTTGAAGTTTGGCCTCTCTCTACAACTCACTAGAGTATTGTTTGTACCAAGAATAAAGAGGAATCTAATATCCATTTCTGCTCTTGAAGACAACGGATATAGGGTTACCTTTATGGATGGAAAAATTCTGGCATGGCCAAAGAACTCCACTATAAAGAAAGCACAAACTATAGGTATAAGACAAGGATATCTCTACAAACTGTGCACTGACACTAAACAAGCTCTTATTCATGAGACCTCTGATTCAAATGAAATTTGGCATCGAAGATTAGGACATTCATATCCGTGCCCTACCTTCTGTAGAAAAATTAGTAACAAGATTGCCCAAACTAAAACAAATTCATGAAGGAGCATGCAAAGGGTGTGCCCTAGGGAAGAATACAAAGGGGACCTTCCAAAATAGTTTTAGTAAAACCAGAAATGTATTAGAACTAGTACACTCTGACTTATGTGGACCCATGTCTATACCCTCCATGGCAAGGTTCTTATATTATGTAATATTTGTAGATGACTTATCTAGGAAGACCTGGATATATTTTCTTAAATGTAAAGAGTCGATAGAAATCCTTAAAAGGTTTAAGGAGTTCAAAACAGAAAACTTTTCCGGGAAGAAAATCAAAATACTAAGAACGGATAATGGGAAGGAATACACCTCAGAAATCTTTAAAGAATTTTGTGTAAATGTTGGGATTAAGAGGGAGTTTACTGTAGCCTACAATCCTCAACAAAATGGTGTTGCTGAGAGAAAAAATAGAACTATTGTAGAAGCTACTAGAGCAATGTTGTTCGACCAAAACATAGAAACTTCATTTTGGGCAGAAGCCTCTAGGACAGCTGTCTACATTCAAAATAGATGTCCCCACTCACATCTAGATAACAAGACTCCTGAAGAAGCATTTACTGGTGTAAAACTTGACATAAGTCACTTAAGGATCTTTGGTCGCCTTGTCTACATTCATGTACCTAAAGAAAAGAGATTTAAATTAGAACCTTTTGGAAAGAAAGGGATATTTGTGGGCTATAGTGAAACCTCAAAAGCTTACAGAATATACATATCCGGACAGAAACAAATTGAACTAAGTAGAGATGTCATCTTTGAGGAAGACATTTTTTTCAAAAGGGCAAAGAGTTCGAATGAGATAGAAAATCAAGATTCTCCTAAAGTCGTGGAGGAGGATCCTGAAGAGCACAAAGATATACTGAGAGGGGGGGGTGAATCAGTATATCAACAAACTTTTACCCTTTTACTTATTTATCAACTTCAAGCTTAAACATACATCAACTATTTGATATGAATCAATTTACACAAGTTAACACAACTTTTATTGAAATGATTTTTACAAAGTAGGCACCAACCTACAGATTTATAATAAGATGATTTAGTAGGACACGACCTACAAGGAACATCCAAACCTTTATAACTTTACTAGGCACCTACCTACAAGGAGCACCAGCCCCTAATGCAAGGCACCAACCTTGACTTGATGGTTGCAAGATGATGCCTTCAATCTGACCTGCACTATCCCAATCCTCCAATCTGCCTTTGGTGATGAATGATCTCACACTTAGCCCACACAACGAGATGGGATTTCAGACTTAGAATGCTCTCTTACACAACAACCACATACCTCTTTCAAATCTGATTTTGAGTTCATATATATATATGTTGGTCAAATATTGCAACCCTTTATTCTAGCAACATGTCCCTTGAAATTTGCCTTTTACTAACACAACCTTTTACAATATTTAATTTGTTGTCTTTACTTTTTACCACCAGATCGCACCTCTTCAATCTTTAAATTTTATTAAGTTTCCTTTCAAAGAGAATCGAACCCTTTCCATAACATTAAAATTTGAATTTGCAAAACAAATCGTACCACTTGAGAATTATATTCCACCGCTTCATGAAGTGCTTCATATCTGAAATCGCAGCTCTTTATTTCATCATCCTTTTGTCTATTGATAATTCTGAATCACATTATCTCATAAAGTCACATCATTTCATATTTAATTTTTGATAAATCTGTTTTAAAAACGAATTGCACTTTTTAGAAAAATCGTGTCTTTTTATTAAGTTGTATCTTCTCTCAAGTGAAACATTTCTCTTCTTAAGTAAATCGTATCTTAAAAAAAACTATAGATCATTAATGTTAGCTAGCGTTTGTTTATCTTTCTAAAAGATATCGCTAAGTAGCAATCTGTTTTGTGATTGTTTCTTCAAACATATCGATATTCTTCTCTTTCACATTCCAGAAGATCAACTGAAATGTCTTCTTTTAATATCTTAACACATCCTTTATTTTCAGAATCGATGTTATTTCTTCAGATTTGCATACTTGTATCCTCTAAATCTGTTCTTATTTCTTCTTTCTTTCTCAGAATTATGTTGCTTTCTCTAAGTCTTTTAAGTTCGAAGACTGAATGATTTTCAATTAGAATTTAATTATCTTCCAAACATGCTCACGCATATATTTGCACGATTTGTGGCATCAATGACAATATTTCTAACAGATCCTACTCCTAAGATTCAAAGGGAGTATCCTGAAGAAATCATAAATGAAAACCAAACTACTCCAGAAGAGAATCCTAATAACAACAACAAGAGGAGACCACTTTGGGCTAGAAAGATGATTAAGGAAGCTGAGAATCATACAGCACTCAAAGGAACTTTTAGAGAAAGTAAGAGACCCAAAAGATTCTCAAGCTATGTTGCCTTAATGAATGAGATCATTAGTTCAAAACCAACTAGTGTTACGGAAGCTCTCGAGCATCAAGTGTGGAAAGATGCTATGACGGAAGAGTATCAGTCCATTTTCAAAAATGATGTATGGGATATAGTACCTAGACCAAAGAGAAATTTGTTGTCTCTTCCAAATGGCTCTTCAAAATCAAACATGTTGTTGATGGCAGTATAGAGAAACACAAGGCACGTTTTGTGGCCAGAGGTTTCTCACAAAAGGAAGGTATTGATTATGAAGAGACATTTGCACCTGTTGTCCGGTACACCTCTGTGAGAGCAGTAATAGCTATTGCAGCAGCTAAAGGCTGAAAGATCCATCAAATGGATGTGAAAACTGCTTTCTTGAATGGGACCATTGAAGAAGAAGTCTATTTAGAGCAACCTGAAGGTTTTGTGATACATAAAGCAGACTCACATGTATGCAGATTGAAGATAAACAAGCTCCCAAAGTCTGGTATGAAAGAATTGATAGCTATCTTTTGGGACTAGGATTTTCCAAGAATGATGCAGATCCAAATCTCTATTTTAAGGTAATTAAAGGTGATATGTTAATACTAATTTTATATGTTGATGACTTGCTAATAATAGGAGAAGATCACCTTATTACTCAATGTAAAAAGGACCTGGCTTCAAAATTTGACATAAAAGACTTGGGCATTTTACATTACTTCCTGGGGTTAGAAGTCTGGCAGAAATCAGATGGTATCATTCTAAATCAAGGAAAGTATACTATTGATATTTTGAAGAAATTTGGGATGTTAGACTGGAGACCCATGTCTACACCTATGGAAACCAACTTACACAAACTGAAAGAAGCAGCAGCAAAATCAAAATTTGCAGATCCTACTCTCTATAGACAGATAATTGGATCATTAATGTACTTTGGTTAACACCAGACTGGATATTTGCTATGCAGTGAATGCCCTAAGCCAGTTTATGTGTGAGCCAAAGGAAATTCACCTTGTTGTTGTGAAGCATATATTGAGATACTTTCAAGGTACTATTGGATATGGTCTTAAATACAAGAATGTCAACCTAGATTTACATGGATACTCTGATTCAGATTGAGCTGGAAGTGTAACCGATCGGAAAAGCACATCAGGATGTTACTTTAGTTTAGGATCGGCTATGATCTCTTGGATCAACAGGAAACAGTCTTCAGTGGCACAAAGCTCAACAGAAGTTGAATATACTGCAGCCTCTATGGGAGCAAGAGAAGCAGTATGGCTCCGAAAATTGCTTGTGGGATTATTTGGTGAGTCCCTGAATCCTACTATTATCCACTGTGACAATCAGAGTTGCATTAAGCTTTCAGTGAATCCAGTATTCCATGATAGATCAAAGCATATAGAGATCCCTTACCACTATGTAAGAGACAAGGTAGAAAGGAATGTGATCCAGTTGGAGTATATTAGTACAAATGATCAAACAGTAGACATTCTCACCAAGCTTCTCTCCAGAGTTAAAGTTGAACACTTCAGGAAGAAACTTGGTATGGTTGAAATGTAAATTATTATTGAGATTGAGATTCAAATTGTTTATTTTGTACTAATATATTTAAAAGATGTTTAATGTGTAAACTCTTTTGTCATGTGTGTCACTCCAAAACTTTATGGGATAATGAACACTTGTATTTTGACATTGTAAAGTGATGACTCTACAATGATTAGTTTCACTTATCATGATGGATATCGTGTGACTTGATATCTATGGATATGTCATGATAGTATCTCGTGGACATTTTAATAGATATCATGAGACTTGATATCAATTAAAGATCATTATGATCCTTATGGGATAATCATGGTGGATAAATGTATCCGTGGATATGCCATGATTTATTATGGTAGACATTATGAGACTTGATGTCAGTGCACATACCATAATCAAGATGTGTTATGAAGAATGTTATGTGACTTAACACTCTTAGAAGCATACCATATCTCCTGATATCACGAGTAAGGTGATATCACTATATACTTGGTTAGAGTTATCTTCCCTAGCTAAGAGGGAGTGTTGAAATAAAGTAGCATCGGTCAGATATAAATGATGATTGAATATATTCAACATCATCATTTATATATATCGAAATCGCTACATCCCAAGTATTGTTTTCGATCTGCATTTAGAGGATATAAATTGCATATATAAATCTAGATCGAGTTCCAGATTGGATAACATTTATTTGTACAAAGATAAATATAAATCGAACCTTCATGTTTGCTAAGTAACTAAACCGATTGATGATCGATTGTCTTAGTTAGACGAAGAGGCACAATAACTGAGACGTGTCCGCTCATGGGACGTGTCTCCCTATTTTATATTTATAGCAGATCCGATCCACAAGAACATCATCGAAATTAATAAATGTTCTGCTCTTGAGGATCGAATATCAATAAAAGAAATTCAGACTTAGAAATCCATAATACATACATCCAAGATTTGATTTGACTCCAACTTCATAATTTCAAGTTCATTATTCTGTTTATAATCTAATCGATTTGATCAATATTGAACATGGCCGAAGCACTAAGTAGGTAGATTGACCAACCATGAAGAAATGGAATGTGGACGGGCCTGGCGATTGCTAGAGGGATAGAACCAATGATGCATCTGCAATTCACAAATGACACCGTGTTGTATGGAGTGGCCACATTAAGGGAGGCGAAGGAAATCAGAGGAGTCTTGGCGAAATATGTGGAAGTGTCTAGCCAAAAAATAAACAAAGAGAAATCCAAAATTTATTTCTTTCCTTCCAAAAAAAGGATCAAAAAAAAATAGCAAAAAATTTCAATTTTACAAGACACAATGTCGTGCAAATATCTTGGAGTGTCAGTGTTCAAAGGCATTGTAAGAACCAATTTGTGGGAACAAATAACAAGAATAAGAGAAATCAATGGCTTGGAAGGGGAAGTGGTTAACGTTGGGAGGTCGAATCACAAAGATCAAGGTTGTGTTGGCAACAATTCTGATATATAATATTTCATGTATACAGCGAACTACTAATGTGTCATCCTGTCTAAATAGCATGTTTAAAAAATTCCTATGGGATGGAGCGAATGAGAAGAGACGTGTCTCGTACATTGGGATGCAGTATGTAAGAACTATGAAGACGGAGGGGTGGGCATAAAAAAAAAATCCGTTTCCAAAATATGGCATTGGGGGCCAAATTAATATGGAAAATGGTGGAATCCCCTACAAAGCTATCGTGCAAGATAATGCAACATAAATATTTGGACAGTGACGAACCAAATAGGATCTTGACTACGGCCAACCCTCCCAGCGGATCAAACATATGGAGGTTTATGATAGAGTGCAGACATGTAATCACTGATCATCTATCATGGCAAATAAATAATGGTGGATCTGCAAATTTCTAGGTGGATTCATGGGGTGGACATAAGCCACTAATTGAACGGCCCGAGCTTCGGGTATGCATGGAAGACTTGAGTTCTTCTATTGGGAGATGGTGAAGGATTACATTTACATAGACGAAAAGGAGTGACATAAATGGATTGATTTTTATGTCCTCCCAATTGAGGAAAATGCAAAGGAATGATTGAAGGTTCAGGTTGCTACCAAACCAATCAGCCTAAAAAAAGAACTAGATAGAATTATATGGTGCGGTGCTAAATCGGGAAGATACATAGTAAAACTTGGATATCAAATTCAGAGATGTATGGTGGACGGATCATGGCCAAAGAAATTATGCTAGGGTAAATGGGTGCTACCAAAGGCTAGAGCATTCATGTGGACAGCTCTACACCAACAAATCCTAATTGGTGGCCGCCTAAAGTCAATGGGGATTACTAGCCCGCATTGGTGTGTGATGTGCAAAGAAAGTGGTGAATTTACTAACCATCTATTACTAAACTGTTTGTTTGTTGAACCATGTTGGAATTGGCTGGCCAATAAACTTGGATGGATAAGTCCAAGAAAAGATAATTTGATGGACTTTCTAATAAGTTGATCAGGAAACCTAAAAGAAATAGAAACGGGGATTTTGGGGGCAGTATTCGGACTACTTGCCCTGCCATACTCATATGGAACATTTGGAAAGAACACAATAGAAGAATTTTTAATGAAACGGCAAATGTTGTGGAAAGTGTAATTGACATTATAGAACAAAATATCTCAAAATGGATGAATGCACACGTTAAAGAGCGAAAGAAGAAAATGTTTACATCATCGAATGATAAACTGATGTGAAAATGGCAAACATTTAAAGTCCCCCAATTTTTTTACTTTGCCTCAAATCATAATTCTAAAAGGGCAAAGGCTAGGTGGACTCTTCCACCTAGTGGATGACTAAAAATGAACACGGACAAGGCATTTCGAGGGAACCCAGGAAAATTAGGGGCGAGATGCATAATTTGAAACGAGCATAGGAAACTAATACAAGAAAAATCGATCAAGTTTGTGGACAGGACGAACAACAATGTTGAAGTTGAGGCAATTCTGACAAGATTACAGATGTGCAAAGATCTGAAGTTAATAGGTATAGACATTGAAAGTGATTCTATGATATGCATAAATGCAATCAAGAAGGGCAGAACAGAGAATTGGTTACTACAACCAAAAATTACAAAAATAAGAGCGTTACTCGATGAAATCAAAGACTTTTCATTTGTACATATCTTCAAGGAATCCAACAAAGCGGCTGATTTCCTAGCTAACTAGAGAATTGATCAGAACGAAGAGTGTATCACGGATGATTGTGTCATGAGGTGGAGTGGATTGGAGAATAATATTGGTTTCTGATTTAGCAATAACAGGATAACGCCAAAGGAATATGTTAAGCCCAAAAATCACAGGATCCATGAGAATTTGGCAAAACTCTGCATCAATATCTAGGGATTTAGACATAAAGCAATTTGCTTAGATATGCCTCAAAGATGAGGAAGGAAAAAGATAAATTGGGCCCATGGGAAGCTATTAGATCGGCAGACATGGGGAAGCAAAATGGCCAAAAGCGACATAGCAAAGATAACATGCCAATACCTTTAGGAGTCTGTGAAGGATCAAATAAGGAGGCTATTTCAAATCACAGATGAAAATGGGGTGAATGCAATCTTGGCAATTGTTGGCTCAAGTCGTTGGTCCAAGGGGCATGTTCATGATAGTTTGGTATATGAAATTTCTTCTACACAATAGTGGACGCATTAGGCGACAAGGTGCTTGCCAGTGGATTGATTCTCGTGCTTCTAAAACCAAAGCTTTGTTCGTTGGCGCGACAAGCAATCAGAAGAATGTTGAACCATCCCAAACAAAGAAGGATAGCAGAAGTGTTTGATTTGGCTATGGCAAAAAAGAAATCCATAACTATTGAAGCCCTCCAACTTTTAGGGAAGGTGTTGAGAGGGATTACATGGGCACCTTCCATTTCTATCTAAGCAATTCTGGAGACCTCCTAAATCCATAACAAAATGTGAGGAAAAATGAGATTGCAAATGCACTCATTTGTCTAAAAGCTTGGAAAGCATAATGTAAGCTCTATGGGCATTTTCTAAATTTAATATAATGGGATTGTCCCCAATGACAACACTTTGCCTATCAAAATAAAAACAAACATAAAAATAAAAAAATATGTACCTAAAAAATATAATTAATATATTGCAAACAATTATAGTTATTAAAAACTTATTATAATTTGTCTATATATATTTTACAAAGTTAAATAATAAAATTCTATATATTTATAGAATTTTATTATTTAAATTTTTAAAATATATATAGGCAAATAATATATATTTTAAAAAGTTAAATTTATTAAAATCTTAAAAATCAAAATAATATTTCAAAAGTTCTAAATATATAATTAACTATTTATACACTATATTTATTATTTATATATATGTTGTAATTAACAAAATCTAAAATCTAAGTTTAAAAAGTTTGCAATTTTTTATTTTTTACATAAAATAAATTACTTTTTAAATAAATCTTGTAACCTACTTTGCCCTCTTCAACAAGTGCCACGTAGTACGTACTGGGAGTACTTGCTTTCATAGTATTGTAATGAAATTTTGTTGTGAAGAAGGTTTGATAGATGATTTGACATGACATAGCAATTTAGAGGTAGGTTAGTAATAATTTGAGATCAATAAACCCTACAAACTTAATCTATTTTAGAGAGTGAATATTATATTAATTTTATAATTATACAATTTAGATTTACAAAATACTATTATATAAATATATTTTTTTTACATTTAATTAAGAATATTTGTTAAAAATAATTTTATTTTAATATAAAAAATATTAACTTTAGGCATTCAATTTGATTAAATTAAATTAATAAATCAATTATTAGCATTACTTATTTTTAGTAAATAAAAATAATAGAAAATAAACACTTATAATAACTAATGCTTGTATTCTAAGATACTACATGTCTATATTCGAAATGGGAGGAAATGGAAACTACATATCAAATACAATTTACATATATTTTGAAAACATTAACATATTAAAACAAAATTTACATAATCATTTAAAATACATGCCTATATTCTAACCTGGTGGAACAAAATGGGATCAAGTATAATAACACCGCAAGTACTAATAAAATCAAAGAATCATGAAATCTTAAAGACTGGTATGAAGCTACACAAATTTATCTGAGGAAAAAAAAACTAAAAAACTATTTTAAAGATAACCATTTAAACGAAATTGTTCTTCTGAAATACAATCCGAGGAAATGATCATATTTTTTAATAACAGTGCCTGAAGGTTTTTAAGCCTGATGCAATGATCAAGTACCAGTTTCTACAGCACCATGGAGGAGATTTCAGTTATGCTAAACAGCTGCAAGCTTTTTTCAAGTTTAATATGTAATCGAAACTTTGATGCTTTGTGGTATAGGTTATGTGAATTGCTGATTGCTCCAGCATACTCTGTTATTACTGGTTGGCATGGTTATATGATTTACTTGTGAGTTATACTCTTGCAGTCTTTAGTGCTGCTTTGTTCATTTCTTTGCAGTCCGTCTTTTAGACTGCATTCTTTCATTCTTTTTTTCATTGTTTCATTTCAGCTTTATTCAATATGAAAAAAACTACACAATCTTTACCAAGCCAGCGGCAAAATATTTTAAAAATATTCATGTAAATGAAATATGATCGGATGTGATTTTCAATTGTTTGAGAATAACATACATGTCTGTCATGTCTGCCCTATCGCTTAAAAGAAACCCCAAGAAAAAGAGATTGAAACTCTCTATCCCAAAAAATTATAAAATATCCCAAAATAAAACTAGAATAAGTTTGGGAATTGACTTACCTGAAGACAAAGACCCTGAGGAAAACATAGCCATCAAAACCTGCACGTTCCAGGATATCAGCGTCAGAAGCCCTCCACGCTCTGACAATCCACCATGCAGATGGCACAAACCTCTCTAATGCTCCTCTCTGCTTGGCTCTCTCCTCTGCCACCATGCGAGGGGCATACACAATTACATTGCCTCGCTGCTTTCTCAATACAGAGTATAATGACCAAAGTAGAATGCACAGACCCACATTTATCCCTACGGATGTAAACAGAGCAGACACTAACATGTTTACCCTCCTTTTTATCTTTCAATCCAATTCAAATCAGCTCAATTCAACAAGCCCGATCCAGGAATGCTAATTTGGGAATCGTGCATTTTCCCCAAAATTATCAGCAGCTACTGTGAAGTCTTGAACAAATTACCCAACATCAGCTACGGTGCATAACAAGAAATTTTGCTGTAGCAACCACTGTTAAGTCTAGAATAAGGGTATTGGACATTTTATGAGAAGTTTTTTATTCAATAACTACTATCGAGTTTAGATCAAACTACACCATACAAAAATAGTGATTCAGAAAATTACTATGAAGTTAAAAACACTGGATAATCGATTTGGGTGTACCGAACTTTTGACTGTGGAAACTGTATTGTGAAGTTTAGCACATTGGGAAACGGGTATTCGGTCTAGAAGAAATTTTAGATTCTTCGACTACAGTTAAGCTTTGATTAAATTAAGCTCATTCGGATCGAGGAATTGATTATGGCTCAACTTTTCCTGATTTGTTGGTTCACACCTAACAGTCCTGTTCTCTCTCATCTACAAGAATTTGAAATGGTCTGGTTGATTAAAAGAGGTGTTCTTTATTCCAAACATAATTCCAACTCGGAAGTAGTAATAGCCCTGCCCACAAGCAACCGCCATCGGATATTTTAAACCTAAACATAAAACTATCTTTGGCACCATCGTATATTAGATTTATGCCGCTTTTTATTTGATTGATATCTCTACACGTGTCCGAGAGTCCCTTTTTGGTGGGGCCATGATCTGCAACAATGCGCCTACGTTTCATAACGGCAAAAGCTTAAAAGTTGGAACATGTGATTTTCATTGTCAATAATACATGCTTCATCATTACTAATTATATTTTTGTAATGTTAGAAAAATTTATATCCGGCCCTTAGGTTTGGGTCTATTTTGATAAGGGTTTACTCTATATAAAAATATAGTTTTGTGGGAATTTATTTATTTTATATTGTATAAAAGTTGTTTATAATAGAATTTTGAAGAAGAATGAAAGCAATTATATAAAAAATCATAAAACTGAATTTTTATATAAGGATTACAGGGACAATTAATAAGACAACATACAAATAAAATAATATAAAAACTTATTAATTACAAAATGTACATCAATAACACAAATAGTCATCCCATAGCATTCAATTCTCTAATTACCTTGTAGCTAAATGATTTGTATTTTGAATTGCTCCAAGTGATACATGGCTTCTTTATTCATCTATATCATTATCTATAATTATGATGCACTTTGGAAGTTTTATTTGAATGGTTCTAAAATAATGTTGCTTTCAATTAAAAGATCTATTTGTCTCTCTTTCTCCTCCTTTGTCTCATTTTCTCCCTCTATCTTTCTTCTCTTCTTGTGCCACTCCATATCTCTTCTCTATCTCCCTCTCGTTTCTCTCTTCTTTTGTTTTTTCTTTTTTTCTCTCTCTATCTATTTTCCTCAACTATGCAATGGGTACATTGAAAGAGGTCTTAAAGTGACTTATCATATCCTTAATCAAATGACATGCTTCCTTGAGCATAACTCACAAGGATACATGTTATCTTTGGATTGTTGGCACAAAATGACTAACCAATACTCTCTCTCTCTCTCTCTCTCTCTCAGTTTGAAATTTATTTTACTATATAAATTAAAATTAAAAAATAATTGTAATAACTTTTAATTATTTGTACTTCATAAAAACAAATAATTTTTAAAAAAAATTCAAACTTAAATCTTAATTGAAAAAATACATAAAATATACTAAATGTTAAGTCAAAATATATCAAAATTCAAATATTAATAAAAATTGATAATAAATAATTAAATTAAAAAGTAAAACTAATTTTTTTTAATTATTAGAATTAAAATATTAAGAAAATGTGTACCTAAAAAATATAATTAATTTATTACAAACAATATTAGCATTAAAAATAAAAATTATTATAAAATTGAGCATAAATATAGTTAGATTCTTAAAATAAATTAAATTTAAAAAATTAAAAATGTACTTCAAATAAAATATAAAATCATCCAAAGGAACAACAACAATGTCACAACTTAACAGGCACACTATTTTTTTAATTTATTAGAATTAAAATATTAATAAAATGTGTACCTAAAAAATATAATTAATTTATTACAAACAATATTAGCATTAAAAATAAAAATTATTATAAAATTGAGCATAAATATAGTTAGATTCTTAAAATAAATTAAATTTAAAAAATAAAAAATGTACTTCAAATAAAATATAAAATCATCCAAAGGAACAACAACAATGTCACAACTTAAAGGCACACTATGGGATGAACCCCTATATGAATTATTATTATTATTTAAACAATTATATTTATTAAAACTTATTATTATTTGCACATATATATAATTATTAAAAAAATAAAAAATAGACTTAAAAAAGCTTTAAGGATATAATTTATTATTTATATATTAGTATTTATAATATAATAATTATTAATATAAGACATGGAATGACCTGTAGGAGATCCTTCGTCGGGACTTGGCCCAATTTGAGGATAAGATTAATAGGTGAACTATGGTTCAGAGATATGTTTGGATTTCTTTGTTTCCTGAATTAGTAAAGGATGGTCTAGGAATCCATAACAAATGAATGAATGAAAGGGAATTTTAAAGGCATCCACGAGACCAAGTAGTCTAAGGGACCAAATAACACAACATTCACACATTTTCAAGTTCCTTTCGATGTCAACTCTTTTATTGTGTATCTTGACCAAGAAACTTGTCATTTTATGGAGTCTTGTCTCCTCAAATAGCCCATTCAAACTACCCTCCTTCAAAATGTTTTCAAGCTAAATACGAATATCCTCATGTGTTGCACAATCAAAGATGAAGTATCGCTCAGTTTCAACCACCCTTTTGTTGCAGATAATGTAAATTATTTCTTCCCATTCCTCCTTGGGGACCGTCCATCTACTTGTCTCACATCTAAGATGATGGGAGTTAGTCCTCAATTGAGCAACTAAAATTTTAGCTTTACCCTTAATCACAACCTTTAGATAAGTTTTCTCATCATGATCCCCTGTGGGGTTGAACTCTTTGACATGTGGCGACTGATCATTCTATACTGTTCACTCTTCATGTATCCTTGCCGGGGTCCGGGTCCGGGGCTGGGTCGGGCCCCGGGCGGGGGTTTGGGGCGATAGCCCCCAAGAAAAAATTTTGTCCTGCTTTTTCGCGAAATTACTGAAAAAGGGAAAAAACCCCGATTTTGTATAACCCTAATTTATAAAGGGTTTAGGATAGAGTTACAGTATCATAAGAAACAGGCGATTATTCGCGATATTGTAATAGGGTTTTGCACTGGTTAATAATATCATTGGATGGTTGCGGTTTGGTGGATGTAGCCCACATTGAGTGAACCACGTTAAATTCTCTATGTTAATTTTATGTGTGATTTTATTTCTAGTTTATTTGATAAAATATGCGTTTAGCTTTTAGATATCTGCCTTTGAAAACCTAACAATAGTGCACTTTTTTACAACCAATTTGTTTTGTCCACATGGTAATCTTAAACTTTTTTAATACAATTTTTTTCTCTTCATTAGTGTTAGGACATTTGTGTAGATTAATGTCCCTCTTGCTCATCCACTTGTTCTATTTCATCTGAGTCTTTTTCCTACATTATAATTCCTTCTCCACAACCATCTTTGGACTGACGATGCTTATCCATGTTATCAACATTTTTTAAATAGCTTATCAAACAAATTATTGATGATGCCTCCATAGGGAACATACCCACTTCAACCAAAAGGATCTCATAGGGTATTGTTGATTTGACCTTGAGACTCTTATTAATTAAATGTTTTTGGATTCTTTCTACTTGCCTTCACTTGTGGATTGACATGTTATTCCCCCAAACCTCTCAACCATTGAAGACAAATGGCACAACCAACAAACCAAAAAGGATTTTCTTTGTTTTTCAATCTCATAACTCTGCTTTCCTACACCTATTCTAGAGTAGTAAAGAAGCTCTCCACCCACCTTGTATCCTTTTTGCTCTACAAGTCACCCAATTGAGCTTATTGTGAAAATCAATTCCTAAGTACATGTATTCTTCTACAATTTCTAACGAACTTCCCTCAAAGATAAAGTCAAACTATTGCTTCTTCCTTTTCAAAGAAAAAATCATGACTTTAATCTTGTTAGCGTTAACTTGCATCCTGGCCTCATGGAAAAAAGTTCAAGAGCCTTCAAATGCTCTTTCAAACCATGGGTAGTTCTTGCTATCAAAATAAAATCATCTACATACAAAAGCAACTTCACCACATAACCCACCAGCTAGATCCCCTCTCCAATAGAATTGTTTAACCATTCTTCTAGTTTATCAATATATAAACCAGAGAAAGTGGGGGAAAGAGGACACATCTGCTTGACCCCAATGTCACTACCAAAGCATTCAGACATACCTTCTTTAGTTTAGATTTTAGCTCTAACCTACTCATATAGCTTATGAACAAATGCTCTACACACTTTAGGAACTCCAAGTTCCAAAGCTTGTCCCTAGGAATAGTGTCAAAGGCTTTTTTGAAATCCACGAAGCAACATAGAGCTTCTACTCCCTAGGTGTCCCAAAAAATGTCAATGAAATGTCTAAGAGTGATGCAATGATCAATGGTAGAGTGCCTCGATCTAAAGCCAGCCTACCCCTTTGATTTTTTTCTCTTTGTCTACCCATTTGCTAATTATGTGTTCTAACATGCTCCCAAAAAGCTTTCCAAGAAGAGGATTGAACATAATCATATTGTCCTGCTTTTTCGCGAAATTACTGAAAAAGGGAAAAATCACAAAAAAGGAAAAAACCCCAATTTTGTATAACCCTAATTTATAAAGGGTTTAGGATAGAGTTACAGTATCATAAGAAACAGGCAATTATTCGTGATATTGTAATAGGGTTTTGCACTGGTTAATAATATCATTGGATGGTTGCGGTTTGGTGGATGTAGCCCACATTGGGTGAACCACGTTAAATTCTCTATGTTAATTTTATGTGTGATTTTATTTCTAGTTTATTTAATAAAATATGTGTTTAGCTTTTAGATATCTGCCTTTGAAAACCTAACAATAGTGCACTTTTTTACGACCAATTTGTTTTGTCCACATGGTAATCTTAAACTTTTCTAATACAATTTTTTTCTCTTCATTAGTGTTAGGACATTTGTGTAGATTAATGTCCCTCTTGCTCATCCACTTGTTCTATTTCATCTGAGTCTTGTTCCTACATTATAATTCCTTCTCCACAACCATCTTTGGACTGACAATGCTTATCCATGTTATCAATATTTTTTAAATAGCTTATCAAACAAATTATTGATGATGCCTCCATAGGGAACATACCCACTTCAACCAAAAGGATCTCATAGGGTATTGTTGATTCGACCTTGAGACTATTATTAATTAAATGTTTTTGGATTTTTTCTACTTGCCTCCACTTGTGGATTGACATGTTATTCCCCCAAACCTCTCAACCATTGAAGACAAATGGCACAACCAACAAACCAAAAAGGATTTTCTTTGTTTTTCAATCTCATAACTCTGCTTTCCTACACCTATTCTAGAGTAGTAAAGAAGCTCTCCACCCACCTTGTATCCTTTTCGCTCTACAAGTCACCCAATTGAGCTTATTGTGAAAATCAATTCCTAAGTACATGTATTCTTCTACAATTTCTAACGAACTTCCCTCAAAGATAAAGTCAAACTATTGCTTCTTCCTTTTCAAAGAAAAAATCATGACTTTAATCTTGTTAGCGTTAACTTGCATCCCTGCCTCATGGAAAAAAGTTCAAGAGCCTTCAAATGCTCTTTCAAACCATGGGTAGTTCTCGCTATCAAAATAATATCATCTACATACAAAAGCAACTTCACCACATAACCCACCAGCTAGATCCCCTCTCCAATAGAATTGTTTAACCATTCTTCTAGTTTATCAATATATAAACCAAAGAAAGTGGGGGAAAGAGGACACATCTGCTTGACCCCAATGTCGCTACCAAAGCATTCAGACATACCTTCTTTAGTTTAGATTTTAGCTCTAACCTACTCATATAGCTTATGAACAAATGCTCTATACACTTTAGGAACTCCAAGTTCCAAAGCTTGTCCCTAGGAATAGTGTCAAAGGCTTTTTTGAAATCCACGAAGCAACATAGAGCTTCTACACCCTAGGTGTCCCAAAAAATGTTAATGAAATGTCTAAGAGTGATGCAATGATCAATGGTAGAGTGCCTCGATCTAAAGCCAGCCTACCCCTTTGATTTTTTTCTCTTTGTCTACCCATTTGCTAATTATGTGTTCTAACATGCTCCCAAAAAGCTTTCCAAGAAGAGGATTGAATATAATCATACGATAATTGGAAGGGTTATTGATATCACCACTTTTTAAAAGTGGGATAACAACACTAATGGTCCATTCAATTAGGAAAATGCCTTGATTGACGTTGTTAAAGATTCCCTTGATGTGTGGAGCAAGCAACTCAACTCCCCATTTAAAAAATTATGCTTGTAGCCCATCAATGTCTTGAGCCTTACCACTTGCTAACTTCTTTATGCCTTGTTAATATCATCCACTGAAAAGAGCTTCATTCATGTGTCAATTATGGGAGGATTACTTTTCCCATGTGTTTGCTCATAAAGGTGCTTTAAATAATCTAACCAATGAGTATATATGATATTATTTTCTATTTTTTTCTTTTTTCTTGTAGCTCCCTCCAAAATCCTTTGGGATTATGTTTCCCCAAAGATATTAATTATTTTCTTCTTGAAACCACATAACTTTCTTTTTTAGATTTAATCAATTATTCCTAGTTTTTCTTGATTTCTTTGTTTACCTTATTCTTTTTAAGTATTCTTTTAGCAGCCTTGCATCTTTCATCATACCAAGGATTAGTCAGGAAAGTATTTGAAACCTTATTCATAGGACGACATCTCCTACACACATTTAAAGCCTTGTGGATTAAAGAGATCAACATATATTGTTGCAGATAAATCCACTTTCTTCATTGTTTTCTTTGTCCTCTTTATTGTTTTTTCCAACTGAAGGTATTGTTCAAGAGCAACAATAAAGAGTTCTTGATTTTCTTGATTCACTAGAATTTTACCTTGAGCATGAACTTTTTATGCATGTGTTGGGTCTTACCATCATGTAAGTTGTTTGTGTTGATGCCAAATTTAACAAGGAGAGGCATATGATATGATTTCAACTCAAAAGGACATCCCCTAATATTGAACTCCAACAACCTAGAAGTAGAACTCTTCAAGCAGATTACATAATCCACCACACTTTTTCCGTTGTATGTTTTACAAGTGATACCACCAAATCATGGTCATGTTCCCATGCCATTACACATAACCATGTCATACAAGCTACATAATCCTAACAATTCCACTCCAAAGTGTGACACATTCGCACTCTCGTCCTGAGAAGACCTTTTCCACAACTAGTCCCTATTTTCCTCTGACTATAGGGGATTGTTATCATCTCCCCCTTCACTACACAACTATATAGACTGATTTTTTGTTTCCTAGCATTAAAATCGCCAATTAGAACTATTTCTCCTAAGGTGCTAAGAACCAAAATGTCTTTTTTTAAAGCAACATACGAGTCTTCACTATCTAGATTTCTCTTCTTGTAGAACTTCGAGCTTTTGGAGCAAAGTATCAAGCAACCAACCTAATTGTTACCTCATCAACTATTATTTTTCAGCCATATAAATTACCTATTAGGGTCCTATTTTCCTACTTTCACTATTCCACCCCACAATTCTATTATTAGTACTATGATACTTCCATGTCCTTTACTTGTCATAGTCCCCTCATTCCAAACTAAGATTCTATTGTAACCTTCAAAGCCAGTGACTTTGCATCCATCATGTTCATGTTTTTCTATAAGAATGATAATGTCTTTACCCTTTGTTATGTGCCCTAAACCCGATCCTCTCCTCAACAGGTAACCTATGCAATTCCAACTTACCATGTGTACATACTCCTATGGGGGCCCGAATCCCTATTTCTTGTGTGACAACCTCTCGCTGATTTGGGCTTTTCCATTTTTCAACCATGCCCATTTTCCTACATCTCTTACTAATTTTGGTTTCTACCACTCCTTTCTTCTTTCTTCTTGTTGTGTAAATGCCAAGTCTTCATCTAAATAAATGAGTGCCTCTATGAAATATACTCTCTCAAAAAAAATTAATTTTCAATAACAAATACAATGTAACCAAGCACCTGTTAAGGTTAGCTTAACCCAAAACGTTGCATGAAAGAACTCTAACCAAGAATGCGACCTAAAACCACTTAAGGAGGAGGGGCGGGGCATATGGTCAGAGGATCCCTAGGATCTACTGAATCAAAGATTACAAAGATTACAACTGAAAGAGAGAGTAAACTCAACACCAAGAATGTGCACTCAAGATCCTTTAACAAGCGAAGTGCTAACATGTGGTGGAGTGCTAATTGCTGAATTGAAAAAAGATAGGCAGATAACCAACCATGAGAGAATTTTCCACACTACCACCAAACAGTGGGGGGAAAAGATTGCAATTAAAACACTTCAACTGTTGCGGCAGGCATCCACTCAATAGTGGGAATTCTCCAGTTCACAGTGGGTGATAAATGAGAGTACAAGTAAATTCCTCCACACTGGCGGTAAACCGTCCAGGGGTTAAAATGTTGCATTAAATTTACAAGTAAATGCAGTAAATACCATGACTGCACTAGTACTACTAAATCACAACCTTACAATGAAATAAATCTACAATTTATGTGTTACAAAGATATTCAATGCAAATAAAGGAGGATGAGTCTTTCAAGTTTTAATCTTCTCAATTACTGAAAGGGGAGCCAAAATCTGCACATATTGAATTCTGATTATAAAAACCAGCATATTGTAAAAGTAAACCAGCAACTGTAAATCACAATGAAATGTTCATAACTTTCCAAATATACCTCTGAATGATGTGAGACAAATTGCATATGCTTCCTAGATGGTTGGTGCCCAAATTACAACTCCAAGACTGCATCAAAGCTCAACATTTGATTTCGAACGCATCCCAATGTCCTCCTAAATGGTACGGCCTCCTTGCAAGAGCAATTTTAGCAAATAAATTCACAAACTTCAAATTTAAATCTGCAAACCTCCAAGAATGGTCGCCTCTGGTCTAGAAATGGAATGAGCAAACACCCAAAACAAAACAAAACAAAAATCACACTCAAAGTTGCACCAAAAAATGTCCTTCAACCATGAAAGGACCAACAAACACAAATTTTGGAAATAACATCAATTTCTCCAACAATGAAGCTCAATATGTACTTCTGAATGAAGCACACTCTCAATCCATCATCTAGGGAACCATAGTTTCAGGCCCGAAGAGTGGAATAGAATTGCTAAGATTTCCTTTAGCCGGATTCTAGGTTTCAAACCAGCAACATAACTTTGCTTTCCAAAACATAACATAATCAGCTCTCCACAATGCACCAATATATAAATTTCAATGGGCAATGAAACACTCTGAATTCCAAGAAGTCGAATCACTTCAACTTCCCAAGGGACGCCACCTTTAACCATTCACTTTATTGTAAAATAATAAAACATTATTCCCTTCTCGTTAGGCATCCATTTCAATTTGCAACAATAAAGCATTTATTAAATCATTATATGCTCAACATGACCCCTTAATGTCCCCTCTTTAAAACAACATGAAGTTATCAGTCCTAGGCATAGGGGTACAACTTAAAACATGAAATTGACTAAGTATAACACTTTGTCCAAGGAGATAACCAAAACCAATGCCAATACTGAAACTAGAGGATTACCACAAATAGCATGATGACCTGAACTGAATTGCAGATGATGATACTCCCAAAATTAGACTTACTAAAAATAGCCACTGCCAAAAATAGTAAGTTCACTTCAACTCAACAGAAAGCCAAACTGATCGGCCACACCGAACTGCAAAAGATTGAGTTGTTGCTAGAGTGATACTGCTATAAATATACTTGCCAAAAATAGCACATTGCTATAAATAGTAAGTTTGCCAAAACCACATTTGTACGCCAACTGAGTAGTATCATGACTTACTATAAATAGTAAGTGTTTCCAAATATCTTTTAAGCACGAACCGGGCAACCATCATGATTTACTATAAATAGCAAGTGCCCGAAAAAGATGTCAAATTCAAATGCATGTCACACCACCTTTGAGATCTTTGAAAACCTAGAAAAAACCCAAAAACCTTTCTTGTATGCAAGGTGTAAGTCAAAATTGCATGTCATTATTTTAACATGCATGTTACCTCATCCTGAAGCTCTTCAAAAATCCAAAAATCTCCACTAAACATGTGCCAAAAAAACACACATGCAAGCCCTCAAAACTGCATCTGAAACCTCCTATAAAATAGGAAACCCTAATTTCCCATTCTACTTAGCCTACGAGTTTCCGAAAATAGGATAAATTCAATTGTGGAGCATAGGGCTAAATCGAGGACATTACACTCTAAGCAACCCCCTGTTCTTTAAGATTGCAAACGTGTCTTCCATGTTTATTAAGGCAACTCTTACATGCCTATTTATTCCTTCTTTTGTTTTCCTTCCTATCATATTTACTTGTTGAATACAACCTATCCATTTCAACTTGTCCTTAAGAAAGTCTCTCGCTAAAATATCAGTTATCTCTTTCTCACCAACGTCCTTCAAACCTTTGATGATTATATAAATATAGCCTTGTCTTATTTGTCTTTTTCTTCTCTTGTTTGCTTCTTAATTTGTTTCTCAATGGTTTCTTTTTGTTAGATTAATGATCCATTTACAACTTGTGCCCAAGACTTGGCTTCTTTTATTTGTTCTTTTAATTTTTTCTGCTTGCGATGGGTGATTGGAAATCTTCCAGTTGTGTTGTGCCACTACCTTCCAATGTCATTGAACACTTTATTCCTGCTACTTTCACTTATTCTAATGCGTGTTTTGCAATGTTTAGTTCTTATTGTCCCCTTTCCATATTTTTTTGCAGACTTATTATTTTCTCTTTGAGTAATTTGTTTCCCTTTCAAGGTTCCAACTTGCTTCTATAATTCCCTTTAGCTTGATATTATCCTACTACCTCTTTGCTTCTATATACTCAATCTTCTTTTTCATGTTCATGAGCTCATTTACATAAAACTCTAACGACCACAACAATGGAGTGGTCGTGGGGCTATATGGCTCTTTAATACCTTGAGACCCCTCCTCTACTATATGGTACCCTTTAAGAGTGAGAGTTGCATTGTTGCTAAATATTTTTGGTAAAATCATAGTGAGTTTCTTTTACTACAACTACCTCCTCTTTCGAATTTGTCTACTTTGGATGCCCTTAGATTGTTTTGCACTCACAAATATCAACCTTCCATTTGTTTCACATGCTTTAGCTTGATGACATCCTAGTAGCAAAGACTTTCAAGGTCCCAAAATATTCCCTACATGATCAACAAGGTATGAATCTATAGGCCCCCTTTAACTGAAGATTGTGATTCAAGGGTGTGTTTAAACCCTCTTGGAATAACCATCTTAGCAAGGGACCAAAGACTGAAATTGGGAACCATTTATTACAGGTTATAACCGTTTGGGATGAACTTTACTAAACCAAGGGTTTTAGAGTGTTTGTTTTCTAAAGGAAAATGTGTTTTTACCGCAATGGGCCCCTGAAACTTCATATTGAAACTGCCTTGGTAATTTTTTGATGCTTAATCAAGGTTAGCAAAACCCATTTTTTAAAAAACATGGTTAAATAAGTGTTGGAATGCTAGCTTTGAGAAAGGGTAGACAGACGGAAACAAAAAATGTGTTAAAAATACCAAAGACGGAAAAAATGGTGGGACTGACCTGTTCACTGTTGACCACTGAAAATTGGAAACTAAATATTGATATTGGGCCCAAGAGACTGCAACTGACCCCAAACTAGACCGACAAACACCTAGTTTGCACCACTAAGTCAGGTTCCACAAAACAACGACCACTGAAGTTTGATTTTGTTATTTTGTGTTTTTTGCATCATAAGTTATCTCATGTCTTTCTTGTTTTTTCCATGAGAAGTTTCCAAGCTGCCCAATGCACCCTTTAATGAATTTTCTAGGTTGCACAATGCACCTATTGGAAGAAAGAAGCAATATTGTGGGAGAAGGCACAAATGACTCACACAATGATTGAGAAGTTGCACATGTCGAGTTCCATATGTGACTGCAAACAAAGGAGCTTGCAAAACTAGTTGCATAGGGTTTTTAATATTTCATTTAAGGTGACAAGAGTGATCTAAGCCATCGTAGGGGGAAAACACCTATGTCATGCCCACATCCATGATGCCACACTAATGGAGCTATTCCTCTACAATATCACAAAACCTTCAGGGACTTCAAATGGGGAGTGAGATACACGAACAATTTCATTGTCCCACAGTTTCAAGAAGAAGCTCTAAACGTCATATCTAGCCTAACCAAGGACTCGAAAGAGGGACTAGTGGGACCATGAGAGATATCATATGCATAACCAAAGCGAAAAAAATTGAGGACATAAAACAAGCGATCACACTGATCAGAGATGGTCTAAGAAGAAACAACTTGGAGACTTATGCTTTCTTCATGACCCACAATGAAAATCTTTTCACCCCAACTTAGATAAAACGACTGCAAGAAGTGTTCAAAGACCTACAAATTATCCTCCATGTATACGCCTAACTATAAATAGAAATGCTAGAAACAATGTACTATTTTATTTTTTAATATAATATAATGAAATCTACCTCTTGACAACAAATCATTACATATATATATATTAAAAATTATAATAATATTTCAAAACTATATATCTTATATTGTTTATATATCTTATTTTTAAAAGAAATTGAAAAATCTAAATTTAAAAAGTTTCAAGGTTTTAATTTTTTAAATATAATAAAATAAATTACTTCTTATTCACCCTTTCCGAAACTCCATGCAACACGAGAATAAACTCATTAAAATGTCTGAGAGACTTTTACCATAAGGTTGTTTAAGCAGTTGGATTGTTATGGTAGAACGGTTTGAGTTTTAGGTTCAAATCCCTCTCAATATAGTTATGAGTGCACTTGAGTGCAAACCAGGTTTGAAATCTTAAAAGACTGGTATGAAGCTGCACAAATGTTTTAAAAAAATAATCTGAAAAACTAATTTAAAGATAACCATTTGAAAATTGTTCTTATGAAATATGATCATCGGAGGAAATGATCATACTTCATAATAACAGTGCATTTGTCTGAGAAGGTTTGAAATATTAGAAAGCCTGATGCAAACCTCCACAAATTTTATCAAGCCAAAAAAAATAAAGAATCGGAAAAATATTTGAAAAATAGCCATGTAAATGAAATTGTCATTCTGAAATATGATCGGATATGGGTAACATACCTGTGTGCCATGTCTGCCCTATCGCTTAAAAGCAACCCCAAAAAAGAAAGAAAGATTGAAGCTGTCTACCCCAAAAATTTAAAATCGAAACTGAAACTTTCCGTCCCCTAGTAAAATTATAGCAAGTTTGGGAAATGAGTTACCTGAAGACATAGACCCTGAGGAAAACATAGCCATCAAAACCTGCACGTTCCAGGATATCAGCTTCAGAAGCCCTCCATGCCCTGACAATCCACAATGCAGATGGCACACACCTCTCTAATACTCCTCTCCGCTTGGCTCTCTCCTCTGCCACCATGAGAGGGGCATACACAGTTGCATTGCCCGGCTGCTTTCTCAATACAGAGTATAATGACCAAAGTATAATGCACAAACCCACATTTATCCCTACGGATGTAAATAGAGCAGAAACTAACATGTTTACCCTCCTTTTTCTCTTTCAATCCAATTCAACTCAGCTCAATTCAACAAACCCCATTCAGGAATGCTTATTTGGGAATCGGGCATTTCCCCACAATTCTCAGCAGCTACTGTGAAGTCTTGAAAAAATCACCCAACATCAGTTACGGTGCATAACAAGAAATTTTGCTACAGCAACCTCTGTGAAGTCTAGAATATGGGTATTGGGCATTTTATGAGAACCATACGAAAATAGTGATTCAGAGAACTACTATGAAGTAAAGAACACTGGATAATCAATTTGGGTGGGAGTACCGAAGTTTTGACTCAGGAAACTGTATTGTGAAGTTTCCAACATTGGGAAACGGGTATTCGGTGTAAAAGAAATTTTAGATTCTGCGACTGCACTGAAGGTTTGATTATATTACGCTCATTCGGATCCACGAATTGATTATGGCTCAACTTTTCTTAATTTGCAGGTTCACACCTACCAGTCCTGTTCTCTCTCCTCTCCAAGAATTTGAAATGGTTTGGTTGATTAAAAGAGGTGTTCTCTATCCCAAATATGATATCAACGGGAAGTAGTGATAGCCCTGCCCACAAGCAATCGCCATGTGTTATATAACTATCTTTGGCACCATCGGATATTAGATTTATGCCCTTGTTGATTTGATTGATAGCTCTACACGTGTCCGAGAATCCCTTTTTGGTGGGGCCATGATCTGCAACCACGCACTATGTTTCCTAATGTAAAAAAGTTCGAAGATGGAATATGTGATTTTCATTGTCAATTATACATGCTTCATCATTTTATATCTTGGGCCTATTTTTTTCAATTGGAATAGACAAGAAAAAATTAAAAAATAAAGCTAGAATAGCAAATAAATATGAGAAAAAAGATATTTTTATTTTTTTTTGTCATATAAGGAATATTTTTTCTTTTATATGAGGAAATGTTTGGAAGAAGCAAAACAATCAAATTACGAAATTGAATTACATAGTCTATTTTGATTAGGGTCTTTTGTATGAAAATTATAGTTTTGTGAGTATTTGGGTCTTTGATTAGAGTATTTTGTATGAAAGCTATAATTTTGTCAAATGTTTGGATCTATTTTGATTAGGGTATTTCGTATGAAAGGTATAGTAATTGTGTAATTTATTTATTTTATATTGAACAAATGTGTTTATAATAAAATAAGCAGTCAAAAGAATTGTGAAAAAGAAGAATAAAGAAAGACTAAATTTGAAAAGGATGTAGGTCACAATACAAACAATTAAATAAAAACCACAAAACTAAACTTATATACATAAAGATAACAGGACTACTAATAATAAGACAACGTACAAGCAAAACTATACAAAAACTTACTAATTACAAAAATCGTATCACTAAAATTAATGGTCAAATTGCGGGCTTTGGCAAATGGTCCCAAAGGATCCAAAATGTATGAATTTTCAAAAAAATGATAATCATCAAATAGAAGCTCGAGGAATGGAGTAAGAACTATTCTAAAACATATTCAAGGAAAAATAATTAAGATTTCAACAAAAAAATAATTACTCATGGGATGACGGTGGTAGAATATGAAAAGGAAAAGGAGCTAATAGTAGCACACTCAAAAATCCTAGCTAAAGAAGAGATATATTAGAGGTTAAAATCAAGGGAAACATGGCTCAAAGAAGGAGACCTCAACACCAATTTTTTTCACAAATCCACAAAGATAAGAAGACCCTTGAACAAGATCATTATGATCCAAACAGAAGGTGGCCAACAATTAAACAAGCTAAACCATATCAAGACAGAATCGGTTAACTACTTTCATAACATCCTTGCAAGTGCAAATGCTTCCAAACTAAAGGGTGTTGAAGAATTTTTAAATGTTATCCCAAATTTGGTCACAGAGGAGGACAACCGACGATTGGTGGCACCAATAACAAAGGATGAAGTGACACTTGAAAAATTTCTTGGCCTCGATGGGTTTTTGCCAATCTTCTACCAAGTTTTTTGGGATGCAATTGGCGACAATCTATGGAGGGTCATTGTTGACCAACAAAAGTCTAAGAAGATACTAAAAGATATAAATACTACATTGCTTACCTTGATCTTGAAAAAGACTACTCCAACTTCATTCAAATATTATTGACCAATATCGTTATGCAACACAACATATAAGGTCATCTCAAAGGTAATAGAAAATAGAAAAATCAATTATTCCCAAAAAGTATTTCAGAGGAGCAAAGTGGGTTTACACCAAGTTGAAACACAATTGATAACATTATCACCACACAAGAGTTCATCCACTCCATCACCACAACGAATCAAAGAAGCATGGTTGTCAAACTAGACATCAAAAAATCCTATGATAGAGTGAACTAGAGATTTCTAATGAAAATATTAGAAAAAATTAGGTTCAAGAAAGAATGGTTATTGTGGACTTTCAATTGCATATCAATTGTGAGGTACTCCATTCTAGTTAATGGATCACCTTGTAATTTCTTTGAATCCACAGAAGGGCTTAGACAAGGGGTTACAATTCTCCTTTCACATTTGTTATCATGGAAAAATATTTAGGTAGGGCTATCAAATATTGTGTCAACAAAGGAAGATAGATGGGGGTGAAGGTGACAAATTTGCTCCCATATATTACTCACCAACAATTCATAGAAGACACAATACTTTATGGTCAATCTAAGGTATAAGAGGCATCCACTATCTAAACCCTCTTGTAAACTTATGATGTTGCCTCTCGACAGATAATTAAAAAGGAAAAGTCACGTATTTTCTTCTTCAATACCAAAAGATCAACACAAAGGCGTATAAAAGCAATCTTGAATTTCAAGATAAAATAATTACCATGCAAATATTTTGGGGTACCTTTGTTTAAAGGAGTAATCAAGTCCAACATATGGGAAGGCACAATCGACAAAAGCATAAATAGAGCCACATCTTGGAAGGGGAAGTGGCTCACACTTTCCAGGAAAGTCCAGATGATCAAGGCGGTCTTATTTGTTGTTCCTATTTCTCAACTCTCAAGCACACAAATTCCAAGGAAATCTAAGGACCAACTAGAGAGTATAGTGAAGAAATTTTTATGGGAAGAGTCAAATGAGGAAAAGTGAACCCCCCTAATTGGATGGTAGACTGTTTGTAAGGGAAAGGAGTATGGTGGGGTGTGAATTGAAGAAATTGAAAAAAAAGAATATTGCTCTAGAAGAAAACTAGTCTAGAGGATGTATAAAGACCACTCTATAAAATGGTGTCAAATCTTAAGGAAAAAGTATATGGACAACAATGCCCAAGAACTTGAATCTTTACTAACACTAACCCCCTACATGGCTCCAATGTACGGAGTTTCATGTTAAAATGTAGATTCCCTTATTACAGATCACATATCTTGGGTAATAAAAAATTGGTCCAAGGAAAAATTATAGGTGTACTCATGGAACTCTAATCCACCGTTATCTAATCTAACATTTATAAATACAATTATGGACCAAAAACCAAATTTCTCAAATGTGCAGGTTAAGGACTTCTTAATGCCCTATTCAGCTCAGAGTCCATGGAATCTATAGAAACTTGAAGTGCTAAGAATCTTGGCTAACAATAAAATTTTATTGTTGGAAGAACTTGGAAAATGTAGTGTGGTTCCAAACAGAAAGGAGGACATTGTCATATGGACTAGTTCAAAGAACGGGAGTTACTCAGTAAAGATGGGATACAAAATCCAGATTGTATTTGAACAAGCTATGGAGTGGCTGACTAAGTTGTGTTGGATCAAATGGACACTCCCCAAGGCTGGAGAATTTGTGTTGTTTTCCATCCATAAATGAATCTTAACTTTTGATCACCTAAAAATGTTAAGAATTGTTGGACCTTCAAGATGTGTTATGTGCAAAGAAAGTGAAGAATCTGCAAATCACTTGTTAGTGAATTATCCCTTTACTAAATTTTGTTTCCATTGGCTCCAAAAGTGCCTTAAATAGTTTGGTCCTCTCCAAAATAGCATCCACCAACTTTTCATGGGTTGGCAAAAAATGAGACAATCTATCTGGGAAGGCATATGGGTAACGAGCCCCTTATTGCTAATATGGGAGATTTGAAAGGAGAGAAACAATAGAATCTTTATTGAGATAGAATTGTTAGTTCCCTCAATCTTGAAAAATATTGAGACAAGTATATGTGAAGTAGTTAGATCAAAAATACAGACTTTGGGACCTAGACTATTCACCTCATGGGATGAGCAGATTGTGAAAGGGCTAGAAATCCATTCAAATCCCATAATGCTTCAAAACCAAATTTCTAGACATGGCCAAATGAGCCATTGTCAAGTGGTTCTTGTTGCCTAAGTGACACTTAAAGATAAATTTTGATGGAGCCATGAAAGGAGATCTCAACATATCTGGTGTTGGGATTTCAATTTAGAATGATAATGATGAATTTATCTGGTCAATTACAAAGACACTAGCATCTGGTTCCAATAATGAGTTTGAATTCAAAGCACTCTTGAGCGGTCTTGAATTTTGCCAAGAAAAACTATTGGTACATGTGGACATAGAAGGCGACTAACAAATGTGTATAAATTCCATTAGGAGCAAGAACATTCTAAATTGGAAGCTACAAAACGTCATATAGTTGATCTCGAGGTTATTGGACACTATAGGGAACTTCACAATATCTGCTATTGTGAAGGACTATGAATGGTGAAATTCCAGATGATGGGGATGTTGTTTATGAATTCTTTTTTTGGTTGGGAAGACATTTTGACATGACAAGGAAAGTTAGCATTCACGAAGCTTAACTCATGGGTTTTGGCCTTTAAAATAGTTTGTGTTGTCCTTCACCTACTGCTCTTCATGGCCGGTCGGTACTCTCTATTGGTCGATGCCACGATTTTAATGGTCACTTCATGTTCTAGCTCTCAAATCAAGATTGATATAGTAAGTACTATGCTTTGTTATTGAGTGAGATCTCTAAATAAGATGAAATAATAAAAAATTTCAAACTACCTCAAATCTACCTCATGGGGTTTTTAAATGACCACACCTTGATTTGGAAGGCATCTCAAAATACAGGTCCCTGGAATCTCATTCCCATGTACATAAAGGGTGGCCACTCAATGCAAATTCATCACATGTTCAACATTAACTCATTTGTTGGGGAGGAAGCAATTAAAAAGGTCATAGGCACTAATCTATTCTCTAGCGCCTACATCCACGACAATGCACTATTGAAAATATTCTTGGAGAATTTTGCAATGGTATTCTAAGATAAGGAGTGGAACTTTCATGTAGTAAATATCATAAAGGCCCATTTGAAGCCAAATATGATGGTGGTAGTAAGGGCTTTCAATAAAGAACTAAAGGTTGGTAGTTTGGTCGATATTTTTGACATTACCATTACCCACAAGAGCAAGAAACTCAAGCAAGCTATCACATTATTTTGGGAAGGTATGGAGAGAGGGAATATGCACACCTTTAACTACTACATAGGTGTACATAGAAAGTGAAATTTTGTCACCTAAGTAGATCACAAGAACATTCAAAGTAGCAAAAGGCCTTTGTTTTCTTATTCATCACAAGTCATAGTCGATTGGATGATGGTTTGTATTTTTGTATGACAATTTGTAGCCTTGTCTTTAAACACACTTATATACACATTTTTATTAAGTTAATGCAATGGACACTACCCCCTTGGTAGAAACTTATCCATAAAAAAAATTTAAACAAATTAAAAAAAATAAAAATATCCAAAAAATACTAGCATCACATGGGATTTAAGAAAGAACCAAAATGTTATTCATAAAAGATAGAAGTTACATCTTATTTATAGTAAATAATTTTTGATACAATTCCCTAAACATTACTCGACATTCTTGGCTTCTTCATCCTTAGAGTTTATTTTAGCACTACAAGAGGCAAGGTGTACATGAAAGTGATCCTCTATGACCTCTTTACTCAAGATAGGTGCATAGCGCCACATCCAAATGGAATGTCACATAATGTAGATGGTTTCTTTAGTTTTATTTTATTTTCAATATTAGGTTCCATTTGTTTTCTAGTGTTCAACTTTATTCAATTCAAGGTTGACACTAAGGTTTCAATGTCACTTAGCTAGATCTCCTCCTTACAAGGTGGTGAAGGGACATCCCTTTTAACTTTGCCTAACTCTTACTCTTCTTTTTCTTCTAGATTATTTTCTTGACCTAGATACTCTCATTTATGATTCCAAAGAAAGAAAAACACTATTAGTTCAATTAATTTTACTTAGTTTAGTAGGCTCATAGATCAGGGAAAACTTTAAGAAACACCCCCTCAATGAAGGTGTAAAATCCTGATGAATCTTGTATACTTCCCAATAAAAATATTAATTTTATTAGCGAATTTTTTCATTTTTCGAGAAAAAAAAATCCCAATTGGCGAATCTTTTATAATCGCTAGAAGTCTATGGAAAATCGTGGCGAATTGCAAATTGTTTTAATCGAACAAAATATTTTTCATTGGCAATTAAAACCTTTTTTCAAACCAAAAAAAAAAAACATTGTTGGCGAATTAACCCTATTTTCAAAAAAAAAAAAAAAAAAAAATCAGTGGCGAAATAAATGGATATGGCAATAAAAAATCAGTGTGGTTGGCAAAAATATCAAATTTTGGGACATATTTTCTTTACATTCAAATTCCTTCATAAAGAGTCTGGAATGCAAACAAGGGTCAACATATTTATTATTTCTAAAGCCAAATGTTACTGCAAATTAATATAATCTATGACTGTTCGATGAATTTTTGATGGACGGTTGTAGTTGCATTCCGAAAGTAAATCTCTGAAGCACTAGGCTTATAAATTGAAACCTCTGGAATAACACTAGAACTGTTAGATTTCCAAAAATCAATGGTTGAGATTTTATTACTTATTAAATCATTTAGTTATAACAACCAAAATAATATTAAGGAACGATCAGAACCATCGAAGAAACTATAACAAGGTGCGAAATATTAAGGAAATATTAAGGAACTAGTGTTACTGAATCACTGATAAAAATTGGTGTGAAATATTAAGGAAATACTAAAGGAGCCTCTTAAGCACATGTTTTTGTACATTCCATCATTTCCATAAAATATTAAAGACCCAAATATTTAACGAACTAACATGGAAACTTATATGGAGTACGGGCTACAAACAAACCATCACAAACCAAAATGACCTTCCACAGGCACCAAATTATGCATTGGTGCAACTAGATTCGTTGATCTTCTTCGCTTTGATTGCATTCAGAATCATCGGACAATCACCACCACATGCACTATGGGCAGGATGGTTTGCTCATTCCTCCCAACTCCTGGTGTCATTCGCTACCCATTCTTCACCAGTGCCCAACTCCCAATCCTCCTTGTTTGAAGACCACCTTTCCCTGTCGAGAGCTTCGGCCACCGCAAATGCCTTCACCCAACCCTTCGCCAGTCTTCGAGAATTTCAGCCGCACGTAGAAGAAAGTCAATACACCTGTCAATCTCCCCCATTGGTTTTTGAGAGTTGCATGGTCCAACGAGTGCACTAGGGGAAACTTTGGTACCGACCATTCATTCCCATGAGCCTTGTAGTAGTGCAGTGACAAAGGGGTCATGAAATTTCCGTCGATGTTGTCTAGTGCCTCGTCGATATTTTCCAACATAGAGTGTTGAAAAATCATTTGGCATAGCTTCTTCCCCCGAGCTTTCAAGACACCCATGTACATGAGCATTGCCAGAAACATGGCGGGTATTTTTGAATTCCCCCTGAGCTTGTGGGTAGCTAGTAGAAATGTTGGGCCTAAAACACCCTTCACCGCCTGGAGAACCAATGGGTGCTTAGACACCATTATCCCTTTTAATCGTTTCTCAGTGATTTCACCACGGAAAGCATTTTGTTGCTTCGTGGAATTTAGAAACAACGGATTCTCCATTGCCCCTTGGTGTTTCTTGAGAGCGCTAAACCAATTTGAGAAAAATGAGCACAACAACCCCTATTTGTAGCAAAATCTCTCGCAGCCTTATGGAGACCGTACCAAGATTCAAGTGGTGAATTAAATGTTTATTTTAAAAGAGGGAGCGCCTAGGAAGAATGTTTTACACAAGGGATGTATAGGCCAAACAATGTTGAATTATCAATGTTATAAAATAATTTATAATAGTGTAAAGGATATTCCATATCTATAGCCAGATTTCAACACAAATCAATCTAACCATGACTGTTCGATGAATTTTCGATGGACGGTTGTAGTTGCATTCCGGAAGTAAATCTCTAAAGCACTAGACTTGCAAATTAAAACCTCTGGAATAACACTAGAACCATTAGATGCGGACATGTGGCGAGATCAAGGCTCATCGGTCATCACTCATTCTGTCTTTTCAATGCCTCGATGTTGTACTTTTCATTTAATTGAAATTCTCAATCTTTTTGAAGAAAGTGTGGTTGTCGTACTGCTAGTGTTGGCAATGGCGACGATTAATGCCATATGTGATATGAACATCCGAAGCAATTTCTTGGACAACTCATAGCTTTAATGAAACAAGATTTGTAATGATTTCATATTGTTTGAGTGGCACTGGTGATATTGACAGCTTGAAGCCTTGAGGTACAATTTTTGTGTAGCCAGACGTTAATCAAATTAAACATTTTAATTGTACATGAATCATGATTATCATTATACCCAGGCTGGTAGCGACACTGGTGGCCCATAAATAGGGATAATGAATAGTGGATAGTGTCATAAGGGTTTTCATTTTCTAGGGTTAATAAGGATTCAGGAAGAAGATAATGTGGTATTATTGGGGATACTGTAAATTCTCCTACCTACAGTTATGTAGTTACAAAGTAATCAGTAAAAGATGAATTTCTTTTCTTTCAAGTTTAGAATGGGTGGAATTGGAAAGAAGTTTATTTGGTTAACCTGACTTCTTAAACAGATTTTGAACGAGGATGAGGAGCTCTGGTGGAGACAAGTGCAATACCATTGAATGGAATTTGTGTGCAAAAGATGGGAGTAGATTTACTACTCCTCTTGTATCTTCACAACTCCCTATTCCCCAACATGGTTCGCCTGGCAAGCCCCATGCATTTATTTTCATAGACACATTTTTATTACATCTTCTGCATGACTCTGGTTCTCAAAGGGGATAAGTACATTTTGTATCTTCATAGCTCCCATTTCCCTAGAATGATTAAAACCCCTTTCCCCTAGCATGGTTGGAAAATCTACCAACAGAAGCTTGGAATCATGAATTTATTTTCAGAGCCACATTTGTATTACGTTGTCACCAACAGAAGCTTGGAGTCATGCATTTATTTTTAGAGTTACATTTGTAGTAAGTTGTCAGCAGCAGAAGCTTGGAAATTGGAATCAATTTGTAATCCATTGTAATGAGCAACAACTTGGAATAAATTATTAAATTATGTATATGTAAAGTGACACACTAACATATGTTATTTATAAAAAATAGGAGCTTGCCTGCTCTATAGCTACTCGTCTTTAAAAAGCTATGTAATAATGTGACATTATAATTCAATTGCAATAAAATAAATGGTTGTGTTGTGTTATTCTTCATTATTCATTTACACTTATAGTAAAGAGTGATTTTCTGAGTTCAGAACTTCAATGTCTATTAATATATTCAAATCAATTTTTTTCGTTTAAGAAATTAAGTAATATACTTTATGCAATATGCACTTGATGATTCATGGTTATATCGGGCCATCGAGGAGTGCAATCATTCGTTCCATTAATGTTTGTGTTACAGAGATGTGCTTACTTTTGTTGACTCTATCGATATATTGGGGAGAGCACCTTATGAGTCAGCCTGATAGAGTATTGTTACACCAATACTAGGTTGTGATCTATTTTCATCGGGCCATCGATGAGGTTGTGATGGGGGTTCCACCGATGAAACATTGTTAGGCCGATGGTATTGAATTTTGTTAGGAATGGGGGAAGGACTACAAGTATGGTATTTCAAATTTGTTTATGGATGGCGGATGCAATGTAGGCTATAATATGGATCTTGTCACACAAATTTCTACAATTTGCATTGATCATAAAATTAAAGTGTGTTATATTTTTGTTGTATATCTATTTAAGAATAATTGCATGCAGATTTAAAATTAAAACATAAAGCAATACAAATGAAAAAAGAAAGTTGTGATCAAATTGACAAAAAACATTATAAACACTACAAGTTGTCGTTATTGACTTCTAATTTGTCGTTGACCTTCTCCCCTGGTTCTCGATATCATTATTCATTTTTTTAAGTCCTTTGCAACGTTAAATTACCGGCCCCTCGCAAGTTGGCCTTGATGTCAATCCTAGCACACTCAAGTTTAAAACGACTTTAAAACACACATGTCATGTTTATTGTTTTAAGTTAATATCATAAATTACTCAAAATTTCAACCATTCGATGAACATTTGATGTATGGTTGTAGTTGCATTCTGGAATGAAATGCACAGAGCAATAGGCTTGTGAACTTAAACCTCTGGAATCACCCTATAACCATTAGATTTAGAAAGATCAACGGTTTAGAATTTGAAACATATAGACCTAAGACGTTTCATTACAGTGAAATTAGTGAAGCACAAGAGAAATATTTAGGGATTTGGAAATAAAACCCTCTTTGGAAGAAATTTTAATTTTTCTGTAAGAAGAAGTTTTCATGTAAGTTGTCTTTTCTCAGAGAAAATTCCCTTGTGATTTAAATGGTAGGAAATTTTATTGTTATTCTTCAAGATTTGATTTCCTATGTGTTTGATTTGGGAAAGCAAGAAGTTATCCTCTTTGTTTGATTTGGGAAAATTTTACATGTAGAGATCCTCTGTGAAATTTGGTTTCCTGTAGGATAAAGGCTTCGGAAGAAATTTATTGCTATTTTGTCTGTAGGAAGTTTATTGCTTTTATCTTTTAGTTTTAATGTCTGGACAAATTGGAAAGAAATCTCTTATTGTTGTAATTGAGAAAATTCATCTTAAAAGTTAAATTCTCTTCAAATTGACTTCTCGAAAGTATTTGTATAATCTGGATATTTTTCCTGTAACTGTTCATTTTGGAAAAAAAATCCCCAATTAAATTTATTGTTTGAAATTCATTAAATATATATATATATATATATATATATATATATATATATATATATATATGTGAATATATATATACATCCGCATATATATATTTAATTATTATATACATCATGTATATATACATCCACATATATATATTAAATACATATATATTTAATTATTATGAAATATTTAATATTGTTTTATGCTACAGTGAAATCGTCATACGACGAGTTTATATCATCAAAGTTTGCATTCTGGGTTTTGATTTTAAAATGATGAGTTGTATTGGGGAGGGTTTATACCCCCCACCGACCCATGGTGGAGGGTGTGGTTGTCTTTGCCAGCACCGTCCACATGTATGTGGAGGGAGCGTTGCCAAAAGGCAGTGCAGCCTCCCCCATAGCTTGGGGTCAGCGGCTGGTGTATATAGTCGGCCTTTGACTTTTTTCTAAAAACAAAATTTCAGTATTTTTCATCCGCCAATTTATTTGAAAGGTTTCAATTTTTATATGTTGTTAACTTTCTAATACATATATATATATATAGTTTATTTATTGTGTTTTTTTTTTTTTGTTTTAATTAAATGATTTTAAATATATGTAATGTATATATTTATATTGATTTATATAATTTTTAATTATATATGTAAATATATATGATTAAGAATATATTTAATGTGAATATACATTTATATATATATATAAATAGTTACATTGGATAAATGTGTAGATAGTTCAGAGGTGCATGCATTTAACTACAGTAGGATAATTATTTTGAAAAGATATGATTTAGTTTAATCAATGTGTGCAAAGGCACATTGAAGATTATTTTACAAGTGATAGAGTCGAATAGGGAAATTGATATTATTTTATTAAAATAATCGAGAAAGTGAAGTGTCAGATAGGATAGACTTTCTTCTCTATTTGCAGAAGGGATTTGTAATCAACTAGTGTTGTTGGACAATTTATAATATTGTGTATCACTGAATGAGAATGGATTTAGGAAATCCAAATGTTAGATTATTTAATGTGTTGATTTTCCTTTGTATTTCTTCTAGTTACTTTTTGGGGGGGAAAATTGGTAAAGTGTAAGTTAGTAAATTGTAAGTCTTCTAGAGGTTCTTTATATGATGGGTGTTGTCGAATTGTGATGTCAATCATTTTAATTTCCCTTGGGTAGTGCGTAGAGTCGTTTCAGTGTTTTACCCGATTTCCATGAATGAAGATTGGTTGCCTCCAATGTTTGGAGTGGATTAGTCGTATGTTGCCTCCTAGAATTGGAGTGGTTGTGTTATCTAGTTTTGTGTGCACTATGGTACCCTTGGTGGTTGGTTGTTTTGTGTGTTGTCAAGTAGAAGAGTGGCTTTCATTAGGGGCCAGAACCCTAAAGAGGTAAGATTGGGTAACCTTCGAAAGTAGTTAATCAAGTGAAAACTTAATTAAAGTATTTAGGGGTTTGGATAATATATCATTCTAAATAAGATAAGTTAGCCTCACTCATAGACGCAAGTGCTTGTTTGGGCTTGGGATGAGTGGGAAGGCCTGGAATGGCAAAGGTCATCTACCTTGTCTTTACGAAAGGTATTTGACTCCGCATAAGTAAGTATGAGGGTCGAGGATCGGTTGAGGTCTCCTGGATACCCCATAATGGGGATTGAGGCTTATGAAGATCCGCATTGGGTAACTCATGTCGAGTTGTGCGATGAAACTTTGTCCACGACAACAATCGGTATGTTAGTTTATGTGAATGGTTCTTTTAACATACTTGATTTGTTATAACTCTGGAAGCAATGTGACCTATGTTTAGTGTTGTAGTGTTGTACTTGTGTTTGTTTGGTTCATGTACTTGGTTGAGTCTGTATGAGTCAGCCTGTGTCTAGAGGTAGTAGGTTTGGTCATTTATTCTCGTTACTATCTCCTATCACGGGGGGTGGTCCTACGGGTACCACTTGGTTGGGAGGAACGTGCACCCTACGTCGTTGAGTCCCTTTTATCTGCAAATCGTGATGGCAAAATTTCCAATTGGAAAGCTCGTGGTTTCTAGTGTATATTTCATGCTTTGTTATTATTTCAGATGGTTCTTGTAATTATTACCCCTATCTTGTATTTGAGGTGATTGATTGTATTATGTAATCACATTTGTATGTACTACCTCATTCGGGGAATGAGTGATGTAATCTTCTTTGATAAGTTAATGTTATATGGAATCTTGTTGTATTTCTTATTGTTATGATGTAATTTTCATGTATAGAATGTATGAGCATATAATTCCTTAAGTACTTAAATGTTATGGATGTATTTATGATGTATGTATGGGTTTAAAATAACTTTAGTCTCGTAGTCTTAGAGGTTGTTGGCATTAGGAAGTGAACTTGCATGTTTATTATACTTTAAATAAATAAAAAATTGTGTGTTTGAGTAGTTAATTGCAACTTCCTCTAAGGTTATGTGGTGGGGCATTACATGTATCATCAGGAAAATGAACATTCAGTAACTCTTCCTTGTTTGGAAGGGTAATGCCTCTAACCCTTGGTGAGAGAACATTGGATCTGAGAACATAGTAGATGGCATCAGAGGCAATCACGAACAAGGAAGGGACTAGAGGACATCCCTATTTGATTGACCTTTCTAGAGTGAATTCATCTATTAGAGACCCATTTACATCCACTTGAGCCACAAAATCTTTGAACAAAGTGAATACCATATTGCAAAAATCTTGGGGGAATCCAAAGGCTTCAAGGGTGAGTCTGATAAAAGACCATTCAACCCTGTCATACGCCTTTTCAAAGTCTAATAAAAGGATAGTAGCCTCCTGATTAGAGTTTTTTGCCCACTCTAGTGCTTCCCAACTGGTAATGAGATTTTTTGATATATATTTGCCCTTTATAAAGCCTATTTGGGTTGTACTAATGAGTTTGGGTGGAACATTTGCCAATCTTCTTAATAGGACTTTGGCTAGGATTTTTTATGAGACATTCAGCAGAGTAATAGGTCTCCAATTCTTCAGTTGGGTCTTATCACCTTCTTTTGGGAGTAGTTTTATAATGCCCTTGTTAATGCTACTACCCAGGGAACCTTTCTCCAAGGCCTCCTTGTAAACTAAGAACAAGTCATCAACAACCCACTCTTTGAAGGTCTCGTAAAATTTTGCAGGGAGACCATCCACCCTTGGAGATCTGTCATTTTGCAAGGATTCTATTGCCTTTTTATCTCTTCTTTGGAGACCTCACTTCCCAGGTGTTCTGCCTCTTCCCCTTCTAATTTCTTAGGAATGATATTTCTAATCACATCCCTTGCACTAGAGCAGCCCTTACCACTTACCACTCATTTCAGAGAACAAGGACTTGTAAAACATATGAAATTGGCTCTTGATTACCTCTTGGTCACACACTACTCCTTCATCCACCTGGATCTGCTCTATATGCTCCTTGAAGTTCTTTTCCTTGATGATTGTAAAGAAAAAATTTGACCCTGTCGCCATTTCTAGCCAGTTAAGCCTAGACCTAACCTTTAGACCCTGAATTCTTTTGTTTTGGAGCCTTCTTAAAGAGTCCTTGGCTAGAATCAGCCTGTTAGCCAACTCCACATTGTTGGGGTCCTTTTGAAGCCTAGCTTCTGCTTGCAACAACTCCTCTTAAAGAAGTCCTTCCTCCCTTCCACAATCCATGGCTCTCTTTTTACCAATTTTCTGAAACAACAGTTGCCGGTCTTTGACATTGAGGTTCCACCTATCTATGGCACTTAACCCTTTATGCATGCAGTTGTTTATCATCCTGATAGTTTTAATAGCATCAAAACAGTGCTTGTCCTGCAGTAGATTGGTATTGAGTAGGAACCCACCCCTCCTTCTCTTCTCACCCCCTAGCCTCTTCCTAAGAATGATCCTTATTTTTATGGGGTGATGATCAGAGAGAGTGTATGGGTACACTTCAATTTTGCATCCATCCCTCAGAGAGTCAGTAAGAAAGGCTTCCTTGTTTATGTAGAATTTGTCCAACCTATAATAGATGCTTCGGTTACCCTTTTGTGCATTGCACTAGGTAAACCATATACTAGGGCAGTCCTTCTGCCCCTCAATTGGATCCATCAATTTAAGCTTTCTCTTCATTTTTGATCAAAAGTATTTTTCATTCTCCTTCCATTCCATATCAATTCCACTGAGTTTATCCTCTTGGTTTTCTATCATATTGAAATCCCCTCTAATGATCCAGGGGAGATTAACCAGCTCACACGTCCATTTCCAAACTTTGATTATGTGAACCCCTAAACCTGCAAATGCATAAGAGCAACAAACATGGTTAATGTTAGATCATATGCATGCAAACAAGTATGAGAGATTCCCCATAAAATCCATCTATTTAAACTAAAATTAGGAACAAAGATGAAGAACACAACACAAGGAATAAAATTAAATCCTAATCAAAGCTAATAGAATCATGATCCCATGGGGGAATTGGTGCCAATGAAATGTTGCAATTGGCCCTTTCCCAATTCCTAAGTTGCAATGTGAGTTGATCTAGAAATGGTCAAATCTCCAAAGAGATTTGAGCATAACCTTGGTGCCAATGTGAAAATGAGATGAGTGCTTGGATGAAATGAGCAAAATTAGTTCTCAATTGAAGAGAGTAACTTTGCATGAAGATTGTGGATTATGATGGATTTGAATATAGTAAGTTTACTCAAATTGTGGATGTTAGAATGAGATGAAGAGTCTCTCATTTATAGATTTCAATCTTGGAAGAATGAGGGATTTGGATGAATGTGGGATCATTCAACATCCAATGGCCAAGTGCCACTTGTCAAGATGTGAATGGTTGAGGAATGAGCACATTTTGGTCAATGTGCATGATAAATGCCATGAGATTCAAATTTGAATTTTGAATGTGACATGTAAGAGGGAAAGAGAAATGAAGTTAATGTCACTTGGCTCAATGCACAAGGACATGAATGTCTTGTTGGAAGGACCAAGCCCATTTGAATTTGAATTCAAATTGAGGGAATATTCATTTTTGATGCTTTGTGAGGGAAAATAGATGAATTAATAAATCAAAGTAATTGATTTATTGTGCAAGTTGCATTCTCTAGAGAATGTGACATAGATTAGGATTTAATTAATTTAATGAAGAATTAGGAGATATGACAATTTAGACTTAAATTTATGAATTGATTAAAATCAAACTGAGAGGAAGGGATGATTTTGATTTATTTAACTAGAGGGGATAATGTTAGATTAAATTAAATAATGTTTAATTTATTTAATTTAATGAGAAGACTTTAGAGATTTTAATCAAATAAAATGAATTATTTAATTAAACAGAAATGTAAGGTTAATTAAATTAAATTGATTAATTTAATCACTAGAGGAGGAAGACTTAATTAAATGATTAATGATTCATTGAATTAAGAGGCAAAATATGATGAGATGTTGCGAGTATGATTCAGGAAGGAATGTTGTTACTAATTAGGATCAAGTGTGTCGAACCGGAAATGTACATTTTCCATGTCTACAGATTCTTTCTCCATACTCATTTGGAGCATAGACCGAGCAAATACCAAAGGAGCAATCACCCTTTTTCAGCAACACCCAGGCTGCTCTATTGCATGGGGATACCCCATGATTGGAGACATAATGCCCCCAATCCTTAGAAAGTATAACAACGCCCCTGCCTTCATCATGTTAAGTAACAAAATGGACGAAATCCCTCCAGATAAAATTGAGGCTAGTTCCCAACATGAAACCAATTGCCTTAAGTTCCTGTAGCAATACCACCTTTTTTTCCTTGCATCGGTTGAGGAACCTTCTTACAATTTGCTTTCTATCTGAGGATTCCAACCCCTTTACATTCCAGGATATACAATTAAGAGTCATTATGTCTAGGGTTTAGGGTTGGTTCTTTATCAGCTTTAAAGTTCTTAAAGCACCTAGGTACCTTCTGATCCACTTCCATCCTTTTGGGTATTGGGCTAACAATGACCACACTAAGCTTCTTCCTTTTTTGTTTAGCAAGAAGCTTAAGATTACCTTTCCCTTTTGGGATTAGAGTTTTAGTTCCTTTTCTTGGTCTTCCCCTTGGTCTACGAGGCACTTTTATTTTTTCCCCACTCTCAGTGACTCCCTTGGCTACCAAGTCCCCTACAACCCTCAAAGGCTCAATAATTTCAGAAGGCTTATTTCAAAAGGCATCAGATGCAGGATTAGTTGTCACCACCTCTCCCTTACAGGAAAGTGGATTTTCATAATCATGGACCTCTTTTTTACCGAGGGCCAACGTCACTCCCACCTATAACCATCACAATATCTTTGATGCATAGATTACAATCCCCTTCAAAGTTATTTTGAGAGTCTTCCCCCATCATAGGTTGGTTTGTAACCAATCCATCAAGGGTACCAAATTGGTTACATGTGGGTATATGTTGGTCTCCAAGGCATTCACAATCTCTTTTACCTTGCATGGTTTGTTTTCCATCCAGATTGTTGCCCCCACTTTGATGGGGTCCTCTTTGAAAATAGGAAATAGGCCTGCTTACTGGGAGTAAAATCCCATCCAATCCCATTTTTTGAATTGTTTCTCAACTTATCCATTGTCAGTTGTTGGGCATTCTTTTTCCAGCCTACATTGCCAAGCTTGATAAGGGACAGTTTTGCCCCCTTCTTTACATTGTTGGTTTCAGTTAAGTCGGTATCATCACCAATCTAAAATTGGGGAGAAATTGTTGTGTTCCCGCGTGGAGTGGCAATTACTTCACCCTCACCACCAAACTCAACCATTTTATCAGTCAAGGACTCATCGAGCACCTCAAACTCATGATTCAAATCCTGGCCATCCATGTCCATACTTTCATAATTGCTTTCTAGGTCAAAATCCAATTCTTGACTTGAGGTCTCAGTGAGATCCTCATCGTCCACAAAGCCTGCATCCGTGTCTCCAGACCAAGGCTCCGACATCTCTTTTGGGATTTCCACCATCTCATTTTCTCTACTAGTTTCATGTACTGAATGTTCAACTCCATTTTTGGTTTTAATTCCTTCTAGGTCTTTAGTGTTATTGTTATTGTATTCACTACTATCATGTGCGGAGCCAGACCTTACATTATCTCGGGTTATCTTTGGGTTGTTGTTTACAACATCAAAGGAGCTGCTAGGGTTTTGAAAGTCTTCCCTTGGAACAATTTTGTTTTTTCTTTTGAATATTTTTTTCCATTATTAGGTTTCTTGTCGATTAGGGGGCAATTTCTTCGTATGTGCCCTTCTCTCCTACAGAGATAGTAAGCATTTAGACCACCTAATACTTATAGGGCACACATTGCATCCCCACTATCAAGTTTTATTGGCAAGGCATCCGACAGGTCAACCCCAAGCAGGATTGAGACCCAAACCCTCACGTCTGCATGGGGTAACGCGAACTTGGTGTTATCAATTCAGATGACTTTGCCATAGGGCTCGATTAGTAGAGGAATGAAAAACCAGATTATTGGCGGAACATTCTTAATGACTAACCATCTGGGGCTTGACAAAGCCAACACTTCCTCATCTGTGGCCTCAAGCGGCCACGCCACGACCCTAAAAATATTATTGCTAGTGTTCCAAAATTGTTTATTTAGGGTTTTGCACTGCATTTCGTGGTTTCTGAGAAAAATCAGATATAACCCCCTATGTATCATTCTACAATATGAGAAATATATCCCTAGTTTTTTTCCCAAATGTTAGCCATCCATTCATCCATATATCTCCACGTTGGAACCTTACTAACATCCACGACGGCTAAAAAAAATCCCAATATTTTTCAATTCATTGTCTTGCACACAAAAGGCATCAACTAACCTATCATTTGGAATCAATGTGTCGATTTTAGGGGAACTAGGAGGGCACTTACCTCTTTTGAGTCCCCCATCTGCTTCATTTCCACGTTGCACAAAGAACCTTGTACCGACCGGAAATGCCACTTCTTCTCCCACCACAATATCATGAAAGGATTGGTATGCAATGAGCCACCCCCATCAAAAAACTGCTTTTCACCCACATTATCGAGGGGCTCCATGTCCCCGCACTACATTTTCCAGAACGACCACCAAAGCTCACATGAGAGAGGGCAAAGACTCTACAATCTTGCACAAAGAAAGCACCCAGGTTACACTCAGAACCTCGCGTGGAGGAGGACCAAGCCTCCCCCACCCACACGAACTGAAAGTCCCTTCAAAACCCTAAAGTTGCAAAGCCCGCATACCTTCCCCTCTTTTACTAAAAATAAAATAATATTTGAAAAAAAAACTAAAATAATTATACACAAACAAAATAATTCTTAAATAAATTTTAAAATTTGACAAATCTATTAAATATATACTAAACTTTTATATTTATATAAAAATAAAATAATTCTAATAAATAATTAACTTTCATTTTACTTTTATATTAATATAAACAAATAACACAACTCTACTAAATATTTTACTTTCATTTAACTTTTTGAAAGTTAAAAAAATATTTTTTAATAAAAATAATTTTAAAATATAAATTAAATAATATTAATTTTAAATAAAAAGTTCATATTTATGTATTGTGTATTTGTGCTAAATATAACAAAGTAATTTTAAGTATATCAAAAATAATTCCATATTTTAAATATGTAGTAAATGATTATTGAAAATTACAAAAAAAAATAAAATAAAAATATTTAAAAGATTGTTTCTAGAATCTACTATATATATATATTTAATCAATGTTTCAAAATACATTCAATAATCTACCATCAAGATCAAGAGGTAGATCAAAAACATACATAATTAATTCCAAAAACAATCTTTTCAAAACGAGATAAATTATGAAAAACTAATTCCAAAAATAACTCTTAGATAAATAAATCAAAAGCTATATGTTATATGTCTATTATTTTGAATCTATTTATCTATAAAATACCAAAAGATTTTGCTTTCAAAACATCTATATTGAATTTATGACATAAATCTACTAATTACTTAATATTGTTATTAATGTAATATTATTTTATATATCACTAGAACTTCGTAAGTGAGTTTACAGAATAAAGATTCTTAATAATTGTAAGAGTAATATAACTTTAAAATTATTATATGACCAACATACAATATTTATAAAAAAAATGTAGAATAGAAAAGAATAGAAGACTTGACATTTATTAGATCAAAGACAATCTAATATATAATATTTATAAAAAATAATTACAAATAATTAGAATAGAATAAAATAAAAATGAAATAGAAGAATTTTAATATGCACGAGACCAAAGTATCTATGAATAAAGGTTCTCCTCCGTTGAAGATTAAACAAAGGCAGCCAAATTGAACAGTTGTTTGTATTTATAGAACGCTAAGTCCTCACCAACTACAACAATTACCACGTGAAGCACGTCATCAGCCAATGTTCGAACCTCACGTCACAAGGGTGTGGTTGAGATTCCACTCTCGCATCAAAGAAACAAATTGAGGGATATTACATACAGTTATAACCCCAATATAGTACATATGTAGATCTAGTTTCATGTCTTAATAATTCAAAGATTTATGCCCTAAGAAAATGAATAAAAAAATTAGAAATAATTTTAAAAAAAAATCAGGGTAAATTGTGAAACTGCGATAAATAAATCATGATGATAGAAAAGACCATTGTAGCCAAAATCGTTCTGGGAACAAATGGTAAATCAAAAAGTAAAAGACTTTTTCAAAACATTGTGGTTTAACTGGGAAAATATCGAGTCAGAGTTTATTAAAAAAAAATGGATTAGGGTTAGCAAAAATAGCCACTGAAATCAAAAAAACCCAAACTTCAACTAAAAAATCATGGAAAAAACCCGAGATTCAATTTTCTGCTGATTAAGTCATGTTAAAATTGTAATTTTCCGGCAACTTTTGATGAAAAACTTATCTCCAATTTTTTGCAGAAATTGCAATTTCTGAGGAAAACCCAATTTTCTGGTTCAATTTCCAATAAATTGTGATTAACACTATTTTTCACAGTATTTGCTAGTTGCTACGGTGGGATGCACAACTAGAGCAATAAAAAGCAGGCAAACCAATCAAAATAACATATGAGAACACATGGATTTTTAAAAATTAAGAAAACTACCCATCGTTATTTACAATCAAATTTTATAATTTCTGTCAAATTCAAAAAGGCAAACACAAAAAATGAATCCAGTGTTAAGAAGCACAACAAAAAATTTGTCCATGGTAAGGACAATTCCTAAGAACTGCTCTCCTAGAACACAAAAGCGTTATGATATAGCATGCACATAAAAATAGTGAGTTACGAGCAATTAAACAGTCAATTAACAACCAATAACTTAAAAACAAGTAATTCCAAGCCAAACACCATGAGGAAATGGCATATCAAAATGACGTTCCCACCATAAAGTGTCTTTGCAATTAGACGAGTTTACACTAAGAAGGTTTTTGCAATGAAACATATCTCTGACATAATTGGAGCTAATAAGAGAACAAAAACATCCTCCGGATATGAGATCGATTCACTGCCGTTTTCCATTTGAAAACATATAAATTGGAATCATTCTATGAAAACCTTGACTCTGCCGACTGCTAAAGAATCTACCCTATAAAGCACTTTAGACGCTCAGAGAGTGCTCAGATTTAAAAAGAATGTTTCAAATACAATCAATTTTGGAACTCTGAAGGAATTCTGGTTAGTTCAACGCCGGTAAATAACTCTACCATAACACTTCACACATCAGCTTTGAGGAATGATCCACTAAGAGAAATCTGCAAACAAAATATGCTCATCGAGTGTTAATTCAGAAACATTCATCCATGCTAGATTGAAATCAAATAATTTAAGACCATGTTATGTGTCGAAGAATATAATTGCCAGTGGGCATACCTTCTCCCCTAGTTTAAAAGGGGGAAGTCCTTTGTATGGACAACCTGAACAGCGAAATGCATCTCCAAGAGAACACTGAAATTTGAATAGGAATAAATCACATAAGAACAATAGCAAATATAACTGTTTTATGAAATAGCAAACACTGCAAATACTTTCAATAATCATTTGAAAACCCCACAGTTGAAGACATGTTTATTGTAAAAATATATAAATCGCAAGAAGCTAACAATTACAGAGAGAAGTAATTTAATTCAAAAGAGTATCAAATTATGGGAAAAGGACCATCAAATATTTACGCAAATGAAGAAACATGTGCACAAACTAATTTATGTACATCCAATCAAACACCCTCATAAAAATAAAGTCATGTTTATTATAAAAAGATATCAATCACACAGCTAAAAATTACAGGGGTAAGTGATCTAGTTAAAAAGAGTATCAAATTATATTTATGCAGATGAAGAATACATTTACATAAAAAAAAAAATGCACAAACTGATTTATATCCATCCAATCAAACACCCTCATAATATGCCAAACAATTTCCCATGGTAATAAACATGATGAAATAAATGAAGAATTGATGAAACAAAATTTTCATAATTTATGGAGGAAAAAAAATTAAATTAACAGCTCAAATTTGTAAATGCTTATAAACGCAAAGCTCGAGTCCTTTTTTTGGATTATCCATGATTGTTATTTTGCAAAATTCAAATTTTCAAATTAGTGCAAACAACAAACCCCTTGGCTGCAACTTTCGGAGGATGAAAACCCTCATTCATTTTGGGCACTTCCACTTCAAGGATCACATTTGTATTCAACGATTCAGCTGGAAACATTTATTATTGCAAGCAAATCTGAGTTTGATCCAAAATAGTGCTTTTTTATCGGTTTATCTATAGAGCCTAAACTTGAGGGTTTATATATTCTATTTTGGTGTAAAATCAGTGCTGTTGCAGGGCTGATTCACCTTGAGGCAGCCACCCTGTCCTAAACCGGTGCATCGTCCATTAAAGGGCTGATAGCCCATCTTACACGGTTTGATTTCATTCTTCCAAGGTCCCTGCACTTATTACAGGACCTGATCTGAGTTTCTAGGGGAGTGGTGGCATTTTGAGAGGGCTGATCTTCTGATTTTAAGAGTTGTATAATTTATTATAGGTTAATTCGCTGTTAAAGGCTGTTGCCGTTTAGCAGGGTTTATTTGCTACTTTTCCTTGCAGGAATCATTGATAATCCAGTTGCCACCCCAGCCATAAGCCTAGCCGTTGATCATTCTAGGCCAATCACCCACTTTCAAGGTGATTTTGAGGGTCGTTGCATCAATAATCAGGCCTGATCTGGCTGCGACAACTCACACAAGGGTGTTTCCAGTCTCCCATCTCACACAGTCAGCTGTATACATCTATGTTGGACATTTATTTGTTGCTAATCTGCTGATCTAATGTTATCAGAACTGAAAATTCTTTATTCAATTATTACTTTTCACTAATTACTAATTTAGATTGAATTTAATCTCCGAATTTTGTATTGTTAGTGTTTGACAATATTTAGTGGTTATCTATTTATCTAAGGATTGTTCATATTATATAATGTTTACTTTCAGCATCTATTTTTCTTCGTTCCTACAAATCAGAAAAGCTACAAAATTACATACATTCAAAAAATACAAAAGAACTTAGTATAGCTTCTTAATATCCCTAATTGGGACATTCAACGATGTACTGCAAATCAATAATCTTCTCTGTTAAGGCCCTAGAGAATAGATAGTAACAGCTAATCTGCATTTGATGAGGTCACTTCAACTCACTCCCCTGACCTTCCCAAATCATCCTATCTGCTGAAATGGGCACAAGAATAAGCAGATTTCTAATTTCTTTCAAAGGTTATAACAAGATAGTTGAGATACTCCCAATGCAAGAGTCTCGGTCTCTTCAACCACATTACATGCTTATACAGGAATGAAAAACACAACCAAAAAGTCAACCCACTTGAATGCTCAGTTACCAGGTTTGAAAATTTATATTTGTCTGGAGGTCAAAATAAATAGGAAATCCAGAATTTTCGAAAAGACCAGTAAAATTTATATAGGAATTGATAATCTAGACTAAATCAGACAAATCTGGCAAGTTCAAAAAATTTGGATCCAGACAGATCTAGTAAGGTTCAAAATCAGCTGGCAATGCTATTTAGGAGAATGACCAATAAAAGCTTCATCCAATAAATCTGGATGAGGATGAATAGGGGACATCTTTCATCTGCTCAAACACCAAAGATACAGCTGAGGTTCAGATTCATATAGACACATCTCACATTCCAAGAGGTGACCTCAATTCCAGATCTTTTCCCTGAAACCTATTATAGTTCACTTCCCCACAAAACCCGCAAGAGTCCTTTCTTCAGATCTTAGAAACAGACCATCTAATGCCACAAAATGTTTATTACGAGGGAGTATAACCTTTACATTCCTACTGTAATGTTCCCTTCCTGAGATTGCCCTAAATCTTGCCCTAGAATCACAAGTTTAATGTATTATGATATTGCTATCAGGATTCAACCGTGTAGTTTTCAAGTCAAACTCATTGACCCATGATTCATGAGTAGTGGTTCACAAGAACCCATCTCTCATGATAATGAATGGTCCACTTAGCACTCATTGCATCTAGGTGATGCTCACAGAGGTGAAGCATTGGTCCATCTCGGGAGGTCATCCATCCCAGTACTGCTCCAGCTCAAGCGCGCTTAACCACAGAGTTTCCCCCTAGGTTAAGCCCACTTAGCTTGCTACCCCATTCGCAAAACCTTCAGCAAGTATTATTTCATTATAGAGCCCCTTTAGCTCATCAATTGATAAGTAGGAGGTTTCTTCCACAGCATGTCAAATTATGATATTGCTATCAGGATTCAACCATGTAGTTTTCAAGTCAAACTTATTGACCCATGATTCATGAGTAGTGGTTCACAAGAGCCATCTCTCATGATAATGAGAATCAGTCACTTAGCACTCATTGCGTAGGTGATGCTCATAGAGGTGAAACATTTTTGGTCTGTCGGGAGGTCACCCATCCAGTCTTGCTCCGGCTCAAAGCAGCTTAACCACGAGTTTCCCCTGAGTTAAGCCCGTAACACTATTTGAAGGTTTTGCAAGTAGGTGGCAAGCTAGAGGCTTAGCGGCAGAGCTCATGGATTAAGCGAGCTTGAGCGTCACTGAGGATAGTGACCTCAGAACCGGGCAATCTTCACCTACCTAGTCATCACCCTAGATGCGGCTCAATCATGAGATGAACTCCTGCATCGAATCATAGATCAATGAGTTTGCATTCCAACTTCAGACCGAATCTTGACTGTATCATAATTGACATCGTCTATCAGTGATGACTAAGAAGGCTCTCAGTAGTTCATAAGGCATAACGCCTACTTTGAAGGTTTTGCAAATGATAACGAAAGCAAAATGATTTAACAGAAACTTTGGTTAGCTTTATCGCAACTAAACGCAGATGAGTATCCCGAGCCGGACCATCCTTCAATGACATCACCTAGGCAATAATGTTTCATTCATTATCATGAGAGATGGGTTCTTGTGAACCACTACTCATGAATCATGGGTCAATGAGTTTGACTCAAAAACTCTCAAAAACTACACGGTTGAATCCTGATAGCAATATCATAATTTGACACGTTGTGGAAGAAACCTCCTACTTATCAAGTTTAATGTAGTTAGGGTTATAACTTACCAATTAAATGCTTTAAGCAAGATGAATCTTGGTTTAGGTCCTACAACCATAGTTGAAAAACTCTCCAAGTAATCGGCAAGTTTTAAAAAACTCCTGAGTTTTTTTGATAGCAGATTTTTCCCACATTTACTCTCCAAAATTGCTCGCCAAATAAAGGAGAAAAACTCACCAAGTTTTTGGCAAGTTTTTGCCATAAACTCGACAAGTCCACAAAAAAAACTCGCCCGTCCAAAACAAAGGTCTCCCGTGGCCACAAAAGGCATTTTCATTTCATTTTGATTTTTTGGGTACTTTCCAAGTCCAGGAATTTCCAAATTTGCCTACAGTCTTCATCTATGTCGTCTTTGGTTCTACCTCCCCTAGTTTTCCAATAAATTAAATGCTTTAAGCAAGATATGAATCTTGCTTAGGTCTTCTGGCTCCATGGTTGAAAACTCTCTGAGTGTCGGTAAGTTTAAAAAACTCAGAGTTTTTTGATAGCAAGTTTTCCCATATTTTACTCTCAAATTGCTCACCAAATAAGGAGATAAACTTCATGAAGTTTTGGCGAGTTTTTGCCTCATCTTCGAAATCCATAAAAAAAACTTCGCTGAGTCAAAATATGGGTCTATATTGTGGCCACAAAAGGCATTTCCATTTCATTTGATTTTATAGGTACTCTCCAAGGCCAAGTTTCCAAGTTTGCCTACAAGTCTTCATCTATAATATCGTCTAATTCTACCTCTCCCTAGTTTTCACTAGACATGGGAAGAGGAAGATGTAAATTTGTAAAATATATTAATGTAGTATTTACTTTCAGTTTTACAAAAACAATTTGCTATTTTCATGTTGTTTCACATTATCAATATCAGCACATTCCACATGAGGATGCCATTTTGTACCCAATTTGCTTTCAAATCAATCAAATACAACTAGACTCAACTTGTTTCTTTTATGTACTCATTTATTGACTCATTGGATGCATCTTATCATTGAATTTTGCAAAAAAAATGCATTTTTAATGAAATTTAAGCAATATTTTAAGTTGTCGAGTTTTTGCCAAGTCATGGTTTTTGGGCTTGGCGAGTTTTTCAACTATGCCTGCAACCATGTTAGATAATATTGGAAATATAATTCATATGATCAAAACATATTTAATAAATGTCTTATCTTTTTAAACCGTGTAAAATACATAACTATTTCAAATCTATATAAACTACACAATATCTATAGTGCATGATGGAAGATTAGCCATAATAGGACTTGGATGAGAAACATGATAGGGCACCCAAAGCTATCCTCATGCTAAGCACAAAAGCAAATATACTATCCCTCTTGGCCCCAAGTGGCATACACATGGGCATCCAACCTGGGGTGGTGTGCTTAGTGGATAAACTTGTATCTGCCTTATCCATCCTTCTTATGATTGAGACTCTTTGAATCCATCTCAACAACCAACCCATGTAGAGATCGAAGGGAAAGCTACAATGGGGTGCCCGAAGATTCTCCTATCTAAGCCCAAGGGTGGACATTCACCCCCTTGGCCCACAAGTGGCAGACACACGGGCATCCAAAATGGGGTGTCGTACTTAGAAGGAACTCTAGCATCTGCTCCCCCTTATTGTATTTACCCACTCCTCCACATGGTTGCTTATTGGGAATGAGCAATTTAATGACTAATAGGAATCTAGTTTGACCAACAATTACATCAATAAACATATGCAGATTCATAAGAGATTATACATTAATAAACATATCATCATTCACAATAATCATAATAGTGCATACCACAATACTTGTTAAAATATAAGACTGCTATATTCTAAGATGCAAATATATTAATAAATGCTGACTTTTGCCCTTGTCTCTGAGTGCAGATAATTATGATTGATCTGCTCCAATTTCATTACTGTTCGATCTGTTTTTTCAATATTCAAAAGATATTGCTTCCATGATGCTCCTCCCTTTGAAGAGTTCCTCGGTTTATATCCTCCATGGTAGGGTGGGAAAGACATAGCTGTTCATCATACTCCTCCTTTGGTAAGGGGCATGTCCCTTCAATAGTAATATCCTTGTGAATAGGCATGTCCCTTTGTTACCAAAACTGCCTATAACTAATTGATTTAATTGCTGCCTTACTTATCAATTCACTGTTTTATAGTTTATTTACTTTCAATTTCCATTATAGGCAACTACTCCAATAAGTCGGCCTTAACAAGTATACATATCCTTTTTTAGATGTGAGTGCTAGATCCTCATAGTAATTCGATTTAAGATATAACTTATGTTCTTTACAAGTCACCACCACTGAAATATCCCAGCCAATTTTTTCATTTTGTTATTCAGCTAAATTCACCCATTATCATTAGTGTAAACATAAACCAGTTGAATGTAACCCTCTCCTCTGATCAACCCAAATCCCAATGCAAGCAAGGTTGAGAGCATTACGAAAGGGGATCATTAGCAAACAAGAACTTGCTGAAAGTAACTGAAAGAAAAGCAATCACTCAACCACTTATTCAGCGGGAGGACTGGAATTGAGAGTACAGTACTGAAATAAAGTGCAACTCGACCACTTGTTCAACGGGAGTATTTTGACGGCTTAGCCGATCAGCAAATGATGAAATGCATTACAGTAAAGGTAAATAGGCGGCAGGCCGGTCTCTTCCACTTGTTCAGCGGGAATGCAGTGATTAATTTAACTATAGACTGAAGGAGTACCAGTCCTTTCCACAATTATGGGAAATAGCCAAAGCTAAGAATACTGGCAGTACTACTGCTCAGCTTACAATTTGATAGAACTTCATGCCATCCCGATAAGTACAAGTTGTTGTCATAAAATAGGAAGACTCGCCTATACCTATCTTGACCTCACAAACAACAAACCCAACTCTTAAACCCCATTATGCAATTCTGGTTATGTCAGACCTGCACTGAAATTGCAAAATCAACAACATAGAAATTCATTCATCTAATGATAATTCACTCAATTTTCACCCGAATCCCATGAAACCAAGTGCAAACATGTTTAATGTTAAAGGCGCCCAAGATAGAACCAAGAGACCAACCAAAACTCAACACATTTATTTTGCACGCATCCCAATGCTCTCCCAAATGGTACGACCCTCAAGAAGGGGCGATTTTGCCATAATAAAATAAAGACTCAACAATAAAATCTGCAATTTGGTGGAAGGGGTCACCTCAACCAACCAAGCATAAACCTCAAACACCCATAAGCAAATAAAAATCACTCAACTACTTATGATTGAAAAACCAGTTCAGCCACAGCTAAAACAACAACTGTGATGAAATGGACTGAAAATACAAAACTCTAACTCAGAATGCAAAATAACTCTATAAAAAATGAACTCTTAACTAGTTGCTATATTTCAAGCAAGAAGCTAAGCCAGCTAGGAGGTATGCATCCCTCGAAGCAAGTCCAATACCATTCCGGCAGCATAACTTTGCATAAAATTCAAGATGCTGAAATGAAGACCCCAAATCTTCTTTTATAAATTTGCTAAGCACCTCTAGAAGCTTCCAGAAGGTGCGCTCCACTCAAGAGTAGCCCTAATTCCTTGTTGACCCTTTGACTCAGAAATGGCGTCCCTTTTCCCAAGGTAAATTCCACGCCATTTTAACTTTTTACATTCTTCCTCAAGTGGCGTACCTTTTCTCTAAGTTAGCATTATTAAACAAAGGTACAAATTCACTTAAATCTTTTGGATGAGGCGCCAACCCATAGAAGTCCCCTTTTAAAAATGACTTAAGTTGTGAAGCTAGACCAAGGGGGGGAAATAATTAAAATAAAACATTATTTTAATTAAAACAACTTATCTCTCCAGAACTGCATCCATGCGCCAAATTAGATACTGCCAGCTGAACCATTGATGAGGCAAGTCAAGAACACTGAAGCCAATAAGACCACTGCCAGAAATAGAATTTACTAAAAATAGTAAATTCCGGAAGTAACTCGGATCATCATGCCAGATATACCATCGCGAAGCTCTCCGAAAACCCAAAAAAGAGTTGCCAACCAAACACCAAGATTCCAGAAGCACACTCCAACAAAAGCTGAAACATCCTCCTAGAAGATAGGGAACCCTAATTCTGCTTCCGAGTAGTCTACGGGTCACCGGGATAGACTAACGGCCAACTGTCGGATCATTGTCGAGAAGGGGACATTACAGTCCGCCCTTCCCAAAATTGCTTGCCCACAAGCAACTGTAAACTAGGATGCTGCAAGATCTCCTCATTCTCCCAAGTGGCATCCTCTAACGGCAAATTCTTCCATTTCACCAAATATTCTTTGATTGTCCTTCTCCTCAAAGATCGTTCCCGGGAATTGATAATTTCTTCAGGAACTAGCACCAACAACCCTTCCTCATCCAGTGGGGGAAGATCAGATGAAACAACAATGTTATTTCCCAATGCATTTTTGAGGTGAGACACATGGAAGACATTGTGTACTTTACTGCTAGGTGGTAATTCTAACTCATAGGCTACTGCACCCACCTTTCTGATAACTCTGAAAGGCCCATAGAAACGGGGTTTTAGCTTCTCAGCCCCACTCTTCTTGAGAGTAGATTGTCTGTAAGGCTGAAGGCGAAGGTAAACCATGTCTCCTACCTTGAAGGAGCGCTCAACACGTCGCTGATCAGCGTACAATTTCTGCTGATTCTGTGCAATCTGAATGTTGTTCCTCAATGATTTTAGAATATCCTGACTTTGTTGTAACATATCTTTGGCTTGCGGTGCCTTGCTATCCCCAAACACCAGATTTGCAAAGCTGATAGCCTCATAACCATAGAGGGCTTTGAATGGAGACATCCTAATGGACATGTGATAGGATGAATTGTAGCAGTATTCCCCCAAATGAAGCCATCTGACCCAAGCCTTCTGTTGTTGAACCCTCCAACCACTTGTTCACAATTTCTGTTTGACCATCGATTTGGGGGTGATAATTGGTACTTGGAGTAAGTACCGTACCACTCATCCAGAAAATTTCTTGCCAAAAAGTGCTTAGGAACTTGCTTTCCCTATCATTCACAATGTTTTTTGGCAAACCGTGCAACTTGAACACCTCATGAAAGAACAACTCAGCCACTTGAGCTGCTGTAAACGAACTGGTGATGGCGAAGAAATGAACAAACTTTGTTAATCTGTCTACTACCACGAAGATGCAATCCTTCCCTTGTGTCTTAGGCAACCCCGTGATGAAGTCCATAGAGATGCTTTCCCATTTTTGATTGGGAATGGGTAGGGGCTGCAACAGTCCAGCGGGGTATGTGTGCTCATTTTTGTTCATTTGGCAAGTATGGCATTCTTTGATGTAACTCAACACCTCATTCTTCAACCCCTTCCATGTGAATCTCTCACGGATCTGCCGATAAGTCTTAAAGTAACCTTGGTGACCAGCAAGTGGAATGTCATGGAAGGTCTGCAAAATCTTCTTTTTGAGCTTAGAATCGGACACCAAAAAGATCCTATCCTTGTAATGTATCAACCCATCAACCACTTTGTACTTTTCATCCTGACAAGAACCTTCAATAACGCTGGTTGCAAACTGATTTTTGGCATAATCAGCAAGCAACAATTCTGTCCAATCAGCTATAAGCTCGCATAATGAGCTCAAAT